>OZ005744.1:180673539-181149948 GCA_963930735.1 Dioctria linearis
ATTTTTAATGCTACATATAACTCCATAATTCTCTATTAACCACTAATTCCAAAGACAACCATCTCGTTTGAGATGGATGTAACAATTTCTTTGGACTGTACTATACTAGGATGAGTGTATCCTTGATTTGTTGACTGCTTTTTGGGCTGTTTGAAACATAATTATAAATATCACGTACTATTGCTTCAACTGCAGAAGGCAATTTAAGGCACGCATAAGATGAGCAAAAAGCTACTGAGTGGCAGATGCATTAAAGCATTAATAAACTATTAATTAATAATAATTAATTTCGCAGCAAAAGAATTATTTCTGATTGTCATAGTTTTTATTAAATTGGTTTTGTAATTTATACCGAATTTAGAAAAATAATCTACGACAGCGCAGTAAAGTGAATGTCCATCTGAGGAAAGAACTTCAATTATTCCGAAAAAAACAATCCCTCTCAATAAAATTTACACACACATACTCTACCCACTAAGCTTAAGTTTTTACTTTTGCTTATGTCCGTGGACTCATCAATACATAAAGAAAACATATTTTCTTTCATAATTAGACATAAGTTTTCTAACTGCTGCGTTCCTAATATATTTTCAATAATGGAAGTTTTGCTACTATGGAAAAATTTCAAAAGATGGTCAGCAGTATTTTTGTTGAATCGTTGGTTGAAAACTAATCGCTCGTACATTCGTTTTGTGATTCTCAGTATTCTTAGGTGCTAACAAGTCAGATTTACCTGATAAGTCCTTCAATTTCACATTACAAATCCTGCAAATAACCAACGATCATTTCTGATTGTGAGTCTAGCAAAGCACTTCGTCGAGTAATTTTTGTGAACCATCGTTTCAAAACAGGATCATCTTCCCAAAATTGAGAAAAACACCTTGCACATCTCTTGTAGTCTAGAGTTATTATGCTTTTGGTGGTATGATAAAAATATTTCAATAAATTATCTTTAAATAAATTTGAGTAATATTCTACTTCTAAATTTTTTTTTTAGGTTCTATCTGATTCTCAGAAGTTGTGTCCATATCATTTTCAGAATTCGTCGACGTAATATTCTTATTTTGAAAACATATTGCGAGAATATCAAAAGTTGTAGAAATTAAGAATTTACCTATTATTTTGAATTTTTTTTTTTAATTCAACATGGTGCTGGCACAGATGTTTCTCATTAAATAGTAAATTAAATCGTATTCATAAATGCTATGGAGATGCAGTTACTGTTGGGTCGAAATTATTTTTATTTTGGAATGTATTTCCAGGTCAAAAATTTTGGAATGTACCTTCAGGTCAAACATTTTTTGTTTCGGTATATACTTCAAGGTTAAAAATTTGTTCTGTACAAAACTGACCAAAGTTTACAATTGTCATAAAATCGACATTTTCAGAAACAAAATCGGCATTAAAATTCTCGATGCAAAAATCGTCAAAATGACGATAAAATCGTCAATCTGGCAACGCCAGGTGATATGGTGAATCTCCACATTGCCGTACTTATAATATAAATTCATAAAGTAACTATGAATCATAAGCGACGGAAAATTTCCCATAGAAAACTTCACAAATAGTTTGGTATACAGATTTCTTACAAGGTATTGAATTGAAATGGGGAAGATATGGGCGAAATATGTAAATTTCAACTCTAATTTCTTTCTTTCACTTCAATATTCTATGAAAATTGTTTTTAAAATAACTCCTCTTGGAGGCTTTGCTTGGGAAGAGTTTAAGGGAGTGCATTTTTAAAATGTATGAGTAAAATGGGAAGAGGGGGTGAAACCTATCCCTCACTTTCGATTAAAATAAATTTTATATCATCGTGTAAATCCGACTACCATCTTTTATTTGAGATATATTCTCGGTAAATGGGTAATATCTAGAGTGGGCTAATCTTTAACTCATTCTACCCATCCGCTCACCGTAAAATTTATTTGATCAAAATAAGCATCTGATCGAGATTTATACGAGGCATGTCCAGAAAGTAAGAGTACTGAGCCTCTGATGCTCAAAGGTATTTATGTTTTTTTTTTTTTTGTTTTTTACAAACTTGGCAGAACTGCGCTCAAGGACAAGCTCTTGGAAACTGAATGCACACTCGTATATCTCAGTCAATTGAAAACTATTATGGTTTTTGACGACAGTCGATTAACTTTGGACGAGATGAACGCAGGGTTTTCACAAATCACCAGATCTCTTTCCATGAAATCATTTGAAAAATACTTGGTTTTCGAAAAATGCGTGCAAGGTAGATCCCAAAACTGCTTACAAATCAACACAAATTATTAGAATCGCATCTTCATGGGAGTTTGTCGAGCCCTCGAACTGGAAGGGGTGAACAATTCCTTGACAAAACGTGGGTGTTCCACTACACCATTGAGATGAAAGGGCAGTGGAGACATTCCTCTTCGCCATCAGTTTATTTCAACCCGAAAAATCATGACTATCTGGACGATAAATGGTTTCTTTTCATTGAATTTTTTTTCCCAGGGGAAAGCAATTAATCCTACACGATGCTGTGACATTCTAACATAAACAAATAACTACGGACGGCGATACCGAGCAGAAGAAGGGGAATGTTGATGAAAGGAGTGTACTTTAGCACTTACACACGCAGAGAACGGTACAAGCCAATAAATTAGAATCCTTTTCGGTTGGGGATGCTCAAAGCCTTGATATGGCACCTTCAGATTTTTATCTTTTCATCTCTCTGAAATTGTTTATAGGCAAAAGGTTTTCGACCGACCATAAGGCCCAGAGTGCGGTCAAAAGATGGGCCAAAGAGGTGGCGGGAGACTTTTCTGACGAAATTATGTATAAGACAGTCACCGATTCACAAAGTGCATTAAGAAGGAAAGCGACTACATCGACAATTACTGTTTGATATTTCTTTGTATATGAATTTGTAAATTTTTCCAGAAAACATTTTTTTTTTGCGATTTTTAAAAAATTGAGTACTCATACTTTCTCAGGGATGTAAAGGACTCACATTTTGACTCAACTCATCGCTCAACTCAAGCAGTGAGTCCGCTCAATCACTGAGTCCGCTCAATCACTGAGTCCGCTCAACAGTTGAGCGGTGGTTCATCGCTCGAAATTTGAGCGGACTCACTGGTTGAGCGGACTCAATCGTGAGCGGACTCAGTCTTGAGCGGACTCATTGCTTGAATGGACTTGAGCGGACTCAAGTCTTGAGCGGACTCACTGCCTGAGCGGACTCATCATTTGAGTTGAGCGGACTCAAATCATATTTTAAATAAGGAAGGAAGGAGGAAGAAGAAATGTTGGCTAAGAAAATTTGCAAAAGCTAAATTAATAAAATATAATATAATGAATGACTTTTTTATAAGTTTTTCTTATTTTATTGAAATTTCAGTTTCAATTTTAATTAAATCAGATTCTCTTTATGTTATTTAAAATATGATTTGAGTCCGCTCGACTCAAATGATGAGTCCGCTCAAGTTCATTCAAGCAATGATTCCGCTCAAGACTGAGTCCGCTCACGATTGAGTCCGCTCAACCAGTGAGTCCGCTCAAATGCGATGAACGACCGCTCAACTGTTGAGCGGACTCAATGATTGAGCGGACTCAAATCCTGAGTTGAGCGATGAGTTGATATGATAAATGAGTCCGCTCATTTACAACCCTGCTTTCTGGATCTATACAAATACAAAATGGGAATGCCCACTTTTCATACAACTTTAAACCCGACATCAACAGGCCTTAAACGATACATTATGATACTCTGAACATATTTTATTAACAATGTTCATTTCAATTAACCGGGGGAAAGCTTTGGCGATCTGATGTAGTTTGACCGACTTTCTTGACTGAAAAATGGATTTTTCTACTTCTCGTGATTGTGCGAAATTCGTGCGTCGTGAAAAAAAGTATACTATCCCGAAGTACCCGGCGAGACCCTTAAAAATGCAATGTGACATATTGGAACCACCCCTCCCGCCGGGGTTCCCAACCCCCACCATAAAACTATGCAGAGAAAAATTTTCTTTTACGAATTGTAACTGGTAATGAATTGAGGCGAACAGTGAAACACGTTTTCCGATCGGACATAAGCTTATCGAGTTAGAATCGGTCTAAGCTTCGTAAAATCTATTACCTCAGTTCGAATAAAAAAGAGGGAAAGTACTAAAAAAGTGAGTATAGGGAAAGCTATGTAAGCCTCCGAGTATAGGAGTGTGGGTACTGAAACTTCTTCTCAGGACCTAAGGAATTCGATCCTGTACTAGCTTTTCCAAAATGTACTAAATCACGCTTTGACCTTCCCCGTTTAATTCAAATACAAAAAGTTTATTGCCAGTATCCGTACACAAAATTACAAATCTTTTAAGTACTATAAATTTACGGAAGGGAAAACAATTTCAATAGCTAATTATAAATACATATGTTTATCTAAGCTTAATAAGAAGATTATGTGTAAATATAAAAGGTATATGAAGTTATAAAACAAAAAGATTAAAAGTAGTGATAGCAAGAGAAAGCAACAAAATAAAAAGTCAAACGTGAAAAATTTCAAAGAAGGTAAAGCAAAGATGATTGAGCATACAGCGGAGTATTACGTCACATATTAATATTGTGCAAATTGGTAGTTAAAGGCTTCCTGAATGCATTGACGGAGTGCGTACCCAGAACTGACCGAGGAAGCGAGTTCCAAGCACGAATAATTCGTACAAAGTAGGAGTTCTTCATGACTAAGTGCACAAAACGCGGGAGCAACAATCCATGGGAGCGCGAAGAGTATAATGGCTGCAAGTGACAGCTTAAGTATTCAGGCTTATTATAACATCTCAGCGCAATTTTTAGTAAATGAACACATAGTGAACACCCAACCAGTGTGTCTCTATACAGTGTGACATGATCAAATCTTCTTAATTTGTAGACAAATGGGATGCAGTCGTTAAAGGCAACCTCTAACCCATCTAACCCATCCAACGTAGGAAAGATTACGCTACCATACGTAAAATGAGGCAATAATATACTACAAGCCAGCAACCAAAGTGTGCGAGGTCCAGCATAGATCTTCCTAAGAATGACAGTGACATATTCACAGCATCTCATTTGTGTTTCAAGTATCATTCCTAAAATTGAGGCTTTGCCCTCATACCTTAAAGTGACACCATTCAATAACACGGGTGGAAAATCACAAGCATTCATGGAGCTCTAGCTTTTACTAGACACTTAGATTTGCCAGCATTCAGCGTGAGATCATTGTCTAAGGACCAGTTGTAGACTCTCACTAAATCCAGGTTAATACGTTCAACACAGTCATCCATTAATCCAATAGGTCTCCCAAAGTACAGCTGCACATCATCAGCATATAAATGGACACTCGCATCCTCAACATAGAAAGGTAGATCGTTAATGTATAAGCTAAACAGTAGTGGAGCCAGAACGGAGCTCTGGGGCACATCACGATTTACTATAAAAGAGTCCGAAAGGTCATTGCCGACCTTCACACATTGTAGCCGATTTGTTAGGAAGCTTTCCATATTTGTACGGCAGAGAAAGAGAACCGAAAAAGCGGGGAGAGTTTCTCTTTGTTAATAAAATATGTTCAGATTATCATAATGAATCATTTAAAACATCTCTCATGTCTGTTGATGTCGAGCCTAAAATGGGCATTTCCATTTGTGAAAAAGTGTCTGTCACATAAGTAAGAATTACGTTTTATGTAGGTACTTATAATTCTTGGTATATGTTTAATCCTCCACAATTGCATATGTGCCAACCAAATCACATAATATTTAAGTACAAATTAGTCTCGGGTAAAGATTGGTCAGATGTCCATTGTGATTTATAATAAGATTTCTAATATTACACCATATGACACCTTCAGATGAGTCCTCCCCTCCCCCCTAATCTAGTCCTTTTTTTTCTAATTATTTTATGAGATGACGTTAGATCTAAAGCTCCCTAATCACGTTTTGCCAGTTCTATTCTCTTTCTGCCTTTCTTTTTTTTTAATTATTCAGCAATGATCTAGTGTTGATCTGCTTGTTAATCTAGTCCAGAATCTTGCATCAGTGGCGGATACAGGATTCTAGTGAGGGGGGCGCAACTATGGTTTAAAAATGGTATGTGTTGAAACTGAACAAAAGTTTGAAGACACTCGCCACCACTCGCAAATGTCAAATGCACAAAATTTTTCATTTAAAAGATACGAGTCGAACAGATAAGCAAGTGGCTACCACTTGCAACGAAGAAAGTTGCTCAACGTTCTTCGTCACTCTGTAAAGTTGGGAAAAGGAGATGTTAGGTTATTCATTTTATTTTGGTTTGTAAATGGTGGAAGTGTAAAAGTTCCCAATCATACATTTTAGTTAGTAAAACTAGCGAAATGTATTTTATTCAAATTCACGAATCATCATAAATTGTATCTTTGTAAAATACAGGAATTAAAAATTTACATTTATTTAACTTCGTCAGGAATTTAAGAAAGTGTGAGTTGTTTTGAACTTAAATTATTAAGCCAACCTCAGGAGATATTCTATATTCTATGAATTATGATGCAAAGCGTGGCAAGAAGGTAATAAAAAAAGCAGTTAGGGAATATGAGGAGGGCGGCGAAGGTGCTGATTTATGTCATCCTTAAACTTTCGCAGATTGCATGCAGGAGAAAAGACAGAAGATTGGAGACTGTTCCACGTTCGCACACGACCGAAAATATTTTGAAGGGTAAAAGGATATACGCGACTTGCAGAGCGAGTATTACATGCAGAAATCAGGGATCAGACTAGATATTTCATCAGAACATTGACCATGCATGTAGAAATATAGGAATGAAAGGCAACCAACATTGCGGCGGTGCTCGTCTAAGTATATGACAAGTTTTTGCCACATCGCCAATGAGCTGAAGGCTCTCTTTTTGACAATATCCAACGAAGCTTCGGCTCTACGACCAGCCCCGGGCTACATATGGAAATTGTATTCCATTCCATGTAGGACTTGTAGAGGAGCGCTAGAATCGATGGGCTGAAATATTTCTTATATCTTTTCAGAAATCCAAGATATTTCGTTGCTTATTTGGCACCATAGAAGTTGTGATCTATTCAGCTTTACTTACTGCAAATATTTATGTCAAGAATGCATAAAGACGGTTTACCGTCAAGCAGTGCTCCATCAAAAGAAATGGGAGTGGAAAAATTATGATCTTGTTTTAAAGAGATAGATGTATTGAATTCGATGCGATTCGGTTTGCTCCAAGCGAGGATATTATCACGGTGGTTATTCAGGGATCTAATCACGCAATCTAGTTTTTGACAGATGTGACATTTCCTCTGTGGTTCCCAATGGTGTCAAGGGAGTAAGCGAAACCAAGGGTACTGTCATCGGCAAAATAATGGATGGGATTGAAAGTAAGGGAAAGCAGATCATTAATGAAAATTGAGAACAGAGATGGAGAGATAGTAGAGCCTTGAGGAACCCCGGCATTTATTGGCTGATATAGAGATGTAACGCTATCTTATATAATCCATATTAATCGACCAGATAAATCACTTTACATTCATAATAGAAGACGACGAGAGAGGCCAAATGCTTTAAGTTTGGCTAAAACGGCTGAACTCCAGACACTATGATAGGCCTTTGAAATATCCTGGGTACCGATTTTGAACTCACCAAAATTGAGAAGACTAAGGCTTCAACGTTCCATAAGAAAAGTCGGAAAAAGAAAAGCTATATTGGTGATCGTTGTGGGTTTGATTACTTTCTAGATACTTCATTAATTTGGAGTTAATGATACATTCAAAAACCTTTTTAAGAATCGAAGTGATTGTAATAGGTCGATAATTTGAGGGATCACTACCCTTTCTTTTCTTGGGAATAGGCTGAACGTGAGGTAGTTTCCAAGCAATTGGAAATTTTCTTGCCGAATATGATAAGTAGAATAGTTTTCGCAGAGCTTTAGCCAAGAACAAGGCTCAAGTTTTATTTAATGGGGCTTGAAACTACCAGGACCTGCAGCAATGGAGACGTTGATCTCTTTAAGGACCTTGAATATATTTCTCTCCTGGATGTGTATTGGCTGTTGTACACATCTACAAGGGAAATGTAAAGTGGGTGAAAAAGGAGAATTTGAAGTGAATTTAACAGTCTAAATATTAGTTTTATTCAGGAAGTCAACAACCACTTCATTATAAAGTATTGAAGGATCCTGATAGTTTTTACCTGGGACGAGAAACCTTTGATGCCTTTGAGTCTTGCCAATTCTAACGTTCTGGTCTTCTCTTTGGATAGTGTTTCAGTTCTGGACATGGATGCAATTGATAGGTGCAAAAAGCAGGCTATTTCGCTTTTATTGCTTGGTTGTACTTATCGTTAAACCAAAAGCGATTTTGCTGTTGTTACGATCTGCTGTGTAATATTGAATGTATTCACGGATGCCTAAGACTTAGAATTGTACTAAATTCAAATATGCATTCATCAACATCCCTTAAAGCAAAACAGACCGACCAATCAAATTCTCTGGGATACTAATTGAGACTTTCCCAATCTGCAGATTTATTTTGTTTTTATTCAACGATTAGGCGAAGTATTCTATAAAACTATGACATTTTACGAAATAATAAAAAAAAAGTTATTTAAAAATTAATCTCTTGCTTTAAATGTATTAACAATCACTACAACAATTCACAGTGACTTCTTCGTCGTTGTGTATAGTTTCGCTGAATTTCTCCAATTACGAGATATTATTGGTTCTTTAAATGTTTGTTTTGCCACGCGGCGCTGATAATGTTCTAAGAAGCCGTCTTTACATGGAAGGATTATCATAGACCCTTTGACAGCTGTTTTCAATTAGAACAAACCTTCCATCGCGTTAACATGAATTGGCTCTGTCTTGCTTCAAATACCCCGACCAAAGCGACGCTCATGTACAGGTATCCGCGCTTCCTGTTTTCGCTATAAACTTCAACAACCATGACCGAAGGTCAAGGTGCTAGCTAGGGCCTGCGTTCCTAAATGTATCATATTGAACGCTTCCAGAAATTGTTACGTTTTGTACAAAAGGTGCAGTAGAATAGATGTGAATCGTTTTGTTAGGAAAAAATCAGAAGATCTACTGCAATTTTTTTTCAATGGGGTTCAGGGGGGGCCCGCACCCTAGCTGGATCCGCCCCTGTCTTGCATTGCACGATGATCAACTATTTTATAATGCCTAAACTAAAAACCTTAATACTTTCCTAACTTATTTTTATCTTCTTTTATCTTAAGTTTCATTTCAAGACAGATAGTTAGTACAATCTTAATATACAATTCGCAACAATCCTCCCCTAACTTCCTGTACTAAGTATATTATCGCGTGCTTTATACACACAAAAAAAAACATAGTCTTCACTTTATGTCCCCCAAAATTATACTTCCTGTAACCAAAATAACAAAAGTTACCGCAAATGTCTTACAAAAAAAAAAACAAACTCATCTCCTTTCGTTATCCTTATGGAATTCTCCTCTCTATATCATCAACCGTACGGTCGGTGGTCAGAGCGCGAACATAAAATTTTTACGACCTACATCGAGAGCGGTGTGAGTGAGTGTTGACCAAAAAGGCGGTCAATTTTTCATCTCTGGGGAAAAGGCACCGAAAGAGGTAACGTCTTAAAAGAGTTATGGAAACAAATAAATTGGCTAAGAAAAGAACTAAGGTAGCTGGATCGGAGCCGCCTTGTTGTCAGTTAGCGATGCTACGGCTGGGTAGGGCACGATTACGGTCAGCAGACGCAGAAAAAATGAGCAATCACCGAAAAACCGTTAGGTCCTGCATATCAAATTTTTATTAAAATCGCGAGAATTCACTTTGGCGTTGATGAAACTGCTCTGCTGCTTCGGCATCAGATCGTTTTATTTGCGAAGGCCAGAGAACTCTTGACACTATGCGGTAGTTACTGCAGTGCAGTGTATATGTAAATATAGTGTGTGTGAGCCAGTGAGCAGCAGCCTCAACAGCAGCATCCTCTTATATGAGGCCGTTTATAAATTAAACCGAAGGTTCAAAGGACGCATTAATCAGTAACCGGGAGAAAGACGAAAGGGAGATGATGACGTCTTCTGTCCTAAATTCCTCAATAAGTTTGTTATGTTGTGTGTGATGTTTCATTGTTGCTACTGTGGTGGAGCTCAATGACCATTCGAATATATCTTTCCCTTGGACGATGATGATGATGCTGGCCCTACACGCGACCAGGCCCCTGGCTTGATTTATAGCCGCCAAGGTCTATGGAGTTATCCCATGTAATCAGCGTTTCACTATTGACTATATATGCGCGTACTATGGGGTTATATACTCTCTGACTTTGATTCCCATTTCTTTCTCTATCCCAGCTGGATGTGAAGCTAGAGCAGCCGCGATGCGAGTGTACACCGTGGAAAATATGTCGATTTGCGAATTAAAGTCCCTCAAACGGTACTCTGATCATTGGAAATACATATGTAGGTATATAATACACACATAAAGTGTTGTCATACTGGACGCCCCATAACCAGATTAAGTACCAGATAAAAGAACATCATCCCGTGTAGCCCGTACCCGTTGCCGGAATTCTCTCCCCCGGATTATTGCAGGGAGATACAGGCCAGGCCAGCACATCGCGAACTCAATGTCCAAGCGGCGAAGGATGGATATCTTTTTATTGCACCTTTTATGCCGTTTTATGCAACATTTCAGCGTTTTCGCCGTTTTTAGAAAAGATCGGGATATGTGACTTTCTGGGCGGCCTTTTTCTTTTATTCCACAATCTTTTTGCCCCCCCCCCCTTTTGTTCGAGTCGTCTTTGTCGTTAGTGGGATAAATGTTGTTTTATGTGGGACCTCATTTAGCATATTGGAAATTGAGTGTAAGCCTGTAATGTCAACATTCTATCTCTGTGCAGATCGCCCTTTTATATACAGATGATCAAAACGGTTATGGTGTGAAAGCACACTTTATGGATATTGTGGAGAGTTTATTGGTCTGAATATTTATGGCAACTATACATACCTGGTATATGGTTTAAAGCGTAGGTAAGACGTGGCATAGACGCAGATAAATCAATCACATTTTGGATGATCTTATAGTGCAACTACATATATATGTGATTTGATAAAATCTTCCAGGAAATTGATTCGAATATATGAAAGAGATTTAATAGGTGGATTAGGGGAAAATTAATTCTTTGATTGGTTAACGGAACAGGATTGAAGTATATATGGGAAGCGTGCAGATCTTACTTATAACAGTCATTATAAAAATAATAAATATACTTGGGTCTATCCGAATATTTATTGCTTCTATTCAATTTTTATCTTATTAAGGAAACGAAAGACGTCAAATCTTAGGAGCTTACAATTTTTATGCAGGTATATATCAAAGCAATTAAGAGCCGTGTTTGAGTTCATTGTTTTGATTAATGTCAATATGGAGGGAGGAATTAGAGAAATTTTAATTTCTGTATTTTTTTTTGCACATTTCCCTAAGTAGGATCCAGGAAACCAATTTAGTAAATGTCCGAGGGTTGGTAATTTTGTTGATGAGATTTTTGAGTCCTTTTCATTGAATATGCTTAAGAAAAAATGCAAAAAATACAGAAGGTGTTACACTTTGGACACAGATAATATTTTGAAGAGAAACCTTTGAGATTCATAAATTCGATACGATGTTGAGGATGTGTCTTTTAAAAAAAAAATAAATAAATTGTAGATTGGTATAGGTAGGTATTTATCTACGAAAACAATGACATAAAATTGCGTAATTTTGGAATTAGTTGAACCATAACTTCAAAAGGGGGGGGGGGGGGGTAGAAAAGAATATTAACTGACTTCTTCTACTAAATTTTTGTTTTTTTTTTCGATGAAAGGAATCATCTAACAAGAAATGGACAAAGAAAACGAAATTTTACCACACAGTAAAAAATTTTCTAGTTAAAATTAACTCAAATGAAAGTCAATTAAAGTAAACTGATTTGTAGTTGCGTTGTCTTGTGCATACTGATAATCCACTCAAATGTACCGAATTCTATTTAAAATTAAAGAGAAGTTCAATAGAGTCTTCATTCTTTAGAGATACACGAGGACTATTAATTATAAAGTGAAAGTCGACGGACGTGCCAAAGTGTGTAAAGTGTTTACAGTGCTTAGAAAATAATATTTTCTATAATTTATTTTCAATAATTGATTGTCAGGTAAATAAAGTCTAAAGGCCTTTAAAGGCTGTAAAGGCCTAATCAGAATTGATATCAAAGTCGGCTGTATGTTAAATGTTGAAAGTTTGATTTTTTTCATAAAACTCAATAGGCAAGCACAAAGCTCTGATTGCATTCCAATGTACTTTGTGGTATGAAGGTGTAGGGTTATGTTTGAATGAAAAAATATAAATAAATTTATTAAACAAAGTACTTAGATTTATATACTGTTAAATACACCAAGAATTAATCAATAAAATTCCTAGATAAAACTTTTAGTACGGTGGCTTGTTTACATTATGCAGAAGGTTAAAGTTAAGAATAAATGCTAAAAGGAGTACGAAATCGTATCACTCTAATATGTTCAAAGAATTTGATGTCACGGCCTGGAACATAAAGACAGCAATGATACGACCAATCATGTATGTTGCTAATATGTTGTATTAATTTTACTTAGATAGCTGAACTTAAAACTATCTTGTCTGTGGAGAAAAACTATCAAACAATAATTAATCTAATGGAAGAAACTTATGGTACTAGACGAACTATGATATTATCCGGAAAATCGGTGAAATACATCTTTGATGCTATGGTAAGAAATTATGCTGACATCTTTACTTATTATTTTCGTATTCAGATTAATCTTGATTTCCAATGATGACCTTGCTATGTACCAAGTAAAAATCCTTCAAAGCGATACTTATGGAGAATTTTTAAAAGATGGTAACATTTCATATTATCTTAAAAGTTTGAGTTATTAGTTCATAAGTTTTAATTAAGTTAATTCTCATTTCAACTTATTTTTGACGCAGAATATAAATTCTAATTCTAATAAAATATTTGACCTTTTTTTCTTAAATACTTACATAGGTAACTTAAGGATGCTCGCAACGGTCTTAAAAAAACTGCCCAACCGCCAAATAAAACGTATTTTAAATGCCATTAATACAGTGGATCAAGGTGAGTTCGAAAATAATTTAAGAATGAAACAATAAATTTTTACGTTGTACTTTTCGTATTTTCAGCTTGAAGATGACATCAACGCCATTATAGAAAAAAAGTTGGGGGTCAACCCATAATCATCTGTAGATCTGAGCGACTTCTTGAAACGGGAGCCTTTTACGTTTTTTTAGAGGATATTTGTATAGAAACAGGGTACGATGTATGCCATGCTTTTGATATATTGTATAAGCCTTACTATATATTCAATTTTAAGTACAGCACACATATGACAAAATTTTTTTAATTTTTTTCTATAAAAGCAAAAAAGTAAATCCATTAGGGGTAGTGTGATTGATTGAAAATATTGTTTTTTTTCTTTTTATTTTTTAGTCTTCCATGTACAGTACAAGTACACATGTATTTACAACTAGTGTTTCTTTAAATAAATAAACAAGTTTGTAATTATATTATCCAGCTTCGGCTTATTCTTTCCCCTTAAATAATAAAAAACAATTATTTCCTGATAAGAGCTAATACTATGTAGGCATTTTCGGCTATCCAATTCTGGACATGTATACGAGTATATTATACAGGGTGTGGATATTGGAGACGAAAATTAGCGAGGATAAACAGGAATGTAGCTTTCGCAACCAGAGCAGATTTCTAGTGAAATTAAATGAAAGTTTTTAATTTCACTAGGAATCTGTTCTGATTGTGAAAACTGGATCCCTGTTTAATTACACTGAATTCGGCTTAAATTGACTGTAAATTCAGGTGATATATCTGGTTAAACTAGAAATCTTCTTTAATTAACTAGAAAAGCATTTTAAAATTTAATAGTTAATCTAGTTGACAAATAGGAAATAACATTTAAATTTGGGTTTCAACCAGTTCATAAAATAAGACTGAATATATAGTTTTCATGTCCAGAAATCTATCACATATTCACTAGAAATGCAATTGAAATGTTCAACTGAACTTCTGCTTAAATGATTCCAACTAGATTTTTTACTAGAATATCTAGGAGATCCACTCTAGTTCACTTTTAATACGGATCTAGTTGAAAATCTTTTACAGTGCACATTGCTGTAATAAAAATAATTATAATCTGAACACAATCAAAATTAACTTATGTCGTCTGTTTTTTTTTTTGTGTTCGAACTATTATATAAAATCTTTAAAGAAAATTTGACCAGAAAATTCCTAAGAAACAAGAAACTATCTAGGCTCATAAAAATTGATAGCAACCCATGCATATGTGTTAATTCAACCCTTTTGTATAGAGTTTCCATACCGGCGGTGCATTCAAGTGCATTTCGTATTCCTACACCAGATCTCAATAATAGGAAAATGTCTCTTGGTTTAACGGTAATTGCAACCAAGCAATAAAAGCTAAGGAGTCCGCTATCCGCACCTATCACTTGAATTCATGTCCAGAAATATTTATTTTTGACCAAAATGTTAGACAAAAAATCTTGGG
Source organism: Dioctria linearis (assembly GCA_963930735.1). Taxonomy (NCBI): domain Eukaryota; kingdom Metazoa; phylum Arthropoda; class Insecta; order Diptera; family Asilidae; genus Dioctria; species Dioctria linearis. Next base: position 180,688,126 of record OZ005744.1, read on the forward strand.
AAGTTGCAAAGACAGCAAAGATTTCTAGTCCCCATAGTCAAAACGATCAGGAACAACTTCAGTAGTTCCTGTGTACCTTCACTACTTAATAAAATGATGTAGTGGTTATTGACTCCGTGAATATAGCTAATATTTTGGCTGATAGATTCGATTAAAATGTTCGTCTTCCACCCAATTCACAGACATCTGTTTTGCATATCCCGCGTGAATTTGTACACAATCTGTACAAGAGATATGTTCAATATCCTTAAGGGGATCAACGTCTTATTTCCAACTGTCGCGAAACTAGCTGACGTCCAGCATAGAAAATCTATGGGAAATTGTTTAAAAAAAAAAATACAAGGTGGAAATATCAGTAACAATGGTGACTTGTTTAAAAATATTAAAATAGTATGTGGAATGAGATCCCACAAATAACAAGAGATTTGCCACAAAATACTAATTAGTTTATTAATATTAAAAAAAAAAATTGGCAACCACGAAGTTGCATTTGTTTTGTTGTAATTTTTTGTAAATTTAATTTAATTTTCTAGGTAGAAATGATGCTTTGTATAGCAATAATGAAATAACAATAATTTTATTTCCTTTAAAATTTCTGACATTTTTTGGTTAACGTTATGAGAGTGTTATCACTTGAATTTGTTTAGGGTGATACTGTATGCATAAAGGTCTGCTATTCCTACGACAACACCTTCATATTTACATCAAGTATTGAACTATACCTCGCCGCGGCCCTTCGCTCCTACAATTTTGAAAGGACCAAAATCAAAAACTTGGAAATTTTTACCTACTTTTAGTATTTTATTTTCATTAACATCATTTTTTATACTGAGATTAAAAAGCCCAAAGTCTTTCCTTTAATTTCACTAATTTCATTGCACTGCTGCTACCAAGGTTGTAGCGAACCTGTATATAGTCAGACATTTGTAGAATTATTTATATAGTTCTTCCATATTAAATTTTCCTTCGCTTATAATTCATAGTTACTTTTTGAATTGATATCATAAGTAGGGCAATGTAGATTCAAGGTAGGTTCTCTGGTTAAACCTGCCAGTATAGGAACTTTTCAGTCCTTAACTTCCTAAAGATCCCAAAACATATCCAATCCTCACTCCCTCTCAGTCCCTCCCAAATTTAACAATAATCTCTTGCGAGAAAGTCATTAACTAGGGCTGTTGTGGCGCAGCAGCTGTAAGGAAAAGAACTAACAACAACACGAGAGGTGATATAAACCAAACCAAGGATCAAGAAGAAGAAAAAGTAAAAATCTAATTGAACTGAGGGCCAAAGATAAGCCCCAACGCCCTAAAGAAGACAATCCGAAGGATGTGAAAAATCATCTAACAAAATCCAAAGAAGGAAGACAATGAAGAAATTTGAAAGCGCAAAAGCACTTGACTTGACTAGACTTGACAAGGTAGGTTGAAGATGCACACCTGAATATCCTACCTAAGTTTTTAGAAGTTGAAGTGGCTTGTTCGGGAAACTTACAAAGTCTCTGCCTTCAAGCCCTGCCTGCGTAGCCTGTAAGTGAGCAACGGAATCCACTAGTTAGTACGTGTACAAACGGAAAGTCCTCTCACAACATCGCTCAATTAGATTTAGGACTGAAACACAATTGGAGCTTTTTAGCCAGCTTTATGCCCAGCTTTCTGGTCCAGCTGACTGAAAAACCCGAATTGAACACAACTGACGTTTTTGACATTTGCAACTTTAAGCTGTTTATGTTGAGAATATTTATTAAGGAACGACAGTTAACGCTTCCGATTTTCCAAAATTACGATAAATGCCTACTTTTTTGGATAGGTTTGGGATGTACCAATTATATGAAAAAAAAATACCGAGTTTTTTTTTAATGTCCCACAGAAACTGCTTATCTTTTACTAACTCTACAAGTTTTCTTCCATTTTAACATTTTTGGTAGCTGTTTAGTTCTTAAATGTGTCAATAAAAGCCATTCTCATCTAATATTCGACTTTCGCACAGTTGGCAACATTACAAATTCCCTCAAGTTGGCAGTCATTGGGCCTGAAATTAGCGATTTTTTTATCAAATCTCAAGCCAGCTTGAAGCTGGTAAAAAAGTTAAAGCTCTAATTGTGTTCTTCTACATTGATTTAAATCGTCAACAAATCTCAAGCTGGCTGAAAAGCTCCAATTGTGTTTCAAGCCTTAGGCAGTCTAATGTCGATTTCGATCGGACTTCAGTACAACACCAGTATTGCACTTTTTCCAGCAGTGCAACACTGAAAATGTTCGATGGGACTTTTATAACAGAAGTGCAACACGAGGTTTGCACTGACTTCCCCTACTTGGCACTGGATATTTTGTCGGTGTTACAAATACATATTCAAGCTGAATTGTAATCTGCTCTGTCAGTACTGTCGCGATTATTTGTGAAATTTTGGAGTTAAATGAATTAAAAAATTTTATTTGGGTAATTGGCTTTAAGTTAAGAAGAAATTTGTTTCTATATATCAATAAACAATATTTATTACGTTTGACAGTTCCGTGGATATAATACGTGTGCCCACATATACAAGGAATATGACAGAAATATTTTCGATGGACTTCAGTTCTTCCAGTTCTCCCCTGCCAGAAAAAGTGCAAAACTGAAATGGTCCCATCGAAATCGACATAAATGAATTAAACTAATTTTAAAACATTTTACATTTACAATAGGGACGCAAGGCAATAAAAGTGAGCAAATTGAATTCAATCAGCTGTTGTCATTTGGAATCCTTACTACCCAGGATCAAATTTCGACGTTTTGCTACCGACTAAACTATTGGCGCCCGAACAAACTCCCAAATCGAGGAAATGACGTCACAAGGTGATTAATGTTGACAAAGGAAAATGGTGAATCTTTCCGTGTTCCTAAAGTCACCTATACATAGTTCCAAAAATCTTACGTAATCTGCGACCTATCCTCTAAAGAGATGGCTGAGAGAGTCAATAATAGCATAGTTGAAAAAAAAAATTCAATAGCACCACAAAATGTATCCGCACACAACCAAATTCAACCATAACTTTCTCAACAACAATATTCAACAATTTAACGGAAATCGTGCCAATTTGTCTATAAACTAAAATATCTAGTGCTGTGATAACAAGTCCATTCATTACATCTCCTCAACTGATAAAACACCAACAAGTTCAGCTTTTCCCTATTCTGTAGCGAATTTAAAATTTCACTTCATCGTTGTCGTCGTCGGCGTCGTCGTCGTCGTCGCAATGCAACCTTACAATTTCCCACACACAATACCTACAAATGTGGATTCATTGATATATTGCAGCTCTATAAATGAAATTTCTTTATATAAATAGAGTAAGAAATGAAAATGGAAAAATCAGCTGAAAACATGTAAAAAGACCTCGCAATGACGATTACAATAAAAACAACAACGAAGACGACGACGACAACGACGACAACGACAACGACAAGGCAAGGTCTAATGACATTCACGTCTTAAGAGGTATGGCGCGATCACTTTTTCCTCGTTGTTATGACCATGTTCAACACTTTTCTTTGCTTGTGAATTATTTCTGGTTTCGTTTGCGCAATTTCCCTATTTTTGCAGTTCGTTGTTTGACTTTTCTTTAAAAGACTTCGACAGAACTTTCTTCTCGTCGATATAAACAACTAAGGGGAACATGACAGGAGACCGTGATACAATGGCACTTACGTATCAGGTTAGATGCGCGTGTAAAACGAATGTGTGTTAAACACCACCATGTTGTTGATACCTCTTATACACTGCTGCTATTTTGTGCTGTTGAATTGTTATGTTTTCACCACGAAATAGTGATCGTGTGTTGAAATATGTACGCGCGTACACACGATCATCAGTCCTTTTTTGTTCCAAGTTAAATTGAACATAGATTTAGAATTGGCACGAACTTTGATTTACAATAAATTGATGAAGTTTTTTTTTTTTAAAACCTTAATTAGGACTGATCTAATCGTTTAGAAAATCTACTGATATTGTCTACTATAATTAATTTTGAAAAAAAAATCCAACATTTCCCTGCTATAGCCTAAATGTCTAATAAAAATCAGTAGCTCCAGATTCGGATGCTTATTCATGTCATAAACGGTTCTCAAAATTAATATAAAAAACCAAAAATTGCTACCTACATCGCTGCTGATTGTTGCCATGTGCCCGAATATTAATCGATCACGATCTTTCAATTTAAAAGGGGCTTCGCAAAGACTTCCACCACTTTTATTCCATTTAAAAAGTGGCAGTGAATAAAGTGCGTGCCGTACCGTGTCTGTTTGATCGGTTGATCACGAATTTCCTTCTATAATTACTTCATCGTATATACTCTGGGCATGATCAATGATCCCCGGGCCACCTCAGAAGAACAACAAATCATGAATGAAACGAAGCGCCTTCTTACACCATAAACGCTTACCACGCCAGAACCAATTTTCGTGTAAAAAAGTGTCTGGAAGAAAATTTTCATATCCAACCCACGCTGCCATAACTTGATAAATGTACATTGATATGTATGTGTATATGTAGATCGGCAGTGGTAAAATTCTTGAATAAAATCTGAGCCTCTGGAAATCTATCAATTAGCATGAATATGTCACAAGTATGGCTTAGAAATTATAATAAAGTGTTTGAAGTGAAAGCACACTGTCTGTAAGATGGGGTATCATCGAGTGTTGTAATACGAAAGACGATATCCCATACATAGTTACTACTTAACTACGGAAGTTACAAAATATAGCTAGCAACTCTAGACTTTAGAAGAGTGAACAAAAGAAAATTATGTTGGCGTGCACGAGTTATAATCAAATTAGTGCCATTGTCTTCCTCTTTGCGCAGCAAGTGATTATTTGAATTACCTGAAGTATATACGGAGTGCAACACTCGAGTGTAGAGGAAAGATAAGTACGTCTGATGTGAATAGCGGAGGCGAATGTTTTTTGATTTTTTTCTGTCTCTTTGTTATTTCATTTATGACCAGACTTGTCAGAGAATCATTCTCTCTGGGATTGTCTGTAATTTAGGATGAATGAAACACTAAAATTTTTTATGAGTTTCTATCATCAGGGAGACAATTTGAAAAGTGCGTAGGCCATTCCGATACTGGTGGCGGGCGATTGAATTTTTATAACGTTTTATAAATGGAGCTTCCATTATCAACTGATGGATAAATCTTGTTTGTATGAAAAACAAAAATAAGATTGTCCAGCATGGTGGATGTATTAAGCAATATGAATAGGTATAAAAGGACCAGTAGTTTCTAGTAGAATTTATGTATTTATTTCTATGTTTAGGTCTTTATCAAAGATCTGACGAAGTTTCTAAAAAAAAAAACGTATAGGGGAAGTTAATATACCTCGGTCAGTGGGCTATTTTCAAATGTATCGGTGGACAATTCTCAACTCTGTAGACTGAAATTCACTGAAAATAATTTCAATGAATATTATAGAAATGAAAAAAATCGAAGTTTTCGATCATGCGATCAGAGAAGTCTCATCAGTATGGTTATCTCTGATCGCCTACCATAGGTAGGTGGTCACCCAACTTCCCATACAAATATGTTTTATCAAAAGCAAGTGTGAATCATATGGTAGCAAGACTTCTCATTGCAATTTTCAAATTAGATGATTATTCCCCTTGTCGCCAACTTTAATGGTAGGCGATCAGAGATAACCATACTGATGAGATCTCTCTGATTATTGGGTCGAAAAGTTCGATTTTTTTTCAAAAACCCATCGTATTCAATGCGTCTGCTGGCAATTGACACCATGCTATGTGCTCGTTAATTGCAAGTTTTTCTTAACAAGTATTGGTCGTATTTAAAATTTTTTCACTCAAACAGTAAATTTTTTCGTTCATGTACCCATACAGTACAGAATTACCTAGGGACATCCCATTATTGTCCCACATATCTCATAGCTTTCCTGGGATAAACAGGAAGTATTCAGTTTGTACTTAAGACCTTATTGCTTGGAGTTATTAGAAGTTTCTCATAAGTTATTCCCAGGGATATCCCACAAATACTCTCTATGGGAGCATTCTCAGTATTTTAGAGACAAATACATACGGGATGTGCAAGACAATTTTGGGAGAATTATAGGATAGACGTTTTTCCACCTTCCACAATTTATTTCAGTATGTTCTCTGGCTCACGTAGTTCGCGCGGTTATTTGGTGTGCTTGGTGTGCTTCCCTGTGAAACTATATTAGAATTCTATTCGCTTTTGCAATTTCTTCTTGTTTTGACAAAGTTTGTTTGTTGTACATTTTAGAATGTCATTTTTTAGTAACCTTGTTAGGATTTAAATTTGCCTGTGTTAAAAATATTGTGCAAATGGGAATTCAAGTCCAAGACGGTGTCCTTACTCCCTCACAATTACAAGTCATACGAGTCATACGTGCTCCACCTTCAACTACCAATATTGCTACCCTTGCTAAGATTAGACCACATCCTAATGCTGGGTCTAGAAAAAATATTCGTAGGGGAAGAGAAAAAAGAAAATTTCGTATATTTACTGACACGACTGAGAAGAAAAGTATTGAGGAATTAAAAAAAAGGTAAAATTAGAAGAAAAAAAAAATATGAGAGAGTTCAATAGAAAAGCAAAAAAATGTCAAAAGTCGTGCCACATTGAAGGTCTTTTTGAACAGCAGTATAACCCCAGCATCTCTTCAGATGAAAGTGATGTGTTTTATCTTCAAGACTCTTCGGATTCTAACGGTGATTCTAGACTTTCAACCAGCAAATAGGAAATCCCGTCTTAAGAATGGGCAAATTTAGCTAGTCCTGGGTACTGCTCATTATCTTTTTTTTGTGATGTTGCCAAACCTCAGGGGATACCCATCGATTCCTTTGCAGAAAAGAAAGAAGGGGTGAAAAATTGAGGATTATTGGATTAAGCCAAAGAGGTGCCTGTGTGTATTACGCTTGAATGTTTGCTGTTCATAGCTAAGGGAGAAAAGCAAAGGATGGCAAACTGTTCCATATTCGTACTGTTCTGCTTATGAAGTATTCAAGAAATTTGACGGTACGGCCAAATCTGACTTCAAGAGTGTGAAAGTTAGTCCGGGTTCAGCCCCTTGTCAAATATGGGAATTGTATTCGAATCTAAGCCTGATATGAGACTTGTAGATTTGCGCCAACTCTGATGGAGTAAAATATTTATTATGGTTATGGAGTACGTTTAAGTGATAACAGACAACATTGAACTTTGGAAGCATTAAACAAAACCCAATTCGCTCTGCCCCAATCCAATATTGTTGCAAGGTCATAGTTTAATAAACTGAACGTGTGACTTGGTTTGTCAACTATGACATCTCCACGAGAATTATCTACAGATACGAGCGAGTACACGAAATCAAGGGCGGTATCATCTGTAAAACTATGAATAGGATTGAAAGTTAGAGCTAGCAAAACATTAATAAAAATGAAGAAGAGATTAGGAGAGAGCATAGAGCCTTGCGGTACACCGGTATGGATTACATACCGGCGGGAGAGAAAACTTTCAATCCATTTTAAAAAAAGACGGTCTAGAGCTAATGCTTGAAATTTAGCTAAAATAGCAGGATGCCAGACTCTATCGAAGGCCGGCGGCAGAAAAGAAGACTGTGAAGCGCAGGGCTGCCAAGGTGAAAATCATTTAAGAGGAAGGCATGCATACATTACAGAAGAAATTTGTCGAACGGAGTATTGGAGTTTTGTTGTCATTGGTTTTGATGGCGTTGGATCTCCCAACGTGGGTACTGTAGTAGGGTACGATGGCTCCTGGAGCTAGGCTTATGTCACGTACAAAGAAGTTATGTGCTCTTGAGATTTTTGACTCGTTGGATACTGTAGTAGGGTATATATTACGACGATGCATTTAAAGTCATTATATAAAGAAATTAAGTGCTCATGCAAGTCAGAATAATAAAATTTTGAACAGTAAGTTATTCATGGAGAAGTAGTTGAACGTTAAGTAGAGGTTGATGAATTGGAAATCGAGTATGTATGTTAGTAGCGTTTATATATCTAGTATGCATGGTATGCTATAAGATTACTGGTGTTAATCTCTTAGATGCAACCTTTTTAGACGCTGCAAATAAGATCTTAGGACGAATGGAATAACCAGTCCCATTTTTACAAGAATATCAACATTCAGAGATACCACTGGGATTACTCATGACCTTATGGTTATGTTATACGAAGCCTTAGAAATTGGGTAGCCGACATAGCTAACTTGGTACTATCGGGTTGAGAAGCCCCGGATAGTGCTGCTATAGTAGTGCTATTCGCCTCAACATGTAAAAACCCCCTTGTGGGACCATCATGGTGGTTGTGGATATCTCATATGCGGACAAATAGAAATTGTCTCAGTCTGCATGACTTAGGCGGACATTCTCCTTTGAACAGAAGAGTATGTCTTTTGCATAACTGTCCAAGGATCTGAAGGATGGTAGCTATGCTTAGAGGATAGGCTTTCGGCGTGAAGTTACGCTAAATCAAACTGGTTCCGTGACCCAAAGATCAAGAGCGATTTTCAATAGGTCTCGCTTCGACCAGTAAGTGCTATGGCAAGCATGCCCTGACATAAACTGGTACTGGTACTAAAATGTTCTGCGCCTTGATGGCGGGCGCTGATTGTCCCTTGCCTACTAATCCTTGTGAGATTAATGCTTAAAGCTAGGTGCTAACGTCAAACCCTGACAGCTTTCTATCAAAGTCCTTCAAGATATCTAATGCGATGATTTCGGAAAATGCTGCCTGTAATTTTGTTCTTTTATAATGAAGTGTCGTAAGGATAAACTTTAAGGCTATTATTATTTTTTAATTTAACCAATAATACTTCCCTCGGGCAGTACTACTAAGGAACTGTGGGGTAAACCTAACCCAAATCTGACGAAAAAGATATTGGGACTGAGCAAGCCGACTCTGCGAACAATTGTGTCAATTCTCACTGGGCACTCTTTTCTCAGGGGTCATCTACACAAGATGAGACTTGTTGATGATCCTATATGTAGAGGATTCGGAAAGGAGCCCGAAGGGGTGACTCATTTCTTGTGTCACTGTCCGGCCCTCTCCGGAAAGTGTTACAGATTCCTTGGGTCACACCTCCTGGTAGAAATGCACGAGGCAGGCAGGGAAGGTTGGGGGCCAATTCTGAATTTTGTTAAAACGTCCGGCTGGGACCTGTGAGCTATTGCTCATGAGCCTAGAGGGTGAGTAACTGGCCTTCCTGTGGCCTAAGTTCCAGAGTCCTCCCCCGGGGGACTCAACCTCTTTTCAATCCATCCATCCAACCTATAATAATATTTCTCCTACTACTACAATTTCCTTAAATCCCTCGTGAGGCATATAAACAGATGAAAAACTCATTGGCAAATGTTGTAATTGGCCCAACAATTTATTCCAACTAGTGTTTTTAAAAGGGCTAAAGATCCGTAAATGCTTCTATAGCCCACAATTATAAGACCTCAATTTTCCTCACTTTAACTAAACAAAATAAATTTAGCACGTCAAAGAAATATTTTCCTAGTTCCAATCAAAATCAATGCAAATTTCAATCTGTGACCTTTTATTAACGACTGAGACAGCTTGACACCTCTGCAGACATCATATGAACATGGTGGGAGTAACAGAAACAGAAAGTTATATAGCAAATAAAAAATAATCTACAAAAGGCCACATGTTTTGCAAGCTGGCATAAACACTAATATTGCCTGGCATTGTCGTCCTGTCCCCTTATCTAAATTGATATAAGTGAATCTGTGAAGTGAGTCTTCTCCTGACACATTGACATTTAAATCTGCCACATTTTGACATTTCCAAGGTGCTCATGATGCTCGCAATTTTGATGGGATAGAACATCATATGTATGTGTGTGTGCATAAAACCTGCACTTGCCTTTCATCACAAAATGTACATACATATGTAGATATGTTAGGAAGTCATTCATTCGCACGCCTAGTTATCATCTAGCAGCCACCTGTTTGCAATCACAAATTGCAGCAACTGCGGTGTCACAACAATCTTCAGACGACATTAAAGAAACCGTGACACGTCCGCCACCAGCTTCCATGAGATTTGATTTTAATTGCGCGCAAATAAATGAAATAATTGAATGAAAGTGTAATTGATTGTGACATGGAATTGTCATTTAGCGATGGATACCCACTTCCTCGACAAAGAAGCCTATACCTCTACATAAATATATTTAAGACTAGAGAGGAAGCCTGGTGCAGCTGAGTCGTAGAATTCAGTTCCTTCGGCCGCCACCAATCTATAGGTTGTCAGCAGTAAAAAAGATAGTGCAACTCTCAGAAGAAGTTCTTTTCTCGTTTCAGAGATTTGCACTGTGTCGAAGAATTTCTTCACTTTGGTGTAGAATTTTAATTGACTATGGGACTGGAAGATGGACATGGTGTCGTCGTTGTTGTCGTCGTTGGCTGGAAGGAAGATGGAATCGTTTATGGATAGCAAATGAAATATTTTCATATAAGTATTGGTAAAATGCAGCGCAATTGTTATTCCTAGTATTTTCTATGAATATATGCACATAATTTTTAATGTAGTGTGTGCAGTTATAATGCAGAGCTATGTGGTATTTTTGTTTAAAACTTGATGATTTTAATGAAAAAGACACACGTTGAGACGAACAAACTTCGTTCGGGCGACTCTGCGCTCGTTCGATACTATTCACATTTCTTGAACGAACCAAAAGATTAAAGGTCAGTCACAAGTCAACTTAGCGAGGGACAATGAAGAACTTGACAATAAATTTCTATGCTGAGGGGAAAACATAATTCCACCCGTCCTCATTTTGTAGAAATTTACCGTGAAATGACAGAAACGAGGGGTCAATGAGAGATGATTAGCTAACACCGCTAACACCTGGTTTGCTCAATAGATACCTATTTACCAGCTGCAATTATATTAATGTTCATGCAATAGCTAATAACGAAATAATGAAATTCTTGCGGATATGATAGGACCCTCGATAGACCTTTTGCTGGAATTTAAGTATATGATGAGCTATTGAGATTGGCTGCAAATGTATTAAACAAACTTAAGATTAGGTCAACACTATAACGCATGAAGAGAAATGCTTTTAAATTTATAAAAAATTTAGTACATATACGCCATAGGAAGAAATTAATCTCTCAGTTAATTTAAGTTTATGACTTACAACGATTATAAATATGTAGCTGGCACTTGATCATGGTTGTTAAATATTTAAGAGGATGAACTTTTTAGAAGCACAAGTAAGATGTTGATGAGAAAACCAAAAAATTAATGTCTAGAAATGTGAAGAGTGACTAAGTGAGACATTTCAAATATTGGGTAGTGCAGAGCAAAAACACATAGATTCGACATGGTTTACTGATGGTTACTTATAAATTCTGTTAATCAGTAGGTTACGGGTTCGTATCTTCGATGAGATGATTTCTACTTTAAAGGCTTAACCCATTGCACATGAACGGCGTCTCTTAGGTGCCATCCTATTCTTTACTTCAATTCGACTGGCGAGGTTTTCCGGAATCGGAAAAAAAATTTTACAATGGATAATACCTAATCAGCGAGACCTTTAATTTGATATGCAACATGCCGTATTGGAGTCACCCCCGGCCTGGTATTCCTAACCGCACTTTAAAAGTATCATCAGTAATTCCGTGAATTGTAGCTGGGAATTAACTGAGGCGAATAACGAATGCGGATTTTCGATCGAACATAACCCTACCGAGTTAGAGCCGATTTAAGGTGCAAAAAATCGAGTACATCAGTTCGAATAGAAAAAGGGAAGTACTAAAACGTGAGTATGGAGATCGAAAGATATCCGAAAAACAAGAAAGTATTTACTTTTTTAAAAAATTAGAAAATATAATGCGCTCCCGGAGGGTCAAAGTTGATTTAATACATTTTGGGAAATCTTCTTAATCGAATAGCCCAGATCCTGAGAAGAAGTTTGAGTACCCACATCCCTATGCTCCGAGGTCAAATGGCTAAGTTATAATTGAAAACCCCCGACCTCCTAATTCTCCCCCATCCCCGCCAAACTTCATATTTTCTGGCCTGGATTATTCTCGGCTTGCTTGATCTCTTCGGATTGATACTTTTAACTTTCAGCTTGCAGAACCCTTTAACCTGATTTTGAATTTTAAAGAAAAATCTTCTTCTTCTTCTTCTTTTGCCAGAAATCTTTTTGGTGTTCGGTCGATCGAGATTAAAAATAGCGTGAATTTTAATTATCACTGAATATTTTAAATCCAGTCGGATGGCTGGTTTGGGGGGTAGAGAGTCCCCCGATATGAAAAACTTAGAGCCTTATTTTTGAGACTTTGCTCCACTCTAGGTTTTTGATTAAAACTACTTTCCGGTAACTGATTATCAATACTGAAAAAGGTTCGGGATGCATACGTCCCAGCAAAATTTCAAGAGCTTCATATGTGGGATAAGGAACACCCTTAATGGGATTTTGTTGTCTCATTCCGGCCTTTATACTCTCAAAAAATGGAATTTGTGGGTGTAGCTATCATTCAGCATATTCATTTTGTGCAATTGTGAAGTTTGTTAGAACGTGCTCTGGAGGAGTATAAAAGAGTGTAGCGTTTTTTATCGTTTTTTTTACTTTAGTAGTTAATTTGAAGGATAAGGTACGTATTTATTTTTTCATCAACTTATTGAATAAAAAATCTGTATTATAGTAATCCATTTTCTGAATGGGTAACAGATCATATGGGTCGTTTTTGTCCCAACAATGGGGTCAAATTATCCCAGCTGGTTTGAATAATACATTTTGTTTTAAATTTCTTTTAAGAGTGCTTTGCTACGAAGAAGCCGAGATCTAGACCGATGGATACTAAAATTGAAGCAATGTTGACTGAGGACAGCGATCTTGACCCAATTCAGTGAATCTGAATATCTTCCGACAGATGACGAATTATGGGAGGACAACACAGAAGAAGAATGTATTGCTAACTAATCTACTGATTGTTCTGATTAACTCTGAACGTTTGCACCCGAACCTGAACATTTACGAATGAGAAGTTAGAAATATATCGCAAGTCTTCCAAATCGTATCAAGTTATCTTAGATACAGATGAAGGGAAATGAAAAAAAATAATTACTTTCCTGTTAGCTATGGTTTATGAGTATTACCGCCCCCTCCTGGTGCATATCAGCCGATGAGAATCATAGTGGCGTTAAACAATAATTTTCAAAAGCAGGTTTTTATTTCTTAACGATCACCCGCTATGCACTATCATCAAGTAAGTCAAAATTTATAATTACAGCTACGGATGGCAGTGTTTCATTGTCATTTCCTACAAAATATGTCCATAGTATTTATGAGCAGAGGTGCAAAACATCAATTTACTCTAAACAATGCAAATCTGACAGGGGCCACTCTGATTCTCATCGGATCACATATGTCCCACATAAGAAACCGGTTGGGACATATGTGTCCCTCGTAACAACTTGCTTCCCTCAACAATCTTTTCACAGTTATTAAGTGCAATTATGATATATACAACTTTGTAATTCTAAAACATAAGCACAAATAATAAAAAGCTTTCCAAAAGCTGAGGAGGCCGAAAACTTGACTCTTGTGGGATAAATGAGTAAATATATAAACGAGTTAAAAGAATTTCAATTTTATTCAATAATTTATTTATTTTATAATTCATTCTCGGTTAATCACTCTAGGGAAAATGAAAACTAAGTTCACTCGATCTTTATCCATTTCAGTAGGGCCTTCGATAAAATTTCACACAAGCTTTTGCTCTTCAAGCCTGATGTCCTTGGATTCCCTATTTTTTTAATTAAATGGCTACAGTCATATTTAGTAAATAGGACCCACAGCAAGTTGTGTTTAGTATGTCTCTGTCTTGTGAAATACCTGTACCTTTCGGTGTTCCTCAAAGCACCCATCTTGATCCGTTGCTTTTCATCTTATATATTAACGATTTTCCAAACGTTATTAACCTTTTTGATATATGCTGACGATGTCAAAAAATTTAAGACAGTCGATAGCTCCTATTGGTTATTGGGCTTTGCAATCAGACATTGACTGTTTCTTCATTTGGTGTAGTAAAAATTGTATGTACCTAAATATTGTCAAGTGCAAGGCCATTAGCTTTACCCATAAAATTTGTACATTTCTGACTACATACCATATCAGTGGTATCGCTTTTGATAAAACCACTGAAGTCAAAGACTTTGGTGTACTTATGGACACCAAACTTAGCTTTTTACTATACATAATGGAAAGACTATCAATAAGGTAAATTCCATAGAAGATGGACGCCTGATTTTAATGATATTTTATCTTTAAGGACCTCTTATTGATTATGATATAGTCGTTTGGTGTCCTTTACATGATATTCATTTAAGGCGCTTGGAATCTATACAGAGGAGATTTATTCGCCTCTCACTTAGGCGTTTTCCATGGAATAATCCTCTCTCACTTCAATGACCGCTTGAGGAATATTTATGGGATCGATGCTTTATTATTTTCATCGGTAAACTTTGCGGCACACCAGTTTAAGAGAAAATCAAAATGCTGTATTCAGTGAAAATGTTATCATGAATAAATGTTTCATGGTTCAGCTATGATTGAGATGCAAGCGCCATTGAAAAAGACAGAGAGCTATATAAATACTATTTTATTGTTAAGATGAAAGTACATACTTATTCTCAGTTTTCGCCAAGTTCTAACGAAAATCTATCGATTAAGCGTTACAAGGTTGAAGGTTGAACAGTAATGTCCTCAAACATTGTGATATTTGGTCTTTCACAGCTATGAGTAAATTATATCAGAATACGGAAACTATCTAAATTGCAAGTATTTGTTCAAGAAGGCATTTTTTTTCATTCTCCGGTATGTAGCAAAAGATACATTTTTTTATTTCATCACACAACCCATTTTTTTTGTGACAAGTTTCAAGTCTTGGATTTGACTCATCAACTGGTCCCAAATAGCGAAATTAAGTGACTTGAAAAAGAAATAAGAAATGAAAAAATAGAGCAAAGAAAAAGAAATGAAAAAATGAAAAAAAGTCTTAAAGAGTGGTCTCTATTTTTGTTGCTAAATTACAAGGGTCAAAGATGTTGAACAATAATGGTGCTAAAAGTGAACCCTGTGGTAGGGCATTGTTCAGTTTTATGAAGATCTAATTTTTCCATGTGAGTATATAAATTCGAAATTGATATTGTTGATGAGCTTCACTGGTATTTTATACCATATTGTTTACAACAGTTTTCAAATTCAAATAAAAGTGATAACAAGCAAGCTTAAAAAGTGAAATTATATTCTTCACATTTTCATTCCACCACCGTACCATATTAATCTTCCTACATGAATTGCTCTATTAAAAAAAACCCCTAAAAAGTAAGAAAAAAGATAGAAAAATAAAATCCCAACTAACACCTGTGCTGTGATATTAAACAAAAGAAGAAGAAGAAAATCATTTTTAACATAACTTGCTTCCATTTTCATAATGCAGATTTTCCTAGAACAAGGAATCTTGGTCAATCTCTTTACCTATACTGAATGAAAAGAATTTTTCCAATTCTCAGAATCATCGATACAGTCGCCGATGGTTGCGATGTTATGATTTATAATACAAACTCACAGCAGCAGCAGCAGCAGCAACAACACAGATTTCGATCAACTATTAAGTAGTATACGGCTTACAAAATAAAACTAGAAGCGCATAAGTGGTAGACTGCAGGTATCATATCTACATAACTTGAGATGGATATATAAAGTGCAATACGTACTCTTATGTGTGGATATACCTTGCCTTGCTGCTTGAATTGGTGGCAACCTCCTTATGGTTTGTTTAGACATTTCATATCACCTGAACTAATAAGGACATTGACTATAGTTATCTCATGTGCCATTATTTTAGCTCTTGGATATACATACCTATATATACCTAAGGTGTGTGTGCGCACAAAAACTCATACACTTTTTTCGCGCTTCATAATTAGTATCTATATTACTTATAACATATTTCTTAACAGGTATCATATTAGGAATGCATTCTTTAGAAATAGAAGAGGAATTCCTAGTTGACAGTTTCCTGTGAGAATTTCCACGCATGCTTACATATCTTGTCGAGAGCAAGCAGATACTTGTTATTAAGATATACCAGTTCTGGGAAGAATATACTTGAAGATACAGTCTTAAGAGATATTTTTGTAATTTCTTTTTATTTTCATGGTCTTATATATACTTTTTTTTAAAATAAACATTTACAATTATTACCGATTTCAATCAGAAATTAGGATAAAATATGATTCGCCGATTGGATGAATGAAAAAAAAAAATTTGATTTACATTTAGTGTTCGCTATTAAATTACATCGAAAAATTCTATCTAAAGTATCCCCGAAAAGATGGAAAATGAAATTTGATGACAAGCCTGGGGTGGAGGGATCTGCTGCTGCTGCTACTCTTTGTATTAAAGAAAATAAAAGTTAAAACAAGGAACAAAAAAAAAAAAATTAAAAATATGTGTTCGCTGTCTTTTCCGTACAGGGAGTTAGTTATGCATAAAATTTCATTATCCTTGGTGCCATAAGATTTTGTTGTTGATGTTGTTGTTCTTGTTCTTGTTGTATAAGACAAAGCTTGATTTCGGTTTTTTTTTAGTAGGCACGGTAACTTCAAAAGCTGTAGGCAGATGCCTGAAATTCTTTTCTTCATTTATGTTTTAAGAAATTTAAGTACTTGACATGTTATCAAATTTCCGAAAAAGATTTCTTGCCAGTAGACACATCCAAAGCAATCTAATTTGACTGGATGGAGGAATATTTCTGGACATCCACTATATTATTGGTATCTATGATTCATTGTGGGATAACTACGTTTTAATTATTAGGATTTGATTTATGTCAGTTCATTACTACATTTATTATTCTTATTTTGCAAAATAAATTGTAGGTAGGTATGTACACATATATTATATAAATTAGCTTAAAGAAAAAAAAATTTTACGTAAAATTTCAAGTTCGTCGCTTAAGTCTTTTGTTTTATTCGCATTTCAATTGCACAAAATAACAACTTGGCGACAATTTTATATTTTTATTATTTTTTTTATTTTTATTTTTTGCTTTGTTTATTAAAATGAATAGTTTTTTTTTATCTTTTTAATTACGCTTATGGGGATTGATTAATATTCCAATAAAAAATGATGCAAAGAAAATCTCAATCGATCGAATTTGCTGCTCATAGCCACTAATTGTTAGTTGAAATAAATAAATAGCTATCTATCTTGCAGGAAACTCAACAAACCCCACACAAAACTATTACCACTTCTATTATTCTTGATTTTAAGGGGAAAGTGTCTGATGGCTTGGACTAGGAATTGATGCTCAGAAACCCGATTACTGTGTCCTATGAGCATGTTTTTTTTTTTGGAATTGATCCCCTAGAATACTCTCAATGCTTTACAAAACAAATTTATTCCATAAAACATAAGAACTCTAAGACAATAACAAACTTTGACTTTTTACTAGAAATTCATAAATCATAAAATTTATTAGTGTTGTGAATGTTCTTGTAAAACCTAGAAAACTTGATTATTTCACGATCTTTACTAGTCAAGTCAAGCAAAGACGAAACCTCTGAATCATCCATTCAAAACTAAATTTGTGTGTGCACTTTTTTGGAAATGCTACCTCAATCTTTCATTCTAACGAAACAAGAATTTCGTATCTTATGCTTACAGTAAACTGTAACACCGGTTGTTATCTAGAAGTGTTAGAGAAATTTAATGATACATCGTTGGACTTCAGAACAACAGAGTGGTAACATTAATCCAGAGAGAACAATCTGAAAGACAACAGGAGTAATGTTTTATACATCATGTTTAATACATGAAATATAATATTATCGAAATGGACAAGATGTGCTAGAGATGGATACAAAGAGAAAATTATGTAAATGATACAGTTATATCAGTTCAGTCAAAATACTGAAGATGAAGATAGGGAACAGCAGATAGCTAATAAATTCATTACTTTAAGAAGCTAAACATTTGCTCTTTTGTATTTCATTAATAATACCCCGATTTGCGAATAAACAGCTGAGGTAGATAGGAATTCATAAATCAAGGAGAATTTATGCATGGCAGTATATGGTTAACGCTTAAACATCCGTTCACTTCATCTATTTTAATTTAATGTCCTCGAATAAACGCCTTATTTATTTCAAATATTTTGTTAGTTACTCTATTGTCCAAGGTACAACAGGTAGTTTCTACGGTACATCAGGTTGGTTGCGCCTTGAACAAAAGTCGACTTTTTATATCATAACATAAAAAAGGTTTATACTGTACATTGTGTTACGGGATAGTAAAGTTTTCCACGGTATACAGGGTGTAACATAAGTGGTGTGATACCCGAAGTCTATGGATAGGTCATACTTGCACGAGCAAAAAATTGTAGGGGTGGGTGGGGGCGAAATCCTAACGGTTTCCGAGATAACGGAACGTTACACCATATGATGACAATTTAAACTTTGGTAGATAGATAATCGTTGGACCTTTTCAACGGTTAATAAAGTTTTTCCGCCTCCCCTCCGTTTTGAAGTTATGGCTCAACAAATTTAAAATTTCGAAATTTTTACTTTTTTTTATTTAACTGCTATTTTTATCAAAAAACACATCATCAACACCAATTTTTCATATTGAATTAAGAAGCCCAAAACCTTGGCTTTAAAAAAACCTTAACACTCTGTACTGAAAATGTAACCCTTTCTGCGTTTTTTGCACTTTTTCTTAAGTATATTCAGCGAAAATGGCTGAAAAAGGTCATTTCCTAAAGATAATTGCCTACTTTCTGGCACTTTCTTTAACTTCTAGAGCCATTTTCGCTGGATTTCCTTAAGAAAAAGTGCAAAAGATGCAGAGAGGGTTACATTTTCAGTACAGAGTGTTATAGGTCATTTTAAAGCTAAGGTTTTGGGCTTCTGAACCAATATGAAAAATTAGTATTGATGACGTGTTTTTGATAAAAATAGTAGTTACATAAAAAAAAACGAGTAAAAATTCCAAAATTTTAACTTTGTTGAGTCATAACTGCAAAGCGGTCGGAAGGAAGGAAAAAGTTTATAGACCATAGGGTGTAACGTTCAGAAGTTACAGGGTGATCTATAAAAACATACCCAAATATGTTTAAGTCCCGTTATCTCGGAAACCGTTAAGATCCCCTCCCGCACCTATATCAGTTTTTGCTTTGCTAGGTATGACTTATCCATAGCCTTCGGGTATCACACCACTTACGAGATACCCTGTATATCAAGTACATAACGGTAAGAGGATAATGAAATTAAAAAAAAATGTATAACTGAAAAAGTGACTGAAGTACAACAAATTCCCCTACCAAATATGGAAAATGGATACAAAATTATACGAAATAATTTCGCGTTGTCAGCGTAACAAAGCATCTTGGAATTAATCAGAACTGAACCAGCATTGTTGATGTCAATAATAAAGAGTAAAGAGGCCAAGGTGAGACTGCCCTGCGGAACACCAGAAGTATTTTGAATTTCGGCAGAAATGCCATCCATAAAAAAACTCTTTGCGTTCGGTCCGATAAAGAGCAACATAACCACTTTGATTTGGTAAGAAAGAGAAATCCAAGTTTTGTAAGCTTATGAATGAGAATTTGGTATAGACACAGCTAACCTGACTACCAGCCTCCATGGCAAGGATACAGAAGTTAAAGAATTCTCGTTCTATTTTAGTAGTAGTAGATTTACCCTTACTAAGGATTTACCTTCTGATGGCATGCAAACTGTAGCCGTTAAACAGTTATTAACTCATAACCTATTCAGGTCACACCGAACAAAGACGATATTTTTTAAAATGAAGTGCTAAGGGAACAAATTATCGTTGAGAATAGGTTTGAAAATAGGTTTGAGAATAGGTTTAGAGCTAATAACTCTTAAAGGGCTTCAGATAGCACATTGGGTGTAATAGGTCATATTAAAGAGGAGAGTCTATAGTTTACAGTTTTTATAAAAAAAAGTTATCTTAACGACCATTTTGCAAAAATAATAGAGGTCAAAGTAAAAACAAGGAAAGAAAATCCGAAATTTTTAGTTTAGACCTTCATAACTTCTGAGGGGAGAAGGGTACGGGGCTGGTTGAGCTGTCGTTGGAAAGGCCATGAAGTTGTGCATACAGTGAGCCCTTAACTGTGACCATACGCCCTGTAGTTTTTAATATACAGGGTGTTTTGTGAAAACCTACCTTTTTTTTATGAATCACCCTGTAACTCCTAAACGGTTGATATTGCCCCCCCCCCCTGCCATACAATTTTTGGTTCGTCTAGGTGAGTACTATCACCTCCCGCTCTATGGACCTCCTAAGGGGAAACACCCTGTATAAATATTAGATTATAAGACGATTGTGGGAAAAACCATTACAATGAGCTAAGTTAAATGAACAACAGAGCATGGACACTAGAGACAAACTACATTTTTGCAATAGAGAAGCAGGAATACCATCAGGAACACTAGAGAAACTCTCCACTATTCATTTAAGAACAGTTGCTTCATGAAATACAAGATTTTTACTCCCAAAAGAGAAGTAGATGGAAATTTTTTCAAGTGAATAAAATTGCCAAAACTAATATCAAAATCAAGCTCGACACCTCTGACGGAAAAACCAAAGAACTCCTACTCCTTAGAAAAACAAATGATTAAAGAGCACTTTTCAGGACCATTGAGATGTTACCTGTACAAAATGGGCTTGACTGAGACTTCACCCAGCCGATTCTGTCAGGATGCTCATGAAACCTTGGAACACCTGCTCTGCAACTGCGAAGTATTGGCCAGCCAGAGATTATCCTACCTCAAGCATACTTTTTATGCACCAAACTACGTGTGGAACCTAAGTCCCAGAATGGTTTTAAACTGTATTAACAGTCTAAACCTAGAAATGAAGTAAATTGAACGGGGACTAACAATAGATCTTTCAGAGGCTGGAGTCTGTAACACGGAGAGTTGAGGAGTTTGGGAGATAAGAATTTTCATTTTCCCCGACTAAAACTTCCTAACTCTCCATTCACGATTCTCTAACATATTTTGGGAGTTAGGAAAACGTGAGAAGTGCCACAATATTGAAGAGCGGCTCATTCTGTGTGCGCGGGTCGTAGAGCATTGGGGTTTTATCCTACGGATTTAGGGTCTAGAGTATAAAAATATAGGTTAGCAATTTCTGGGAGCGAGGCTTTTGGGGATGGGGGGCCGTACCACCCTTCAGTGGGGATTGTCCAAGATACGTCAAAATGCGCCATCAAATTAAAAAGGGAGATGCAGGTAATCGAGTGGTGTAGTTTGATTTTGATCATTTTAACGTCATAACTGACTTTTTACCGCCGAAAAACGGATTTTTTGCACTTGGGTCACATACACCTCAGTTCCTATATTTTGAACATATTTCTTCCGTTCTTTGTCTCACATCCATTAGTACTCTGTTGTGAACATTTTTTTCATGGAAAGTGAATTTTCACGACTTACCAGTTCTTCATAATGATGAGTTGAAAATATTTCCATTTTTGTACCAAAAAACGTCCATTTTTTCATCTTATGAAGGACTGATTCAAATCTTCTCCAGTTATTTCCAAAATCGTTTATCGGACTCAAAAACTAATTACATATCTAATTAGTGCATAAAATGTAGATACGATTTCATCCTACCTATAAAATTTAACGTGCATATTTAAATTTTCATCTCTTCTCTAGTGGAAGTCGACCAAATTGACCATTTTCGCGTGATTTAAAATTTTTAGTGAGTAACTTGAGACACCAAAATCCATATTTCTTTCCATAATTATTTCCATAATTTGTTTTTGTAACTATAGCCAGGATATGCGGTGAATCCATAATTTAATTTGAAAATTCCTAGGTACCTTCACAAAACACAACAAAAACAGACAATACTGTCAGTTGAGAAGTATTCTTCTTACTTCTCCACAACTGAAACAACCAAAAGTTTTGTCGAGTGGAATAGAAAGTTTTGTAATTTTCAATACGAATTCCAGAGTTGCAGAGTTAAGTGTCAAAAAGAACTCTCATCTCCACAACTCTTCGTGTTAGTGAATCCGGAACCCAGGTTGCAGTGAATGAGATGCCAACACGTTGCACACCCCCGCAAAAATCTAATATAATCACAATCATTAGGCACACGAGTATTCCTGATGCAAGGTAGGAAGAAGCAAAGAGATATCTCTCCAAAGTGTAGAGATATCTCTTTGCGTCTTCTCACCTCTTCCCTAGAAAACCGGTTTGCATACTGCATCAAAAATACTCGTGTAGGATGGCCAAATGTCAGATAAGGTAGTAATAAAGAAGTCGCTAAAGGGCTTGGAGATTATAGTGGGATCCCAAATTTCAATATCTCAAAACCCAGAGCGGTTAGATATCAGCAAAAATGTACGCAATATATTTTTATCTAATCAGTGGTGAAAAAGTGGACATAAACTTTTGTTCGCAAACTGTTTTTTTTTAGATATTGCAAAAATGTCAGTTAATGTCAAGATCAAGGTGAAAGATATATTTTTTTTAATTATTCTCTCTCGTACATTTCTAGTGAATCTTTATTAAGATCTTTTTGAAAAAGCTCCATGAAATTATTGAATTGGAAAAAAAAACTTAGCACACGTAGAGTACACAAACTTTCACAACTTCAAGAAAACCCCAATTATTCAATCAAAGAGCAGTGGCTGATCCAGGGTGGTGGTTGTCATGACCCCAGAGAATTTGAGTTTAAGACTCCAACTTTGGGTGATCCAAAATTCTCTAGAAACACTTCCTAAGCCACGAAACAGACTCCCTCACTACCACATCAGAGTTCTAACTTAGTCCGAACTCCTTACATTCTTACAATCCTATAAAATTGGTTATAATAATTTTTTCTGTCCGACAAACTGTTTTATATATTCGAAAAACCACTGCAAAAATCAAAAGTGCTCAAATGGGTGACCATACGAAATTTCATACGGGCATTCATCTAGGGCCATGATTCTCAAAGTCAACTATATCGACCCCCAGGGGTCAACGACCGACCTGTAAGGGGTTCATGTCAGCGAAAAATAAAATTGGGTTCCATGCGATGTGAATGGGGGTCAACGATAGTGGATCTCATTTAAGCAGGTCATAACTTTAATTTTGGCTTTTCATGAATGTAATAATTCACACACTCAGATACCTGTTTAATCACATAATACTTACTATTATAAGTAAGTATACATAAATTATAAAACTACTTATGAAGTAAAAAAATTTAAAACATAAATGTTCATTTTATTTTCACTGCGTGTAAACTTTTATTTTGTAAAGAAAAAAGTATTTATTGCAATAAATTGTAACATTTGTCAACTATTTAGCTAGATAGGCCTCGAACTTTATCTGTGCACAAATAACGAAAATTTGTTGCTTAGGTCTTGGGTAAAAATATAACAACTAGATCGATAATATCTATCTATCGCAATTATAATAGCAGTAGCTAAGTAGGGATTATGTAGTGCAGGTATTTTATTAAAAAGTCTCTCTGTTTATTTACATATACATATGTCATATATTATGTCTTTTGCATGAATGAGGGAAAGGAAGTTGACTATGCATTATTGTATTGCAACTGAGACAACGAGCTAAAAACAAAAATTGAGAGAATTATTTGTCATTTTGTTGCGTTGAATGTAATCATTATCGGACATACAATTGTCTATGTGCAATAAAGTTTTAAGCAATGACGCTATAAAACCATCTAAGCTGGAGAATCATCTTAGAAGATGTCACACTGATAAAACAGGTTGTTAACTATCTAAAAGAAAATATCGGGGCTGTTAGCAATACACTGCGTCATCCATCGATAACATCTAGTTGCTAAAAATCTGAATGGTAGATTGCATGAAGCTTTTTAATTAGTCATTAATGCAGTAAACCGAATCTGAAGCAACGCAATGAATACCCGGTTATTTGCGCAGTTTTATGAAGAAAATGACGAGAATTTTCATCAATTACTCATTCACACTGAAATACGCTGGCTGTCGAAAGGCTAATGTTTGACAAGATTTTTTGCACCTTTCCTTTTGAGACAATTTTTAGAATTTCTAGATGTTATAGATCCAATATAATCAAGTGGAAACCAGACATTGCCGACTTGACAGATTTGTTTACTAAATTTAATGAGGTTAACTTCCAGTTACAAGATGACAGTCTAAATTTTATAAAAAAAAGTTCATAATTTCAGCGATCCTTGCCAGAATTAATGCTAATGAAGCAAAACATTGGACGGCGCGAGTTTTCCCAGTTCCCTAGTTTATCACAGACAAACTGCCCGGAAGACGACGTTTCAACCAAGGTTCAACATTTAATGCCATCTATTCAGATTTTGAAACTAGGTTTGAGGATGTTATGACTATGGCAATACTGCAGTGGATAATCAATTCATATAGTGACATGGAATAAGCACTAACGAAGATTTTAAGGTACATTTATCAGCAACTCTGGGTTCAAAAAGACATATATGTCACTTATCCCGAATTATGAAATATTATGAGCTAGTTTTTAATTGTGTTTCCATCCTCATACCTAGTGCAAAGGGATTTCGGAGCGGAGTGGTTGCCAATCTTCTAATACAAAAAAAAAAAACAGACTGGACATCATTAACCGAGGAGATTTGAGATTAAACCTAACTAAATTGATGCCAAGTATTGAAAATTTATAATTAAAGCATCAGACGCATCCCTCCCACTAGAAGCATTTATTTTTTGCTTAGTTCCTTTTTGTAACAGACACTAGAGTTTAAATTGGTACGTTTTAATTTTAATTTAATAAATAAATGTAAAAAACTTAACAAGCCTTTTTAAAGTTTTCACACTACACTTCACTACAGTTAGAAAACTAAATCTTTCAAAGTGTGTAGCACTATACCAGCTGTGAAAAACACATTTGAAATTGATGAATTTGCAAAACATGAATATCAGGAAAACAAGGGGTCTACCCAAAACCGAAAACCATGGCAAGTGGACTACGAGACAAAAAAGTGACCTCTCTAGGGTATATATAAGAATTGGTCTTTGACCAATTCTAGCTTTTTTACTTGTTTTTAAGATAAACATTTTTCGCACACTTTAGATGACTGAGGTGGATACAAAACGCATCTAAGTTTTCAAGAATTCAAATAAAGTTCACAATTACCGAGATATAGCACTGTAATAATACAATTATGTCAGATCCTTTTGCTTTTACCTTGTGACTAATTTTAAAATCAATTCTATATACATGAAACGACCTTGCCGGTAAATATTACTTCAATACGGTAAAGTCACGTTTATCATGTGAATTAAACCCCATTACAAGAAAGATAAGATATAGTACATACCTGCATACTTGTAGGTATACCTCACCTTATATCTCGAACAAATTCCAATGAATTTAAAATATTATGTGTACGCTATACTAAAGAAAACAATCTGATTTTCCCATAGGTTATTGTCCCCTTCATGATATCTATTCTATTATTATCTTGTAATACATATCTACGTCCGTACGTACATACAAGCCAAACTTAACCACTTTACTCTATATAGGATTAATGAAAGAATGACATAGGTACGGTTGCTGCAATGCAACACCTGATCGCACAAATCATTAAAAATACTTGCTATATATCCGGTGGTGGTAAAACACACCATACATGCCTAGAACATATCTAAATGGACATGATCAGAAGAATTTATGTTGCCTTCCAGCATTAGACCTAGTTAGTAATTTTCACGCTTTATTATTGTGATTGAAATATTTTACCAAATGAGGCCATTTGTCCATTAGGAAACTCGAGACAATAAAGATTTTTTGTTTTGTTTTTTTTAGTTTAAACTTCAGAACGGACACAAGCAGACAATAAAATCTACCAGACCATTGCATATTAAATGTGTCGGTTGTTGTCAGTTGGTCGCGGTCGGGGTGAACCAAACCAAGTAGAAAATGACAAAGAAATAAGTATCTTTTCACAGTAAGTACATAGATATCCCACAGAAATAATGGCATTTACTCAGCGAAATCAAATTTAACGCTATACTTCGTGGTTGGTTAAACAAATAGCCCTGGGGATGAATAACAACACACACGTGTTCGATCGTTTGATATTTTAATCTCATACTGTGTTGGAAACGTTTTAGCGTGTGGTAATTAGCACTTTCCACCACCTAACAGCAGTTAAAAAAAAAAACGAAAAAAAAGGTATTTCATTTATGCTTGTAACAAGATCATCAAAATGCATGAAGAAAATTTCCAATTACCAAAATATAAAGAGATACGCGATAAAGGTCACATGAATTAAGTTAAGCAGAAAAACGAACCCGCAGCTATAAAGACAAGGTGGATGAACGATCATCTCGGTTGGACAGACAGAAGATCAGGAAAAGCAGAAGCAACAATTGCGCCCCCGTTTAACTGTTGTAGAAGATTACCAGTAGTACACGGTCTTAATTTCCGCGTATTAAGTAATTTTCAATCGGGTGAAAAATTAGAGTCTTGTGATATCATCCTTACCGTAGGTACTTGGCTTTTGTAAGATCGCGACTGATGCAACATTGTAAAGAAATACAAAAAATGAAAAAAAAAACAAAAACTCCAACAAGACGGTAATGGATCCAGGTAGGTATAGGTACATAGGTAAATTGCTTGGTAGATGTATAGGTAGGTATATCTAAATTCCTACGTCTCTCTGTACCTGGTGGTACCTACATGAATAACAAGTCCCCAATGGGGGGACCAGAGAATTTAGTTCTCCAAATCGAGCTTCAAATTTACGTGAGTTTAACTTGCAGATTGGCGCACGAATGACCTCTGACTTGAATGCATTATGTCGTCCCTCCCTTCTTGGACATGATGATGGTGCTCATTGCATTTTTCCATACCATCGCCCAGGTTTTTGTGTACATGCTTGAAACTTCAAACTGAGAGCTGCATAAAAATTAACGATAGTGGAGGCGGTGGACACTAAGATCAGAGCCATTCTTTTTTTTTGTTTAACAAGAAAACACTTTTACAGGATTTCTTCTGATAAAAAAGAGAAAGTTTTTCATGACTTTTATTTTCAAACAATTGAGGAGAGTGATCATCATTGTCGTTGTCGTCGACGCCTGCGCTGTTGTAGTTACTGCTGTTCTTGTTATATTATTGTTATTACTGTACTAATAAAATATGGTCGCGATCGACATTATCTTTCGGGCTTAAAACAACCGCACTGTTGTAGGTACACCATCTCGACACAGACCGATCAACCAACCGACCAGCCCAAATTGCTTTCCAATTTAACGATCATATTAATCTGCATTTGCTGCTCTTCGGATTTTTGCTTTCGGTTTTTTTTTTTGTATTTTTTTTTGTTTTTTTTTTGTATTTGTTTCTGGTCTGTAGTGCTGTACATTGAAGAAAAAAAAATGTCGTTTTCTTTCTTGGATCAAGATCGTGGTGTCCGCGCGCGCAATATAAACGATGGAATTTTATTATAGATAATTGCTGGTTTTGTTACAGTATGCGTTTCATATTAAAACAACTTCTGTCCATGTCTAGTCATTAGTCGTAAATTGATTTATTACTTTGGTTAAGTGTTAACCGAGAGATGATTACTTTCGGAAAATGTTCAAGAAGAAAAATTCTTGATGCTGCTCCTCTGTTGTATGTTTCCCATTCAAGTTTGCCCCCTGTATAATTTTAATGATAAAGCAACACAGCACATACTTCTTATAAAGGTTAGGAGGGAACGATCATTACATTATCTACTATTACTTATCTCTATATATGCATTGCTTGTAGTCATGTTATTCAATCTGGTTAGAGATCTATTTTTAATTCTTGAAAGGGCTATTAATGTAATCTGAGAATGTTATATAACATAAAATTTTGTAAAATCAAAAGAAAAAAGAAAAAAGAAAAATTTGATTTAAGATTAAGGTTATGATACCTAGTTTTTAATTTATTTTTTGATTTAGATATGAAATTGAAAATTGTTGTTAAAATAATTACAAAAAAAGAAAAAAAAAAGTAAACATTTTAGGTATAGATGGTAAATTGTTCCATATCGGCACAATTCTAAATACATAATAGGTAAAAATGGGCTGTAATTGAGGAACTTGGTTTTGTAATTTGAGTTTGACCATATTAAAAACCTTTAAGGGGTTACATGGGTTTCGATCGTTAAAAAAAAGCATATGTCTTTTAATTTTTTTTATCTAATAGTACAATATGTCTAGAATATTTTCTCAAAGTATCAAGTCAATATGAAGAAAGCTTAGGAGAGAGAGAGAAGCTTTGGAAATTATCCTCATTAGGCTAGACCGGCCGGGAGCGATGCAAGTAAATCGACGCAGCTGCTTAGCTATTGTTTGTCATTCTCTATCGCTCGATTCTCTCACTTCATAATGGTCACACCTATTTTAAATAATTTATTTTAATATACCCTGGACATTGCACTTGCATCATGATCTTTGCTTTATGGAGTTACGATTCTATGTAAGTTAAAAAATAAAATTTTTGCATTTTATTCCTACTTAAAACTTGATTTTTTCTAAAAACACCATTTTTGAACTCAAAATGGAATTGACTAGTGATTGTTGTTTTTTTATTACAACGAATTTTACAAGACTATACGTAGTATAAATTGTACCAAAAATTGTATACTTTTTTTCATGCAACTCTGCCAAATATTCAAATTTCAATTTTTTTTTTAAATCCTTCATTCAGTCACGACCTATACTTCTCAACTAACAGAAAAGAAATTGTTTTTTTTTTTTATTTGAGATGAAGCTATCATGAGTTATCCTGACCACTACTAGGACACGTTTTTTATCCGGTCTCCGGAAATCAGGTTCCACCGGCTGAATTCTCGAAATTTTGGAATAAAAATTTTATAAAATAATTTATTTATTACATAAGAAGAAGAAAATAGAGAAAATATGCTTTTTTTAGCCTTCGAAACCCATGTATATACCCCCCCACCCCCTTCAAGCGTTTCAAGTGTTTAGTTCTTGTAAACTTTCAATCTCTGCTATTTGCATATAATTAGGAAGAAAATCTCAAGTCGGAGAAACTTGGTCAAAATTAGTAAATAGGTCTCTTGATGTTAAATTAGACCGAAACTTATACAGTGATGCAAGCTAATGGTTTGTATTAGCGTCTTTGCCTTAGATTTGTATGATAATAAACTTCCCGAAAATAAAAGATGTTGTAACTAGTGCTGCGGCCCAACAATCATTGATGGGGCGATAATATCGATCATATAACATCGATGTGAAACAACATCGATGTTGAATTTTAAACACAAATGTCAGACTGATAAATCATAGAAAAAATGCTGTGTTTTTCAGTTTCGAATTTTTTTTCTCTCGTCTTTATTTATAACTTAACAAAAAAGACAAACAAACAAAACAAGTACTTCATTCATTATCAATTCTAAATTAAAAGTTTTTTTCAAACAAAACTGAGGCCAAGCCGCATGAAAAAGTAGAAAATAAACTTTTCTTCACATACAGAGGTGGACTCAGATTTTTTGATTGGGACATTTCTCTTGAATATTCTTTCTCTTCATGAATCAAATCACTTATTACCTCTGATTGATCATACTGCAATATATCGGTGATTGTCAGGTCAGCGAATAAAATCTGAGTCCACCTCTGTGTGTGAAGAAAAGTTTATTTTCTACTTTTTCATCCGGCTTGGCCTCAGTTTTGCGTGAAAGCTCGATTTTTACTTATTCTATTTTCTGCCTTTTTCACGTTAACTAAATTTTTATTACGTGCTGCATGGAGATATTTTAAAACAATTTTTAAGTCATGTTTGGTGCCGATCCGAAACAAGAATTTTTCGAGTATCAAATCGTTGAAGTACTGCAACGGTTTTCTGAAATTCAAATTATGTTTTAAACAGCGCTTTTTACCTGTATTCCAACTTGATCCCATATAACATGAATTTTCCCGATTTTCCATGTTTTCCACAGACTTTTCCTATTGCTATGAATTTTTTTAAAAATTTACATGAATTTTCCCCGATTCTTCATGCAAGTTTTCATGATTGTTGAAGAGAAAGTATTGATGCCAGTAGGACGGGAAAAAAATGACTCCGCATAGCTTATAAAACTCTTTTGTCGGAAAGTTTTCCGGAAAAGTCGGAAAATTCCGGAAATTTTTTCAGAAAAATTGGAAAATTCTGCATTTTTCCTGAAACAGATTTATCACTAATCAGATCGATGAAAATTTTTCCGATGATTTTCCCGCTTTTCCGGGTTTTCCATGGAGTTTTCCACAAAAGCAACTTTATGCAACTCATTTCGCTCTACAACTTTGTCTTAGGTTTCAAAACGCTCAAACGCTTCCCTGGTCGGAAAAACTCCGGAGAAACGTTTTACATGAATTTTCCTCGATTTTTTCTGCAAGTTTTCACCATTGTCGGAGAGAAAGTAATGATGCCAGTAATAGGGAACTTTATCCTGCATAATTTAGAAAACTTTTTTACCGGAAAATTTTCCGGAAAAGTCGGAAAATTCCGGAAATTTTTTTGCGGAAAAATCGGAAAACTGCATTTTTCCTGAAACGGATTTATCACTAATCAAATTTGTACCAAGTTTTCAAATTATTTTTTCCCGATTTTCTGGGTTGTGGTATGTGCCAAAGTTCAGCTCGCTGTGATGACGAAAAGCGGGTCTACGAGAGTGCCGAAAATATGTAGGAAAGAAGAAATATATAAATATACAGACAGACAAATTCGTGTATGATGTAAAGGGACGACCTGGCCTCAAAAAATGAAAAATTACAGGTCCGAAAATTTCTTATCTATAGACTGAAGAAACAATAACTGGCAAAGGCGTTTTCCTTGCAAACTGTTTGTCTTTTGAATTATAGTTTAGCCTGCCTTATAGAACAGACGTTCGGCAGGCACGGAAGTAGCCACAATGGACAACATGTTTGGTGACGCTGCCACCATTCCAAATAATTAATATGAAGCGGCTTCAAAGGAGCGCTTAAATAAAGGGGTGTTTCAGATTGCCTCCGTTCCGAACTTCCTTCCGATGAATCTATTGTTTTTCAATCCCTGTAGGCGAATATGATTAGTCCATAAATTGAACTTTGTTGAGCCTGAAAACGAACTTGCAGGCAGACATTTTGACCCGGATGAACTCAACTCACACTTCACTTCCGCCAACAGAACCTCGTCTCACTTACAGTCAGCGATCCCGAATTTCGCTAGCAATTTGGATAGTGCACGGATACCAAACCGTTCCACCAGGACATTTTCTGTCCGTGGGATGGAAACTGATGAACTTGTTTCCTCCCTTTTTTTCCATAAAATCAGAATCTATTGGTCCTGATTGTGTACCACCGCGTTTTCTTAAATTATTGTTACCTTTTATCAGTAAGTACCTTCTTCACATCGTCAACTCCTGCCCTACATCTTCCTGTTTCCCAAGTAGTCCTACCTATTCCCAAAAAACCATCTCCAGAATATCCATCTGATTTTCGGCCAATAAGCATATTATGTTTTTTGTCGAAGGTACCAGAGAATCTTATCTACAGGCAAATACTTGAGCACGTGGAAACCAATAATCTTCTGACATGTTGGCAATCTGATTTTCGGGCGTCCCACAGCTGCCAGTCCGCAGTATTAAAAGTAACCTCGGACATCAGAACCGCCATGGATAGGCATAATTTTGTTGTTCTGGCTCTACTAGATTTCTCGTCGGATTTTGACAGCGTAGACCATTACATCCTCCTCCACAAACTTTGCAATTCTTTTAGTTTCAGCGCATCTGCAATTGCGATGATTGATAACGTTTTGAAGTGGCGCAGTCAGTGTGTGAGTACCAAAAGCTCAGTATCTAATAGTCTACCCTTACTGTGTGAAGTACCACAAGGATCTATCTTAGGTCCGTTACTCTATAGCTTATATGTGAGCATCCACCTACACGCAGATGATGTACAATTCAGCCTATTGAACTTACTGAGGACTGAGTAGCTCGCTTAAATGATGACTTAGAAAGTATCCACTCTTGGGCCTTAAACAACAGACTGCTATTGAATTCTCAAAAATCCCAATGCATCAATCTCTATGACAATAACGAAGTATTATCCGAAGTCCCACCCGTGGTCTTAAATGGGTATTCGTTACCTATTTTAAGCAAAGTAACAAACCTAGGAATTGTATTAAACCAGGATATGAAGTGCTGCAATTATGTCAGTTTTATTCTCAGCAAGATATATGCAGGATTGCGGCGACTATGGCTTTCGGCCCACATCTTATCGAGAGGTATGCGATCTAAGCTTATAAAGGCACTTATTTTACAACATTTCACATTTGGCAGCACTATCTATCGTAAGCTGGATGGGGTATGAGCTCGCAAGTTGAGGCGTTTCGACCATGTTTCGCTCTTCAGGACTAACCTGTTGGCCTGCTTTCTTTCCAGATACCTAAAACAAGGGCCTTAATTTTCCTATATGTCTTACTACAGACTAATACGCCGCGGTATCTTAGAGAATATTTCCAATTGACCGCGTCCCAAAGGGGTCGAAATCTAATAATGCCTCGCTTCAATAGGTCAGTAATGGAGTGTTCTTATCCTGTTCAAATCACCCGTTGATGGAATGCTCTTCCTCATGGAGCTCAGACGGCGGGTAGTATCAGGGATTTCATAAGGCTCATCAAGGCACACACGAATTAACTCTTTCATCTAATATTTTTTTTTCTTAATATTTTACAATGTTTCTCCCTCCACAATTGAGGCTACAGAATAATCATAATTTAAGAATTCTTCAACATCGTAGTATTTTTCTCATCTTAATTTTTTTTTTTCTCTTTTTTTGGTTTTGGATTTATTTTAGATATAGTTTTTAATGTTAACTTACAATACTATCTAGCTCCATCTACCTAATTGTACTCTAAAAGATTATACAATCTTGTGTACGCAATACCAAAATATATATTTTTTTTTATTATTATTATTTATTATTTTCTTAACTAAAATAATAGACACACTACTCAGTGATAGAAGTGTGATGTATTTACGTTAAGGGCACTCTGATTATTTCCTCCAATTTAAAAGAATTCTGATTGGTTCCACCGAACGATGTTTTCTGCCTGCAGCCGAAATAATTCTAAAAACTAATAATGAACAATTGTAACACGATGCTTTGAAAACAAAATGAACAATCACTTCACTACTGCTCTTTCCGTTATACCACAAAAATGTTATTGAAATAGGTTTTTCATTTTTCAAATCTAGATAAATTTTTTGGAATTTTCTTTTCTTTTTATGGTAGGTATGCATTATTTCTTCATTTCTCGGTTTCATTTCTTTTTAATATCGAAAAGATAACATCGATGTAAGTCGATGTTTCAGTGCGTCGACATCGATGTAAAAATATCGAACTACGAGAGCACAACATCGATGTTTTCAAAACATCAATAAAAATCGCCTGGCACTAGTTGTAACCCATTGTAGGTACAATTTTGTTAAATTGTTGCTAAACAGAGGTGGTTCAACAATTTAAAATCAGCTATTGCAAATTGGAATTTTATAGACCCATAGAGGACAACTTTGACTTACCTCCGCTGTATGCAGAATGTAAATCATTTCTCTGGGATCGCATTTATAATATTGTTGACCAATAATTCTATTAAATATATCCATAACAAACATGTTCCTCTTCAAATGAAGGCAAATGAAGGTATCTAAACCAGATTCCTTTCCTTGGTTTAGTACTGAAATTGAGAATCTATGGTTGCAGAACATGAATATCTGTATTTCAGCTATCGAAAACTTAGGACTGCTACAAGTCGCAACCAATACACGTTACTATGGAATCAGGTTAATTTAAAAATTCGCGAAGCCAAACGAGCGTATTTTAAACAGAAATTCGATCTAAATGATCCCGAAAGTGCTAGGGCGTAATCTGCGAAATGCCTCCGTATATGGAAAAACGGCACTTAACTGCAACCTAAGCCCGAGTAAGCTTAATAAATATTTCGCAATAAACCATAATTTGTAAGCTTGTAATCAGTTCCCCTTATAAAGTTTAAATGGCTCGCCTAGACTACATGGCTTTAGTTTTTTCGGTGTGGATCGTGTGGAGTATATTTTCTATTAAATCGCATGCCATTAGCGCTGACAACATGCAAAATTGTGCATGTGATCCCTATCCCAAAGAAAGCAACAGCAGTTGCTCGCGTTGACTTCAGACCTATCAGCTTACTTTGTTTGCTCTCTAAAGTGCTCGAGAAGCTGTTGTAAAATGA
This sequence comes from Dioctria linearis, assembly GCA_963930735.1. Lineage (NCBI taxonomy): Eukaryota > Metazoa > Arthropoda > Insecta > Diptera > Asilidae > Dioctria > Dioctria linearis. The sequence goes on from OZ005744.1 coordinate 180,722,408, forward strand.
TCTTCTTAGTCGATGGCAATCCGGATTTCCACCCGAACATAGTTGCGAAGGTGCTCTCGTAAAGATTATAGCGGCCATTCACTCTGCTCTTGATAGGCGAGAAGTGGCTATTATGTTGTGAAAGCGATCTCCTGAAGATTACAGGGGACATCCGCTCAGTTCTTGATAGGCGAGAAGTGGCTATTATAGCTTCTGACCTTCTTCAAGGCTTTTGATAGTGTAAAAAAATTGTCAGTTCCCAGGAAATAAATGCATTGAATTGAATTGAACATAGCGTATAAAAGATGTCCTCCAAGAGTCAAAAAGCCAGGATGCGGCGCCAAAATCCGGACAAAAACCAATTTGAATTTCTCGCCATTCTGTACTACTTGTAGAGATCATGCCAATCGCTTGAAGCATATGCTAAACAATCATAACCTCGAAACAGTTACAATGTTGGAACCAAGTGCGGAGTATAACCGAAGAGCCGCGATTATCGAAAGAGTTGTCGCTGGGCTTTTAGCGAGAAAAATCATTCGGTTCTTTGGGTACCCGAAATCCACTGTATATGATGTCGTCGCAAATAATTAGTATAAGCCCAATGAAGGTTTTGCAACACCGGCCAGGAAGACTGACTCTAAGGATGTTCGACATCATTCAACGGACTCAGGAACTGATTTTGGTGAATCAAGGGCACTCAATCCGAAAATTTTCATCAATTGTCGATGTGAGCGGAAAAACTATGCGTCGTATCGTCGAGGAGAATCTCCGCTACAAGTCTTATAGAATTAAAGTGAGACAGATACTTTCCGAAACTACCAGGACAAAGCGAGTTGAACTTGCTTTTGTGTTCCTTAAGAAATAATTCTATCGGACGCCTCAGGTTTTTTTCTGACGAAAAAATCAATCGAAGAAATGACCTTAACTGACCATGACGATGTTCCCATTGTTTCCAGTCCAAAATTTCCGGCAAATGTTCCCGTGCTAAATGTTGTGTCCAATGAGGATGACGTCACGCCATCCTATTTCTTTAACAAAGGGGTAGGAAAATGTCATAAAAGAAGTTTATTTGAGTGTTCTGACAAATGTATTGAAGCCGTTGATGGAAACCGTGTCGTCTGGAAGGCCGTATATTTTCTAGCTGGACGATGGCGTCCGCCAACATAAGTCTTTTGGTTCAAAATTGGTTGCCCGACAACGACAACATGTTTTAGTCCACAGAATTCTGGCCTACTTACAGCCCAGATTTAAATCCTTTGGACTTCTATATATAGGTATATATATATATCGTCGTTGAAAGGGTCAGCCATCTAAACGGCGCATAATTGAGAACCGCTATTAAAGCGACATTCGCCGATATGGACCATGACGCATTAAAACGGGCCTCCGAATGCTTCAATTTAAACAATTTAGTGAAAAAAAAACATTGGAAACTTTTCCGTTTTTACAATAAAAATTATATTTAAAAATAATCTTTCATTTGTCCGGATTTTATGCGCAAAATTTTCAAAAAAGATCGTCGTACGAACAATGCTTCTTTTGTTCGCGAGATATTTTCAAAAAAAAAAAAATCGGAAAAACGACTAAAAGGGTAAATTCTTTCCGCCAAGACAATACACCAGATGAGATGCGGTATGTATCTGAGACTAATAAACAAAAACTACTACTAAAAAACTAAGAGTAGAATTTCTGAGTTATCCGCCCTACAGTTGGAACTTAAGACTTCTAAGACTAATTTTTTTCCCCCATTCATAAAGGTTAAAATGCACAGAATAAAATTTAGTATAGCTCTCAAGTGTTGCGGTGGAAGACTACGAAAATGTTATTTCTATTGGATGACTATGGAACAATGAGGGGTTCAATGCTTTCAGTATGGATTCACCCACATTCTAAATTGTGTAATAAAGGCGAATGTTTTGAAAAAATAATCCACCAAATTTAAGTAGCAATGTCCGTATTTGGAGTCAAGTAAGTCAGACAAATCATCGAGCCATTAAACCTCATTTATCTAAGCAAAAATCGTTTTATTAAAATAGCAAAAATAAGGCTTAACCATCAATATTCATACGGATAGCCAAGCTCCAAACCAGTAAAAGATTGGTTAAGAGCAATAAAACTATTCTCAATGAAAAAATTCCTCCTTCTTCAGAAACCAAAACTTTTCAGACCATTGTATCTAGAAACATATTTGGGAATCGCGAATGGACAGCTTCAAAATCTGTATACATTCATAGTCTTTGAATAAGATGGGATCTGTCCCACTCTTGAAACTGAATTCAGAGCCACCCTCACCCCCTGTCTAAAATTTAATTTTAATCTACACACTATGCAGGGAGAATTATATTGTTTCTAAATTTAATCTATATTTGACCGTTATTTGTTAGAGAAAACTTAAATATAAAACAAACAAACAAGAATTATCAAATTCTTGCAGTGAAATAGTGTCTCTATATCGATCGTGGTCATTGCGGAACAAAAATTTAAATTACCTTCCAATCGCGAGAGGTTAAATTTTGCATTCTTTTCCCCATGCTCGAGATATACTTTCAGCAACAGCATAGTAAATCTTGCGCTAGCAGAGCAATTAAATCGTTTTCTATGGTTCTACTGTTCCATAAAATTCAAGGAGAGCTAATTAGCATAATTAATAGGAAGCAATTCCACGATCACTAAAAATCAGACATGGCTTAGAAAACTGGAAGTCTAAGAAAAAGAAATCACTGTTTCATGTTCATTATAGGTAACGAGATTTCGCAGAAGAAGAAGAAGAAGAATGTAATCATGAACCGCAATTTAGTCTCGATGTAAATCTATCCACTCGCGTATTAAGATGTTGTCACATCACATCGTGCATGACACTGTTATGTCGATTTCCATTGGTGGGACATTTTCCGTTGTTGCTGTAATATTTTGCTTTATGCGATATTTGTTAATGTGCAACATATTTTATAGTAAAATTAGACCCAAAACAAATTACACCCGCTCCTGTACTTGCTTAACTTACACTAGATTTTTCGGAAATGGTAACCTATACAAGAGGTAGACATGCTTAGAAAAATTTTTATTGGTGTAAAAGATGGTCGTCACATCATCTGCCAAATAATTCTAAGATAGTTCCATGTTTATTCAATAATGTAGGAAATTAATTTGAGTAACGATAGATTATATTTAACTGAAGAATTCTGAAGGTATCAAATATAATCGCGATTATTATAAAAATAATGTAAGTGAATGGAGCGAATCAGATCGATCCTCCTACTTAATGTAAAATATCAGTCATATTTATGTAGAAGCAGGATTCCATCCTCCCCCCTCCCCCTTGTCTGAAGGGTAAAAATAAATACATCAAAGAAGAAAAAAAGTGGGATAAGTAGATACCACATTTCCGTCGCTCGCTCAGAAACGTACCTCAAGGCTCGATACTCGGTCCTCTCTTTTTCAATCTCGTTAAAAACTATCTTGTAGATAATTGTATCACCAGTTTCAATGCAGATTCAACCATGTTATGGTAGCATGTGATCATGACATTAAAATATTACTTTACGGCACTGACATCTGTTATCCAGTAGCTGTCAGAGGAACGAAGTATGTCATGTGCGGGAACGTAAAGAACTGGATCGAGCAAAAGGCCGGAAGACGATTATAAGAGGAGTGGGCGGACATATTTGATTATATGTTCTAAGTAAGAAAGATAGTCAAAAGAACAAAAAGGGGAGAGAGAGGGAAAGTGAAATTAAACTTGAAAGTAGATGGCGTTCAATAGAGTAAAATTGCGAAGGTTACCTACATGGGGTATAACGTGGCGGAAACATGAGAAAAATTCATAGAAAGCGGTGCATAACACAAAAGAGAACAAAACAAAAGGAAAATCGGAGAAAATAGCATGAAGTCGAAGCTGGGAGTTTTTCGAGGCACAGGTCGTTAGGTAACAGGCACGTGGAGTGCCACAGATAAGTGCATTACCTTGCATCAAAATCCTATTTTGGAAAGAATTAATTTGAATGTTAAAAGTCGGCAAAACTACTCCGTTCAGGATAATTCGCCCGTAGGCACGTGTAGTGTCACAGATCTAAGTGCAATGTTCGACGATAATGTAAAATTTTGAGAGAATTGTTAATAATTTATTTATGTAAAAGTCAAATTCGACGAACGTTGTAAAGACTACAATTTTATTCTTTTTGTAAAGTCCCAAAACTTTAGCTAGCGTTTCATTAGTCCAGTGACACACGATGATACACACACGATACACCGTACTAAAAACTGGTTTTCTTAGCACTATTTTAGAACATTTTCGTGTATACCTCAATTTAGAGCAGAGGGTTAGACTCGGATGATACATGAGTATTTTACTACATATGTATGTGTGTACTCGGTTTGTGTGTGTATGGAACATATGGAAATGATGAATTTTCTTGGCTGCCTCAAGATCGTGTATCAACCGTGTATAAACTACGTGTACCATGGGCTGATACACGATCGATACAAAAACCGGTTTTACGTCGTGTCTAGTCTCGAATGTGTATCATCGTGTGTCACGGGACTTAGGGACAGCGATGTATAATGTGATCCAAAGCTGAGACAATTTACAACTAGATGTGAAAAACTCACAAAAAAGCGGTCGAATTAAAACGAGCTAATAGGCCTCTAATAGAAAGCTCAAAACATTCTCTCTCTCTCTCTCTCTCTCTCTCTCTCTCTCTCTCTCTCTCTCTCTCTCTCTCTCTCTCTCTAGCTGTATTATGCCACATAAATTCTTCGCAATGATAGCTTTCTTTGGTTGAATAAAAAGTTAAAAAGCTGACAAAATGTGATTCGTGGTCATATGGAGATTTTCATTTCTAGTTGTAAGTTGTCTCAGCCCAAAGGACTCTAGCGCATTTCAGTTCAGATTTTATAAAGTTGCCTGCAGTTGATAAATCCAGGAGGTCTTCTGGGTACAACTCAGTAGTCAACGAATACGTACGTAAATAAAATCGCAGTCCTGTTATAACAACACCATCTTCTCAACAGCAAGAATGTCCCATTGGGGTAGCATTATAAAATTAATTAGTTATATCTCAAAAGTCAATGATTTTGTTTAAACCATTAAGGCTACGGGAGTGCAATTAAGAACACCAAAACAATTTTTGTAATGTATCTCACCAAGATCGACAGATAAAATAAAAAATATGTGAATCAGTAAAGTTGAAGTTTCCCCTTTCTCCCCCTTCCCCCTCCTAATCCTGATTGGGGTTCGTTCTCCTCTCCTCCAACAGATGTACCAAAAGAGACATCAGACAAAACATGTGTTAACTGGTGTCACAGAGAGCCTGGGTCACGGCACCGCAAGACTAGCATCATTAAGTCCTCACCATCATCATCTTCAGGTAAGATCAAGCAAAGTTCCTTCAGGGCTAGATGTGTGTGCGTTCTCTTTTACGCTCGAGGTTTGTTTTTTCTTTTATGGCACGTAGTAACTTGGGATTTTGTAATAGCTGAGGTGTACTACCGTGCCGATCCGCATGAATAAGCTACAGTGGAGTTAGCTGTCAGTTCATGCTGGCAGACAGGACAGGCACGTCCTCCATCCCTCAATCAAAATACCTCTATCATAACAACCAAATTTAACTAAACCTGAGAAATCAGCAGAAGTGTATCCACTTCTACAACTTGAATTACTGTACAGTTATACTGTAGTTTACTTCAAAGATCTCCGTCTCCTCTTGGCTTACGAAGTAATTAACATGTGCGTACCTAACTCTTATTCCGCGTTTATTTTGCTTTTAAGTTTGGAAAAAAACCGAACGGCAAGACTACAAACATCTCCACACAGCACAAATGTGTCCGTGGAAAATCCTGTTAGGATATATAAATTGTCTATGGGTAATTCTGTCCGGTCCCAGTTAACAACTTAGGACACCCCTGGGAGTAACGAATGTCCCAGGTAGATCCCATGGCCTTCACACAGGATTTCTTGTGGTTGTCCTTAGGCACAGTTATCGGCATTCAATAATGTGAAATTCCCGCTGCAAGCGTATCCAGGATGTCTTACGGATCCCCTAGTTTGTTGACCGGATGTACGGTAGAATATCTGAGGATATTGTTTGAGATTTTCTGAGATTGTAGATTTTTTTATGGGTAGGCGTTTCTACAAAAAAAAATAATGGTTGGAAAGTATATACCAGAGGTGTATGCACTTGCACAATATTTTCAACAAAGGCAAATTGAAATCCTAACAAAATTTCTAAAAAATCACGTTCTAAAATGTACAACTAACAAACTTTGCCAAAACAAGAAGAAATTTGCTAAAGCAATATATGTAGCTTCACGCATGTAACTGGCTTAAACAACGCAGTTCTCATAAGGTTTCTTTCCAAATATATTTTGTTGTTCGGTTTTTGTTCTCCAAAAGCGACACACGGAAGCAGACCAAGCAACAAATTAGTGGTTTCACCAGAGAACCATGCGAACCACGAGAATCAGAGAATATTCTGAAATAAATTTAGAAAGGTGGAAAAACGACTGTCCTATGATTGTCCCAAAATAGTCCTGCACATCCCGTATGTATTTGTCTGTAAAATACTGAGAGAATGTTCCTATAGAGATTAGTTGCTGGATATCCAAAAGGGTATAACTTATGGGAAATTTCTAATAACTCCTAGAAATAAGGTCCTAAATACAAACTGAATACTTCCTGTTTATCCTGGGAAAGTTATGAGATCTGTGGGTCAAGAATGGGATGTTCTTGGGTATTTTTTTTTCCTGTATAGGTCGTAAATATGTACCTAAATTATTAGTAAGGGCTAATTTTTTCAAATTATCAAAGTAAATAGTGTACATTTTCAAACGACATCTTTCTGCTGATAGCAGAATCAAATTAACAGTAGCTTGGAAAACAGAATAAGACAACAAACGTATTAAACCACTTTAAGGCCGTATCATTTGAGGTACGGTGTGAATGGGTATAAAATATAATAATACAGTGAAACCGCTTTTATCCGGAACTCTATCAAACCTTTGAACTCCGGAAAATGTTTCCTCTGTGTTAAGTATTTGATTTTATTCTTTTATCCAGGAAGACCTCTTATATCTGGAAAATAGTTGTCTGTTACAAGGTAAAATTTGTGCCAAGATTTCTTAGAAAAATTCTTTCTACTGCCAACTAAAATTTGGTTCGAGATATCTTGGAAAAACTAACTTTTTTTTTTTTTTTTTTTTTGGAATATTATTTACATTAGTTACTTATGTCACGTTATTTTTAGTTATGAACTTCAATGTTAAATGCTTTTAAGGAAACATGTCGCGTGTGAATTTATTGTGTACGATATCTGCTTAAATATGAAATCAGGTTCAAATAAACAGGTTTGAAAAGTTTTATCTATTAAAGATAGAATTAAAGATAAAGAAAGACTTTAAAAGTTTTTCGCAGAAAATATTTCTACGAAAGAAATGGAAAAGCGGAAAACGTTACGAGATGCGGAAAATCACCAATTCGATGCAGTTCTATTTGAGTGGTTTAGTCAACGGTGAAGTAAGGGAGTGCCGATATCCGGAAATATTTTAATAGAAAATGCTAAAGATTTTCATAAGAAAATTAATCTTCAATCTATATGTGAATATCAAGGCTGGTTGCACATGTTTAAAAACAGATATGGAATGCATGGACTGGTAGCATCAGATAAAAAGAATAATAATTTGAATTTTATTGCGTTGAAGATATATCTAGCTTATCTTACGTATGTAATGGAAACGTGCCCATATAAGTCGTCTAAACGCATTGCTCGTGCCAGTCCTCCGTACACTTAAAACGATAGTGTTCCATAAACGTGCAATTTGGACAGGTTAAGAACTGTTCATGACTACTTTTCTGAAGCGAGAAATAATGATGTTTCGATTTCGCTTTCTCTGATATAACCTTGTTTTCCTGAGTGCAACAACAAGTTATAAAGATATAAAAATGTTTATTGTTCCAGGTAGGAGACCAAAGGGTAGCCAAGTAACTACAGTCGGTAAAAGGTAAAATATGGTCAAATCTATGTAATCCAAAACCAAATCGTATATACAAACCTGCTATCCGGCCTTGGAAATATCAGACTTCCAAATGTGAAGAGCGGAATTATTAACATCCTCACTAACCTTAAGCGAGGTAGAATGCAAGCTGATATCCACAACCTGCGAAAACTGCTTTAAATGTAAATTTCCATCATCATAGCATTATTTACATTGTCATAACATTTCATTTCACTATTCAAAACTATTCCTAGATTAGTGAGTTTGATTCACTGTGATTTCTTGGGATTGAGTAGCAAACCATTGCATGCAAACCAAGAACTAATCTTGTTAACGCCTTCATTTATACGAGCCAATTAAAGCCCAATTGGTCTGCTCAGTTATATTTGGACATCATCCGTATACAGTAGTAAATCATTGATGAACATGCTAAATAGTAATGGTCCTAGCACCGATCCCTGTGGAACTCGACGTGAAACAAGAGCCAGATTGGAAGAGGACATATACTCGCTGAAATCACTCATTAAGCAAGGATTTTATCAAGCCTAATGCAGATCTATCAAGGTTGAAGAAAGTTTGGACTTTATGTAAAAAGAGGCTGTGATCGGCACTGCCGAAGGCCTGCGAAAGATAAAAATGTTCCATTGCACTAAAATAAATTCTGATTAAAAGCAATTCTTATGTCAAAAAATACTTTTAACACTGCCAATTCACAACCATGAAATTTACAAGTCTGGAAGTTATGGCTCTTTCTTAAAAGTAGTCATGGTTTTTATATTTAAATCTCGAAAGGTAAAATCCCAAAATATGATTTTTACTCTATGATTTTCATGTTCATATATTTTTTTTTTTTTAATACAAAACTAATTTTTAAAGTCTCCCAGAAATATTTAATAAAATTAGCCAGCTGCTCTTAAAGGAATATACAGGGTGATTCGTAAAGAAGTGTTCCGTGTATGTGTGTGTGTTCCGAGCAGCAACTATTTTCACTGAACCCAAACAGACTCCACAAAAATGTTAATAACTTTTGACGGACTAAAGATATTGACATGGTTTTGAAAGATATCTTAAGGGTGCAGTTTTTGTTTGTTTTCTAAGCCATATCCTTATTAAGGAAATTTTTAAGGACGGAGAATAAAAAGGTCCATTTTAACCAACATTTTTAAAAATTTAAAGTTTTAAGGTTCATACCCGCCACGTTTGCCAACGGATCGATACATGTGAGGTACTGTTAAAAAGTTCATAATGCACACTTTTTATCAAAACCATACTTGTCGTCCTAATTGTCGGCCTCCCTGTACACTCAAAAATATTTCACCCGTTAAAAAAGAGGTGAAGGAGGGCTGTGTGAGAAAAAATTGCTCATCGTGAACACTAATCACAATACTGTAACGAATCGATTGGCACATGTTGAAAGACTTCATTACGAATCACCCGGTATGTAAATATTTTCGGAAATTAATTTCAATATGAAAAGAGCCCTTACCACAGATAAATGGGTAAGTCAACAAGTGAGTCAAGGTCTCGGTACTGAATAATTCGTTGAACTTACTCGTTTAGCTGTATCAAGTTAATAAATACTTTGAAATTGAAGGTGATATAGCCCGTAGTAATTCCAGGGCGAACATATCAGAGCAAAAAAACTTTCAATAATAGTACTCACCTAGGCAAACAAAACACTGTATGGCAGTCGGGGGGGGGGGGGCATATCAACTGTTTCGGGGTTACAGAGTGATTAATAATAAGAGGTCAAAGTAAAAAAGGCATTAAATCCGAAATTTTTAGTTTATACCACCATAACTCCTCACACGAGAGGAGTATGGCACTGGTTGAGGAGTCGTTACCCATGAAGTTTTGCATACAATGTGCTCTTGGTGACACCCTGTCCTTTTTAAGATACAGGATATTTTGTGCAAAGCCAATGCATATTCCTAATCAGCCTGTAACTTCGAAACGGTTGATATGGACGGGGGACCCTGCCATACAATTTTTTTTTTTTTTGTATAGGTGAATACTATCACCTCCTGCCCTATTGATCATGATGGCGGTAGTATCCCGTATTAAATCTAAATTCTGTAGCTGAACGAATATTAACTGCAGATATATGATTTTTGACAAAGAATTTCTGTTCTGAATACTATTATTACGTATATACAAGTTTTTCAAAAATTTCCAAAAAAATCACAAACTGCGACCAATAAAAAAATATGAATAAATGGAGACCTCATCTCTGTTCCATGTTAGAATAGTGCAACAACTGCAATAATTTTTATAAAAGTAGAGGAAACAAAATGTAAAAGAGTTAATAAAAAAGAAAACAAAAAAAACAACAACAAAATAGCAGTTCAACTTACCCCTTCCATATCCTTGTGTGTGTTTAGCAAAACTATTGACAACAGCATCAACAGCTTCTTTTAGCACCTGTTTTGCTCTAGCATCAGGTGCAGTACCGCCGATCGTGGTATTCACTGATGCTGGAGGTGGTAAGGGTGCTTGAATTTTTCCATTACCTCGGGCTGTAGCATTAACACTAGTCTTTTTTGCAGATGCCTGCTGATCGGACTGTTGTTGTTGTTGCTGTTGTTGCTGCTGTTGCTGGTTCTGTTGTTGTTTACCGGCGGCAACACTACCATTACTCACTATCGTGTTGTTGTTGTTATTATTATTATTATTATTGTTACTACTATTGTTATTTATATTGCTAGCACTTTTACTATTATTCACTTTACCACTTACACTATTCGGTCCAGCAGAACTGACCGATGTCACTAAATCACTGGCCGCTTTATGACTCATTATTGATCCAGGCGACTGAGTCGGTTGTTGAATAGCTTTCAGCGACATTCTAACCGACGCGATCGACGCAATGTTAACGACCGAACGGAATGAATATATATATATTATATATATATAGAAGAGAGAGAAGGCGAAAAAGATATTCACACGGAAATTTTTATACCATAAACGACCACTGCGGTCTACATTTTCAACATAGCAAGATCAGTATCGATCAGCTAGGGATCTGTTACTGATTACGCGCATATAAAACACATGTCAAACTGAAACTAATTGAAAAAAAAAACACAAAAAAAAAACAGAAAAAAAAGACCGGAAAGTAATGACAGCAAAGAACTTGAAACAATTCGAAGGTGATGAACACGGGATGGCATGAGGATCTCTCCAGAGCGCAAAAGCACCGATTGCTTCAGCTGCAGTGATGATGACGGCATTTGTTGCAACCGAGGTAGTAGATATGACGTCCGATCATTTCCTGTTTTCTGGAAAATAAATAAGAAAAAAGAAACGCACGCAATAATGAAACTCTATAAATAAAAATAAGAAGATTAAAAAAAATAAAATAAAATAAAAGGCACGTCGCAGAAATTAACTCACAGAGGCTATTTATGTGCGCGGCGGCATAGTCGTCCGTCGGATGAATTTGCGCGAAAAGAATGTAAATAGTCTGCGGAGGGAAATACCTCTGCACAGTGTCATTTTTATGCAAATTCCTCGCGGTGTGTTCTTATATGCATAGAGCTCTGGATGGGAAACATTCTTTTCATTGGGATGAGTAGACAAGGGTATTCGTCCAGGAGATAAGAACTCTGAACTGCTCGGATTACAAAAATCCGTACCACCAGACCGTGGCATTTTGTTATAGCACTTTAATATATGTTGGTACTATACATATGCAGATCAAATTTTCTGATTGGGCAGATGCCACTAAAGTCGATCCCCTCGGGTAGAAAATTTTCATGAAATTACTACCTTCCGATATAATTGAGGTCCATTATTTGTAATTATAAATTTGTGTTGCGACTTATGACATAAGGGTTCGCCTACAGTTATGTGTGCCACAGTCTGATCGCTTCGGGGCGATGTTCCTTCTTTCTTAGGGTGTTTCAGTTTTTATTCTCTCTTTAACTTTCACTTGTCTTACTGAATTGTTGTGGATGGCAGGTAGAATGTGTCCGATATAATAAAGATCTTCAAAAAGGCTAAGATTTTGTTACAGCCGGAAGACTTGAATAGATTTTTATGAAAAATAAGATCAAATGAAAGATATTCGGGTAATCGATGCTAAGACTTTATCAATCAATAATTCGGTTAAGAGTGAGGTGCGGTCGCGCAATCAGGGTTGCGTACAAGAATTTGAGTATATTTAAACCTTATCTAAATTTGCCTATGATAAGTGAAAAATATTCAAACAGACGGACGTAAGAGTAGTTTTATAAGAGGTGGTCTTATTAAGAAGAGTTGTCTAATAACTGATGGATGGATGGGATGGGATCTGAAATGGGTTCCTGGAACGTAGGCCAAAACAAGACCCATTGGTCACCCTCCAGACTTATAAGCAATTGCTCATAAGTTCCAATCCGATGCTCTAACAAAATTCAAAATTAGCCCCAACACCCCATTCCGGCTGCATGCAGTTCTTCCAGGAGGTGTGCCATGAAATCTGTAACATCTTCCTAAGAGAGTCAGTGAGAAAGAGAATGAGTCACCATTTTGGATTCCTCTCCACAACCTCTGCATACCGGATCTTCAACAAGCTCCATGCAATGCAGCCTTATAAGTTAACACAAAACATTTTTATTTCCAGCAACTATAAGACTGATGAAAAAATCTGACTCAACTTCTCGATAATATCAAAGTTTTAGCTTTAGTAGTTACCAAGAAGGTCGGGGGGGGGGGGGCATTTTCCCCACAATATCTTTGTAACTGCTGATGCTCTTCGAACAACATCAATAGCAGCAATGGAGATCATGCTCCGGCTCTTGCCCCTCAACATCCATGAGAAATTTATAGAGTGGGCTAAGCCCTAAAGAATTAGGCTGGTGGTTAACAGCAGACCTTGGGCACAACAGAATACTGAAAATCTGTAGAGTGAATATGGGGAGCTACGAATTACATTGCTCCGACTTTGGGAAAAGTGTTCTTAACTAGCATTCCAAGCAGAGAGAAGTAGGATGGTAATCGCGTGACAAATGACTCTGATATATGTATTTATCTTTACGGTCGGTTCGAGAATAGATATTGGAGTGGGACCTGGAGTGTAGTTAGCACTCCTTCAAATTCAGAAATTGTACCGCATATCGGACCACTATAGTATGTTTCAGGCGAAGGCTCTGGCCATTTACAAAGCAGCAAGGCTCCTGCTTACAATTTATTGAGTCATCGGTATTTATATTGACAGCCAAGCTGCAATCAAAACTCTGGACTCGAGCACCATATTATATCGCTCCTAGTGCAACGGTATTGTAGTGAGCACGGGAAACAATGACATACCTGGAAATGAGGCAGCAGATGATCTGGCCAGAAAGGGCTCCGCAATGAATATATATCTAACGGACGAATCAATAAATCGAACTCTAGAATTAGCGAAGAGGATTCTAGATATACAGGCCTGTAAGAAGGCAAATCGCAGATGGGAAGAACTGACCTTATACGCGATTTCAACATAGATTTGTCTCGAGATTTGTCCTGTGAAGAATGATGAATCCCTGCTGAGGAGGAACCGGAATTTGGTGTATAATCTTACTGCAGTTATCAACATCCAGAGCGAACGGACGAAGAAGAGGTTGAGAGCATTCAGTACCTGCTGTGCGAATGGCCTAACCTTGCTAAGCGTAGGAGCAATAGGCTTGATAACTACATTTTCTGTGGGAATTAGCAGATAAATACCTGTTAAGGTTCGCCCATCTTAGGTGTCTTTACTAGGCAGGGCCTCATTAAAATGACATCACAATGGACCATATATGGTCTAACTGGGTGGCTGGTCGTACATACTTTTATGATCGCCACCAATCTAACCAATCCTTTAACCAAGGGCGGATCCAGAAATTTTCTCTAGGGGGGGGAGGGGGGTTCGATAAAATAAAAAATTTTGAAATTAGTATTGAAAATAAGAAACAAAAAATATGTAAAAAACAAGTTTTCAAACAAAACTGAGGCCAAGCCGCATGAAAAAGTAGAAAATAAACATTTCTTCACACACAGAGGTGGACTCAGAATTTTTGATTGGGATATTTCTCTTGAATATTCTTTCTCTTCATGAATCAAATCACTTATTACCTCTGATTGATCATACTGAAATATATCGGTGATTGTCAGCGAATAAAATCTGAGTCCACCTCTGTGTGTGAAGAAAAGTTTATTTTCTACTTTTTCATGCGGCTTGGCCTCAGTTTTGTTTGAAAACTCGTTTTTTACTTATTTTATTTTTCTTCCTTTTTCACGTTAACTAAATTGTTATTACGTGCTGCATGGAGATATTTGAAAACAATTTTTAAGTCATGTTTGGTGCCGATCCGAAAACGAAAATTTTTCGAGTATCAAATCGTTGAAGTACTGCAACGGTTTTCTGAAATTCAAATTATGTTTTAAACAGCGCTTTTAACCTGTATTCCAACTTGATCCCATATAACATGAATTTTCCCGATTTTCCATGTTTTCCACAGACTTTTCCTATTGCTATGAATTTTTTTAAAAATTTACATGAATTTTCCTCGATTTGTCATGCAAGTTTTCATAATTATTTAAGAGAAAGTATTGATGCCAGTCGAAAAAATTTCCGGAAAAGTCGGAAAAATGCGGAAATTTTCGGAAAATTGCGGAAATTTTCGGAAAATTTTCCAGAAAAATTGGAAAATTCTGCATTTTTCCTGAAACAGATTTATCACTAATCATATCGATGAAAATTTGTCCGATGATTTTCCCGCTTTTCTGTGTTTTCCACGGAGTTTTCCACGAAAGCAACTTTATGCAACTCATTTCGCTCTACAACTTTGTCTTAGGTTGCTAAATGCTCAAACGCTTCCTTGGTCGGAAAACTCCGGAAAGGCGTTTTACATGAATTTTCCTCGATTTTTTCTGCAAGTTTTCACCATTGTCGGAGAGAAAGTAATGATGCCACTTGATAGGGAACTTTATCCTGCATAATTTAAAAAACTTTTTTACCGAAAAATTTTCCGGAAAAGTCGGAAAATTCCGGAAATTTTTTTCGGAAAAATCGGAAAGCTCTGCATTTTTCCTGAAACGGATTTATCACTAATCAAATTTGTACCAAATTTTCAAATGATTTTTCCCGATTTTCCGGGTTTTCCATGGAAAGATTCAATTATCACGCGACATGAACCTGTGTGCCAAATTTCAGCTCGCTGTGATGACGAAAAGTGGGTTTACGAGAATGTCGAAAATAGTAAAAAAGAAATATATAAATAATAGGCAGACAAATTCGTGTACGAGTTAAAGGGAATGGCCTCAAAAAAGAAATGAATTGCTTATATTATAAGTCAACAAGTTAAATAGTCTCTTGGCGTACTACAGTTCACTGACGTCATTCAAGATTTCTCAAATAAGCTATTTTCTGCAACGTCAGAGCTAGTGTTTGACAGTCTTCGGAGAGCATAATTTAGCTATTTTAAGCTGTGGTCGGGGGCACTGGAGCTAAAAAGTAGCTATAGAAATATTTGTGTAAATGAAAAAAATTCGAATGCTGAGTTTTTATTACTTTAAAAAAGTTCCTGCTGTACCTTTTCTTCAGAAATAAATTTATTGTTTACACTTTTCGTTAAAATACTGCAGAAGCTAATTTGGTCGTTCAAGATTATTTCGTGTATGTAGATATTAGCTTATTTGGCCTGCAAACAAATAAGCTCCAGCCTGCACACATAGCTTAAGCATAAATTTTGAATGTGGCCATGGAATCTAAGTTTTCGACATTTATGCAAATTTTAATAGAATCTTCCCCCACTAAATACTCTATTTCCATTATATTTCAAACATAATGAGGGAAAGAATAATTATTTCAAGTTAATTTTCTGTTAAAACTATGGAATACATAGAAAAATAGTGATAACTCCTGCTGTTAATGTAATTTATAACCATGTTACTAAATTTTGAAAAAAATAACGTTTATTTTACCTTATTCAATTCAACTATTAAAAGGAGCACATTGACTGAGTTTTCAACAGATATAAGTATCAAAAGAAGAAAGTTTAGAAATATACCTACAATTAGTTCCGGGGGAAATTTTTAAATTTCAGTTTCAAATTTCAGTGGGATAAAAAAAAATCAGTGTTTTGTTGCTAACACTGGCAAATGCTCAGTTTTCGGTAGACACGAGGTGCAAAATAATATGAAACTGCATACTTCTTCAAACACATTTCTAACGAAAGCAATCCTTATTCCTTATAAATGAAGGCTACTTTAGCACGTATAGTAATAAAAGAATATAAAATGTATGGACATTGTTAAATACATTAAATAATTAGATAAATAGCTACTTATCACAATTCTTCAATAATTAAGCTGGAAACACAATGCGAAGGTCATCAGCGCTGCTAAATATAAAAACTTTTGGCGGAAAACAGGTTGAAGTTTGAAAAAAATTGGAATGAAATATATCTTAGAAAGCTTTGACATTTAATCATCATTTCGCATAATTCCTTTATGCGGGAATGCAGTTTGAGTGTTACAGGATGTTAAGGGGAAATATACCAAAATATTTTTAATATAATATAAATTTTGATCCTATAAGAATAGTAAAATTTGGTACCACATAAAATAGACATTATACACTTCTTGCCTTATCTTAATGTTGGTGTTTTGTTCACATAAACCTGGCTTGTATTTCGTTCAAACACCATAATTTCTTGGGCTTGCAAAAATTTAAGACATCGTTTAAAAAAAAATTTCTTTTCAAACCCACATTTTGTTAAAGAAATGTTCGAGGAGTGCTAATTCAGTAAGGTGAACCCCATTTGCTTTAAATTAAATATTTGCAAAAAAAAAAACTGGATCTGATATTAATTACTCCGGCTATGATGATTTTCACAGATTATTATTTTTCATCAATACACCCGACTTTTGTAAGTTCTCGATCACAAAAAAATGCAAAAAATTTTCTTGTTCCTTAATAATAAGTTTTTTAAAGTTTTTGAGAATAATTTAAGTTTAAAAAAAATTTAATAACATTCGTTAGGATTGTTGGATTATATGACCCGGGTTGTGTGAATTAAACACTTTTTGTGTTATACATAGGATTTATATAGGATGTTTCCCATTAGGAGGTCAATAGAGCTCATCTAGACGAACCAAAAATTTTATGACAGGGTGGAGGGGGCAATATCAACCGTTTAGGAGTTACAGGGTGATTAAGAAAAAAATTAGCTTTTCCCAAAACACCCTGTATATTAAAAACTACAGGGCCTACGATCACAGTTAAAAGCTTATTGTATGTAGAACTCCATGGCCTTTCCAACGACTGCTCAACCAGCCCCATGTAATAGGTGAAATTAAAGAGGAGAGTCTACAGCTTACAGTTTTTATAAAAACAAGTTATGTTAAAGACCGTTTTGCAAAAATAATAGAGGTTAAGTTAAAAAAAAGGTAAGAAAATAAGAAATTTTTGGTTTAGACAACCACAATTCTTTATGTGAGAGACGTATGGGGCCGGTTGAGCAGTCATTAGAAAGGCCATGAAGTTCTGCATACAATGAGCTGTTAACTATGACCGAACGCCTTGTAGTTTTAAGATATAGTGTGTTTTGTCAAAAATTAGCTTTTTTTTTCTTAATCACCCTATCACCTCCTGCTCTATTGACCTCCTAGTGGGAAAGACCCTGTATAGGATGTAGAACACAAAAAATGTTTAATTCACACAACCCGGGTCATATAATCCCAACACTCCAAACGAATGATATTTACGAAGAACCCATTATGCAGCAACTTTAAAAATTTAATAAAAATATGAAAAAAAACTTTGCTAAAAATTATTTTTTATTTATATAGAGTTATCTAGAGTTTCCCTTCATTTTACATTTAATTAAATTTTGAATTATATTACATTTGTGTATAAAATTTAAAATTTTCAAGGTACACAAAGAAAACGAAGCCAAAGCAAATTAATTTAATTAAGTATTTTGAAAAATATTAGACGTTCCAAATTTCAATTTCGGAAATTGTTATTCACTGCAGTATTAAAATTTCAACTGCCCAAATCTCTCTTTCTTTATGTATTTTGAAAATTTTAAGATTTAGACAAATGTAATATAATTAATTTAAATATTTCATTAAATGCAAAATGAAGGGAAATTCTAGAGCAGGGATAATTTTTATATTTTCTTTTTAACTATAAACAATTCACCAAAAATTTTTGAATTTGTTTTATTGTGATCTTTGAAAGTAGCATTTTCAAACGACCTAATAAGATATAAAAAAAAAACACAACATATTTTTAGGGGGCGCACCTGGCCCTATTAAAAATTTAAAATAAAAATATTTAATAATCTTTGACTGTCGAAATATGTGCGCGCCATGAAGGCCTAACATTCTGCAATATTACAAAATCTTTCGTCACGGACGCACGAGCTATTTTATAATGGTTCCGTTTTTCTTTTTGTTGTAGAGTTAAGCAAATAAATTCCTTGGATTGATCGAATAATTACTCTATAAACTAATCGATTGATCGATTGATGAATCGTTAGTCAGTTTATCGGAATTTCGATTAAATCCATTAATCCGGAACAGAGAAACAATAAATTGAGTAATCCAAAAGCTTAATACATTTCACAAGTATTTTCCCTTTGATAAATGGAAAAAAACCGGAGAAATTTCGAAGCTGGAAAAAAACTAGGAAAATTATGGAATAGAAAAAAGGAAAGTTGGTTGGAAATTTTGCGATTTTAAAATCAAACTTTGATGCTGTAGGAATTTTATTTTTTTCAAGACTGCACATAAGGACTGCGCAAAAAAAAATCGGAAATTTAAAGAAAACTTAACTTAATTTGGTATTCAAGTTATTTTCAAATTATTGGTTTTTTCAAACAAATTTCGTATTTTGCAGTTAGCCTCCTATAAAGTGTTGTATGTGTTTTTTTTTTAGCCTCATAAGAAAATCGCTTGCCAGACTGCAATATTTTCCATTAAAATTTTCAGTATCAATTTGGCTGCAACATTTTTTTTTTCCATCAGCGCGCGGTATTAAAAGCTGTCTAATTTTCTTTGCTTGTATTTTTACAAAGAAATTCTGGGTCTTTAGTTATGCATTACTTTTATATTTTTGAATTGCCGACGCCGAAAATTCCAATCGTAACAAAAATGTCTTTTAAAATGTTTCTTTTTGAATTTTACCCATTTTGAACCTATGGAAATTTTCAGACACCCTGAATCTAGTAGCCGTTCAACAATTAAAAAAGTGAGTTCCCATTTTAGGCCCGACATTAACAGAAATGAGAGATGTCTTCAACGATACATTATGATACTCTCAATATATTTGATTAACAATGTTTATTTGAATTAAGCGAGGAAACGCTTGGGGGTGGGAGGTCAATGTTTGATCTAATACATTTTGTAAAATTTAGTACAGAATCGAATTCCTTAGAAGTTTGAGTACCCTCACTTGGAAGGCTTACATAGCCATCCCCATAATACTTTTTTATTCGAACTGATTTACTAAATTTTTCACAATTTTGAGATCGGCCCTAACTCGGTAGGGTCATGACCAATCGGAAAACGGGTTTCGCTATTTGCCTCAGTTGGAAGAAAATGTTTCTCTGCATATTTTTATGGTGGGAGTAGGAGCACACGCCGGGGGGGTGTTTTTCCAATACGGTGTACTTTTTTCCTGATTCAGACAATTTTCTTGGGACGTTTTTCCACCGGAAATCCCATTTTCATGCACTTGGGTCATATACACCCCAACTACTATATTTCGCATATATTTTTTCATTTTTCTTTTTCATCCATATTTTCTTTCCTGTATATATACAAAACTTGTGCAATGCGAGACAATTAATAAGTAATAAATAAAATTTACGAATACAATTCGTAAAGTGGACTTCTCAATCTTGTCCGAGAAATGTAAAAATCTATTTTTTCTGATCATAGAAGTCACTCAATCCAGCCGAAATAGGTTCTAAATAATGTTGGCATGATGATGAGGAAGCTGCAGTACATAGGATGAGATAATTCTTCACTAATTTTATAACGAACCAATTGATTTGTTCATAAGTAAATATATAGTTTTATCTGACTTTCGTGTAATACTGTATACAGCCCTGACTTTACGTTACTAAATACAGCCCTGATTTCTCATATATTCTCACTTTCAGTTATATATTTCCTGCCGCTCAAAAGCTTTAAGAGAAACTTTAGAACTTTCAAGTCTGAACGCCAGTCTGTTTCTGGACTCAATTCAAACGAGTAAGGTTCTATCGGTACCTTTTCTCCAGCTGCCGTGCCGTATGGCTATAGGTGGCTTCCAACTTTAGCTTCCTAAGTAGCTGCCATTCCGTATAGCTGTAGCTATGTTTTCACATTCATTTTCTTCCAGCGGCCGTGCCTTATTTCTGTAGCTATTACTCTACCTGATTACTCTATCTATGTAGCTGCCGAGCAGTATATCTGCACCTATGTTCCCAAAGTGCAAATTCTATTAATTGGTTTTAAAAGATTGAATCTCACTGACGAACAATTGAATCTCTCTCTCTTCGGCAGTAATGTATAAGTATATATGTACAAAAGCACTAAAATATTTTCAATAAATAAATATTCTTATAATTAAATTCTAAATATTTGTTATAAATAAAATAAAAAAAAAGATTGAACTGTGTAGGATAAAATTTGAACATTCAAATAATATTTTATTTTTGTAAGTACGCCTTTTCAATCATTTACTCCAAAGCTGCCGGTAACCCTAATATTACGGGTTACAGCTAAAAACGGTCGTTACAATATTAACAGATCGTTAAAATATAAAATAAAAATTAAAGCACTAATATGGTTTCCTTGAGATACTCCAGAAGAAACGGATATTTCAACGGAACTGGCTGATCTAAATAGTATACTAGAGGGATGTATCCTATCAATCAAATACGATTCTAACCAAGTAATTGAAAAGCATGGATGGTCAAGAATTTTGAGATTATAAACCAAGAGCTCATATGAAATCTTTTCAAATGCTATACTAGAGTAGGTGAATATGCAACAACGAGACTAAAGTTTTCTATTGGATGTAAATTCAACTTGATTATATGATTGATGATTTATATACTGGAAGAGTTTGGACCAAAATATGTCATACATTTTTTTTATATCCCTGAATATCATATCAATTGCAAATCATGTTCATGACGAAGCTTGGATTCGCAATATCGTATATTATGGACTCAAAGCTGTAAATTACTCAGCATTTAATGGATTTAATACCTGTTAATTATCAGTACCAAGTATTAGGACTTGATAATTCCCAGTACTTATACTTCTGTACTGGAATTAAGATATTACAGTCCAATGGCAAACAATACTTTCAAATTAAAAGGAATTGAACGGAATTATAAAGTAATAGCCAAATACTTTTTAAATATTTTTGGGTATTTATAAGTATTTTTGTAATGGAATCGCAAATTCAATTACTTTTCGGTATTTGAAAGTATTGTTTGCCATTCCGGGAATGGGACTGTAAAATTTTAATTGCAATACAGGAGCATTAGTACTGGCATCTGTCAATTCCTGAATACTTGGTATTGGTAATGGTATTTTGGTATTTTATTTTATAGCTCTTATTGTGATAGTGTTACTGATATAATCGGGTTCAGTACCATCGTACAAAATTTAGCACTATGTACTTTTTATTTATTTTTTCAAATGAGAGTAGGCGTCATGTGAAAATATAATGGTGTCATTTGATAAAAAACAAATGCCTACTTATGATAATAATAATGAATGAGAATAAAACAAGGCAAAAAACGCCGAAAAAATCAAGTTTCTTGTATGGGGCCCCTTTAATTAATTTTATTTTTATTATTTGTTGTTATAGGGGCAATAGAAAAACACAGTGTGTGAAAATTTCAACGGTCTACCTATTAATGTTCATGAGATAGAACCTGGTGACGAACGGACAGCGAAGTCTTAGTAAATTGGATTCCCGTTGTTACCCTTTGGGTACGGAACCCTAAAAACAGAAAATACCTACACAACTACAAGCATATATGTAAGTAGACTTTAAAATTTTCCCAGCATCTTTTTGGAACAAAGAGCATTTTCTCCCTCATCTACCTACATAACATATAAAGTAGGTACTTCTCATATACAAATTCAATTGAATCCAAATTAAAGAATATTCAAAAACGAAATCAGTTTCTACAGTTGTATCTCGCCCATTGTTTAGAAACCGGGAAAAAGTTTAAAAAATAACAAACAAACAGAAAAAAATCTCATCATACATAAATCTACTCTCATGATGGTGTAGTGTAACGTGAAAAAAGGACTTCATTATTCGTTGCATCCAGAATGATGGACAGCACATCCCGTGTGAATAGTGGACCAGAGCCGAGAATAGCTCCCAAAAAATGCATCATCCATCGTACACATTTCGTATATAAATGGCTTTGTGGAGGGCTTCCAAAAGAAGAAAGGAAGGAAGGCAAAAATCTGGTGAAGTTCAAGAACCCGAAAATGTGCAACCGAATTTCTTCTTTGCGTTGGAGCTCTGTTGTGTAGGGCTCCTGGTATGCGCCTTGTTGTCTTTTATTTTCGGGTCTCCACTATACTTCTTCCCGCGGGATCTTCTCTTCAGTGTTGGGCTTCCTTTCCTCAATTTAGTTTTTAGTTTCTTCTTTTTTTTGTTTGTTTTTTTTTGTCCTTTTTTTTTTTGCGTGCTTCCAAAAAAATAAAAGAAAGCGCAGGTATTTTTTTTCTGTAATAAGAATTACATTATGATCCGCCTTGTTGCTTTTGTCTTTGTATTTGCCCACTATACTCGTCTCGACCTTTTATCGCTGCATTTTTTCCATGCTTTCAAAAGATTCTTTTTGAGATCTGAAAGTGCATCCATCCAAGTACTCTAAAAGAATTTTCTTATACACATTATGGTGCCCACTGTTTTTTTTTTTGGTTTAATTTTTCCTTTTTGCACTTTTTTTCCACGTTCTTATATTCAGGTGACTGTTCTTCCCCTGTCGCTGAGTGCTTCACTACATAAGATTTTCGGTTATTCCTTGCCTGGATAGCTTGTTTTGATGGACATCTCTCAAATTGAATTCATGCATATACCGCGCAAACTTTCGAGATATAGGGTAATACGTTGTCTGTTTTTTTCTTTTTTTTTTGAGGACGACTGCAGAAAGGAATATTCAAGAAGAAAAAAGGAAGAATACAAAAAAACAAGATTTCGCTGTCGTGGGAAAGTGTTGATAGGAGCTCGTAAATTTGGCGTTAATCCTTTGAGTTGTAGGGGCAGTTTAGCAGCAAATATGAGAAATTTGTGGATTTTGAGTTATGAGGCAAAAATTAGGTGCAAATTATCACAAATTTGACATAATTTTTGTTGCTTTTAATTAAAAGCTATTTTACTGGAAATATAGAAAAGTACAAGTATCTATGTAAGCAGAAATAAGGAGTTTTAAAACACTAATCGAGGTAGAAGTCTTGTGGCGTTCCTACTCTCTTCTTCATTAATGATCTGCTAGCTCTCAATTTCAATCCTATTCATAGTTTTGCAGACGATATCACCCTTGACTTCAACTCTATAGCTGATTCCCGTGGGAATTCTATAGTTGTCAAATGAAGCCACATGTTCAGTTCACTAAGCCAGGACCTTACAAAAATACTCGATTGCGGCAAAGCGAATCGGGTCTTGTTTAATGCTTCCAATATACAATGTTGTCTGTTATCATTCAAACGTACTCCAACATCCGCTCAACTCATTTCCGCGATGGATAAAATATCCCGAACTCACCATCTCTTAATATCATAGGAAATTGAAATATCCAACAATCTTAGTAGGTACGATCATATTTTTGACACTGTCAAAAACGCAATTAACTACCTGGAGTTCTTGCAAAGAAGATGCACATACATTTTATTCCATCAGACTTGGTGCAAATCTACAAGTCTCATATCAGACCTAGATTAGAATATAATTCCCATAATTGGACAAGGGCTGGATCTATTGCATTGTCCGCGTTAGATAAAATCCAAAAAAAGTACTTCCGGCTTATTGTCGATGACATATCAATAGCAACTATTGTTTCTCTAGAGCACCAGCATAGTGTCGGTTGTCTATCTCTCTTTTATCGCTACTTCTATCCCTATTGCTCTGACAAAATCTCTAGCCAGATCCCTTGTAGAATTCTTCCTATGCGCATCACACGAGCTATAACCCAATCCTATCCTCACACCTTTAAAGTCAAATTTGACCGTACCGTGAAAATCCGCGAATCCTTCATAAGCAGGTCAGTATGAATGTGGAACAATTTGTCATAATCTATTTTCTCTCTTCGCTATGGGCCACAAACATTCAAGCGTAATGTATACCGTCACCTTTTGACTCATCTCAATAATTCCCAATTCCCTATCCGTTCTTCCTTTCCTGCCAAGGCTGTGCTACGGTATCATAGGCTATCCCCTGAGTTTTGGCATCATAAAAAAAAGGACGAAAAACAAATAATTGATTGAGAATAGCCTAGGAAAAGTTTGTTTTTGTAAAATAACCAACTATACTCACAGCTATGTAAATTGTTTATTAAAATGTGCTTTTACTTGACTGCTGATAATTGGGGAGTAAGTTTTTTGTTAGGCGATTTTCCATCAGTTATTTATTATTTATTTATTTGTCACACAATTAAAAATTTCACTAAGAAATTGTACGAGCAATATCTACTGTGTGTTTCGGTCAGTATACCTATCTCATCAGGACAGCAATAAAAGCCCTGGATTTCTTCTGGTTCCTATCTATGCTACCTATGTAGTATGCAGTAACAAAAACATACAAAAGAAAAACAGCTAGAATTGGTGTAAGACCAATTCTTACGATATCCTAGATGAATGCCCGTATGTATGTGGAACACTTTTTTGATCAGCTTACCTCAAGGAATCGCGTGGTATACCGGAAGGTATCTTGATCTGAATCACCCTGTATAATTTCTATTTACAGAAAGTTATAGTTTTTCTTTCGTCTCTAATAATTTCTTTAGAAAAAGGGCTTACTAAATTATTATTTACTTCAGTTAGTGGTGTAATTTTAATTTATTTTAAATAAAAATATTTTTATAACCGTAGATATACAAATTCTACGAAAACTCGGTAGTTCTAATATATATAATATATATAATATAAAATAAGTTAAGTTAAGCATAAACAAAGTATGTTTTACTTCGGTTTAATTTTTTATTATAAATTGATCTACATATTTGCAATTGGTGTATGTAATTAGTTTTTACCAAAACGCTCCAAAAAAGTATGATTTTGTAGAACTGATTTTAAATTTTGTTAGCACACAATTTCCAATAGTTTCTGGTTGAATATTTTTTTGAAAATATTCTTTGGGGTAATTCCAAATAATAATATATGTGATTAATTGCTTGTAGTTCATTATTAACATATTACTGAAAAATTTAAGGTTTGGAAATCAAATTAATGCTAGAATTAGAATATATGATAGTCAATTTTATAGTAGAAAATATATTCCGGGACTAATTTTAAGGAGTTAAAATATTTTGAACAACAAAAATGTCAATAATTAAGGATTCCACGATTAGCAAATAAGACAAGATCTGGAAATAAATATTGCGTGCAGTCATTTAAGATTTGTAAGAGGGATTGTTTTGAAAATGATATTCGACTATTCTCATTCTAAAATACACAAAAAAAAAACCAAACTGTGAAAAACTTTTGAGAACCATTCGGTGAAATAAATAATTATTTTCAAATGCACCATCTTATACAAAATCCTGGCGGGGCGCTCATGCAAGATATTTTCTCAACCAAACATTGTTCTAGCAAGTAAGTCCTAAATTCATAAACGGGAAAGACATTTTTGGTGGTTTTATTCAAATATAGCCGCTAAAAGTTGAGACTTTGAACACCCGCCCCTCCCAGAACTTGCTCTCCCGCAAAAATGAATAGCACTAAAAGATGCGGAATCACGAAATCTATGTAAATATCAAGTTTGGTAAAAAGTGTTTTTTCGAAATTACCCTCTCCATTTTCGAAATTCGAAATCGAAAAGTACTCTATCTAATAGCAAGTTAAGATTTCCGTACAATGACATATAAATGGTTGTCGTAGGTTAAAAACTGTAGGAGGAGATAGAATCCTACGAAAAAACTGAAGATTACCTCGATGGGCACATCTTCCAAATGTTTGCTTATAACTTCTGATTGTTATTGTTGATAGCACTTAGGGAGGTCATTGTGGAAAGGGGATATAATGAGCAAATTTTTTCATAGTTTTGCCAAGTTCGTGCAATGCTGATATTTCGAACAAATGTACACTTAAGCGCGACAAAAATCTTGGTGAAATGAAAAATCATAGAGAAAACGGTTTTTTTTTAAATAACTGAAGGCACAATTATAACTTATTATGCATCCTTAGAAAGGCTAATATGGGTTCTTTTAAATAAAGGTTTGAACGTTACAATCCATTAATTACAATAGAACTTATAACGAAATTACTCTGAAGAGGTATGCAAAACCTCGAAAATCGATATTATCGGTTTACTCGAAAACCAAG
The DNA here is from genome assembly GCA_963930735.1 of Dioctria linearis. NCBI lineage: Eukaryota > Metazoa > Arthropoda > Insecta > Diptera > Asilidae > Dioctria > Dioctria linearis. The sequence continues at coordinate 180,748,892 of OZ005744.1, forward strand.
CTGAGTTCGATATAAAAGTATATGGACTTTTTTGACCCAAATGACCTCTACTTTAATCCTTTTAAAGGATTAAAAACATTTCCGGAATACCCTGTATATAGTAGAAAAGAGTAGAAAAAAATAATGACTATTAACGTATTAATCGCTTCATTCAAAGTCGCTTAAAATAATTTAAGGACTCCATCCTTAAGCCCCGCAGACTCCGAAGTACTCGAACATAAACAGGGAGACTGTTTCACAGTTTGACTCCATATAGATAAAAAAAAGTGCGAAACTATATTGAAAAAATTGGCGAGGAACCTCCAATAATTATAATTGTGATGAAAGAAATTCAATATTATCCTTAAGAATTATTATTGATTATATCATGCATCATAACGCATAATATGTAGTCCAAGTATTGTGATCCAACTTACATCCAAAACTTAACTTAGTTACAGCTGACACGTGATCATATCTCCTGAGGCCAGAAATATAACCAGCGTTTGCATCTTCCTACAACCTAAGCTATCAAAATTGCAGTATACACAAGCTCCGTAAGTAATAGTACGGACAATCAGACCCTTGATTAGTCGTTCGCTTAGTAATCTGGGGGTGTACTCTGCATGTTGCTACAAGCCTCTCAACCTGCAGTACATCTTGGACTCAGTACCGTTGATATGACTTTGGACAAATCGCTATCAATAAACATACCAAAATTCTTAACCACGATCTAGTATTGACCTAGTATTGAACCTTGTGGCACACCCCGATTGAAAAAGTTTTAACGAGAACGCATTCAAGACAGTATCCTGCTTACGGTAAGTTAAATTAGACCATATAAAGTTCGCTGCAGACTGACTAAAATTAAACTGAGTCATCAATCTGAAAATTGACAGAATCGAAGGCCTTGGAAAATCTAACAAGCCTAGTATTATCGCCACTCGCAGTTCATTATTTCATCTAATTGATTCATCAAAATGTAATAAAGCAGTACTGTGCTTAGGTCTTAGCCATACTGCTGCTTTGCGATCAAACAATAATCCTCCGTATAAGTCCTAATCTGCTCATAGAGTAACCTCTCTAGAACTTTAGATAGTACTGGAAGAATACTAATTAATAGGTCTGAAATTCTGGGGCGCAGAGGGTTTACATAATTTTTTTATCGGATAAACCTTTGCAATCTTCTACTGGGACGAAAAAGATGATATCGTAATGGCCGCATTCAAAATAATATGTACTATTGATCTATTTATATAACTCAATGTATATCAATATTTCTAAATATAGCGCAGTAAATGTAGATAATCTCCGTAATGAAGCTCAGTCTCTTCCTTGGAATAATGTTCACACTATGTGTGACGCTGAGGTTCAAACTGACTTCCTATCTGAAGTGATCAGTATCTTCATGGAAAGTATGTTCCATTGGTAACTAAAACTATATCGTCGCAGGAATAGAGCATTTGACATGTGGAAACGATATCGAGCTGCCACACTCTGGGATGACTATCGCTTCTTCGTAACAGAACAACATTTCAAATCAAAATGGCCAACAAGAGGTATTTTTCTTCATTGCTCGATATGAACTATCATCAAAAAAATGATGGAAAAACTTACATTCTGCCGGCGTAGTTTTTTCAACCAAAAATAATATCGACATTGATCAGGAAGAAATCAACAAGAAATTCCTTATGGTACCTGCAATAACTTCGAGTTCCCAAAGCAGCCCTGAATTCCTAGTGTTCCTTGTAACTTTTCACCATTTAATTTTACCCGAGTAACAGCTAATGACGTTCTCATGGCTTTTTATGAAATCAAGTCTGACAGCACGGGATGTGATATTTTAAACCCGAAATTTGTTAAAATGCTCCTGCCTCGCGTTTTTATGTGTATTCTTTCTCCTCTTGCATACATTTGTAATACGTGTTTTACGTCATCTCAGTTTCCGAACCAGTGGAAGTTCTCAAAGCTCATACCTGTTCCGAAAATTTCATCTAATACCGATTTCAGGCCTATTAGTATCTTAACGTTTTTACCTAAAGAATAATTGCAAAAAATTATGTCTGCCCAAATAAATAGATACATTGCATATCATAATTTACAAAATGAAGAACAATCAGGCTTTAGAGCTAAGCAGAGCTGTATTACTGCACTTCTTAAAATAACCAATGATATATGGATTGCTATTGACAGGGATGAGTTTAGTGCTCTTGGATTTCTCTAGGACATTTGATTCGGTGAATCATAGCAAGCTATGTAGAAAACTGATAATGCAGTTTAATTTTTCTACCCAGGCTGCAAACCGGTATCATTCTGTGTACTCTAAAAATTTATATTCCTCTTTTCAATTGGTATCTTCAGGAGTGCCCCAAGGATCTATCTTGGGTCCTTTGTTGTTCTCTCTTTTCATCAATGATTTATTTCATTGTGTTAAGTACAGCAAACTGCACCTTTATGCTGATGTTGCTCAATTGTACATCTCAAGACCAATTGGATTAGCTGAATATGGTGTTTCTTGTATAAATGATGATCTCCATTCTATTTATGTGTGGATCATTGACAACATGCTACACTTGAACCCTACCAAAACAAAATGCTTCATTATAAACAAAACAATTTTAGATACTTCTTATTTCGCACCTGTCGTAATCAATCGAATGCAAATTCCAATTGTTGAGTCCGTTTCTAACTTGGGAATTATCTTCAATAGAACTCTTTCCTGGGGCCATCATATTAATGCACTCATTGGAAATGTATATGGTGGGCTTCGTTCAATCGGGCGACTAGTAATTTTACTCCAGCGAAAACCCGTTTAAAGCTGGTCAGGATGCTTCTCATCCCTCTTTTTACGTATGTTTGCGAAATATTTGCTTCATTAACTATGAGTCTATTCGAAAGCTACATACTGCATTCAACGCTACTATAAGGTATGTTTTTGGTCTCCGTCGTTTTGACCATATCTCTCCTTACGCCAACTCCATCCTTGGTTGCAGCTTTATCGTCTATTTCAAATATCGCGCTGTTATTTTATTGGCTGGGACTCTTAAGTCTCGGAACCCCAGCAGCTACTTGTATAATATACTTCAGATTACGAGATCAAGTCTAGTTACTACTTTAATAGTGCCTAGACATAATTGTCTAACATCTAAGCGTCAGTTCTTCATCCAGTCCATTATTATTTGGAATTCTCTGCCAATAAATTTGAGATTGTTTTTTGAGTCAGGTATGTTTGTTAATTTTAAATGCAAAGCTCTCGAGCACTTAAAATCAGTCTAGTTTTTAGTTCTGCATTGTAAATAAGTATAAGTTTAATTTTTAATTTTTATTTTTTTCTCCTTTGTATCTAAGATCTAATTAATTAATTAATTTCTTATTAGTCTAATTGTTTAGAATTGGATAATGTACCTATTAATCTTGTACTAAAATAAGGTTTCATATCTTTTTGTACAATGCCACCTATAAAAGAATAAATGAAATGAAAATGAAATATCATCTAAGCCTATTGCACTTGATTTGATCGATTTTAATGCAAAATAATAATTTTAATGCTAATAATTCATAAGAGCAACTGCGATTTCTGTGACGAATTTAATTCTATTGTGGAATGCGATTCTTATCAGGAACTGGGTGGAATGTCTATACTCACCGTAAAACGGGTCCCCAGATTAGAACCCGCAATTTCATGTTGGAAGAGGTTCTATGTTTAATTCACAGAACCCTGCTTTTGCACACCCCCCCCCCCCCTCCCCCGTTCCACACCAAATCAAACAATATGCGACAAAAAAAAACTGATCCTTACATAATGGCGGCAATTAATCGGGGAACACATTTTAAGTGTAAATAATTTACATAAATTTTAGTTTTATATTAAAAGTATAATTTTTGGTATAATTATTTTTTACAGAAATATCCAAAGTTGCCCTGTACGGTCGCCATACTTCGGTACTAAAAAATTTCGTAATTATTCTTAAGCATGTAGTAATTAATAATAAATCTTACATCACAGCAATTTTAAAACATCATACATTCTTAACTAATCTCCATTCAACAAGTACTTATATGTATCGCAAAACATTTCGACTTCCTGGAGCAATAATCCCTCAGTATTTTGTAGCGTATAGTTCGCTAGAAACTCTCTTTTTTTTTATTTCACACATTCGGTTAATTTAAATAAAAACGGCAGTTTAAAAATTAACTACTCTGCACGATGCAGTCAACAAACATCGTCGTCATGAAAGAAAGGGGGTCCATGACCCAAGAAGTGCAAACCAAAAGAATGCACATACTTACACATAGCTCACTCAGTAAAAGCTTCTCGCGTTCCCAGCCCAGAATACAATGGCTACCTCCCCCCTTGCTCCAGCAAACAGAACACAACTTCCTCCTTATTCCATAGCATATAGTGCGGTGTATAAAGGGATAGGAAAAGGAAAGCTAGAACGTTATACCTACATATATAGTAGAAGAACCCTTCTGTCGATCATTAAGTGCAGTTTAATGCGTTCAAACACCCAGCAATAACCCTGGATCACACAGAAAGTTTTATGGGTTTGTTTTTATGTGGTCTCTCGAGCATAGATCATTGTGCAAAACGAAAAACAGGTAACGAAAGCAAAAAAATACAAAAAAAAAAACAAAATAATAATAATAATAATAATGTGAACAAAGCCGAACAACAAAACATTTAGCCGCTGTTCTGTAACAGTATATGAAATCAGTGCAATCTTAGAAGGTATAAGCTCATGTGCGCGCGCAGCTCCACGGTTAACTATACCTATGTGTACCTACTATATGACCAGGTATTACTGGTATACCGTTCATTGATTTAGTGGCTTGAAAATGGGCTTTTATTATGAACACGGTGATCGTAAAAATCGGCGAAACGTCATCGTAGCGGGGGGGATGGAGAGGAAGACGAGACGCACAAAATACCATACCTCTACTTTCCAAGGGGAGGCGAACGAATATCAACTCTCTTTAGGATAACTCGCGAGCCCGTTGCACACAGTTCAATAGCGAACAAATTTTATGGGCAAGCGCTCAAGCAATTAACCACCACTTGCTGGGATCTTTGATGTCAAAGAACAAAAATTTTACTGGCCACCACGTTCAAAATAGATGAAAAGATCAGTTGGCATCTCATCCGAGTTATTCACCCGGTGAAATAGAGCCGTAACAGCGCACTGGCTCTTCTGTAGACAAGTGATAATAAGTTATTCGCATGCTAATGACCGCCATCAAACATAGACTTTATTTGACAACGAAGAAGGCGATATCCCCCATTGTCGTGAGTGAGTTCACGCGTGAGGCCATAGATAATCGCGAAAAGATGAGAAAATTTAATTAGCATAACACAAAATTACCTAATCACACCAATTATTGAAAGGCGGGGTGAAGAGGGGGGGGAGAGGGGGCTACACAAAACCAAACGCGTGCGATAATCACTTTCTTGAGATACTAATTTTCGCTAAGTTCGATTTCAGAGTGAAGCAAAGCAGACCATACTCGACGGCTCGGCAATGATTGGTTTCGTGATGAGCACTTGACATAGTAAACGAAGATGAAAATGAAGACCTTGACAAGATTTCAAAATCACTGAATGGAACTGGCGTGGCGGAGGAACAAATGTCTCGGAATTATAGTCTTCACCGTTTCACGAATTGGTGGTTGTCGGCCGGTTCTTCTTTTAGTCATTGACCACAGATACAAAAAACAAACAAAAAAAATCTTCGCGAATTGTTTTTTAAACTCCGTGGATTTTGTTTTTTTTATCTCTTTCATTCAGAAATCCGTAGGAAGCGAATAAGAAGTTTTTTGAACTTTTTCGAAAATGTTTCGCAAAATTAATATTTTTTTTTTTTGTGTCTTTTGTCTAAAGCTTTTCAAGAATTGTGGATGAGTTTTTCGCTAATTGTGGGAATTCACAGCTCGAACATTTTTTTTTCTTGTTTTTCTGTTCAAATTAAGTATAAAAAGCATCGTTCAAAATATTTTGCATAAATTAAAGGCTACTTTTACATACCTCTCGATATCTTTTGTTTAGCAAAACTTCTTCAGAAGAGTTGAGGTGTCGTCGTCTAATTTTAAAAGAAGGTGGTTTTTTACTTGTTGTAGTCTTGTAGGAGGCGGTTGAAATTATGTGAGAAAAGTTTTTATATGAATTTCATTAAAATTGAGATAATTTATGTTTATAAAATCAAAATGAATTGTGCGTATTTTAAGATGAAGTTTAAAGACAAATCGTAAAATTTAAATTCTATTCAGTGATGGAAAAGTATTAATTGATGGCTAAAAATTTATTAAAAATTCGTGTTGATGAAGTTATGTAGGTAACGTAAGCTGTAGATGTTTCAGAAATTTAAGAAGATCATCGAAAATGTTTTCGTTTTAATCACCTTTGTGGAATAGACTAGTCTAGGCTAGGGAGAATTTTGAAATAATAGATATTAATTGATTTTCTATAATCGATATACTTTTGAATAGTTGACATCTCTAATATACAGAGAGATTTAGGTTAGATTAGGTAGGAAGGGTGCCGCTATAAGTACCTAGCCCGCTTCACTTAGACCACTAGTCGGTGCATTGTGCCCCTTGTCCTCATGGAATACCCTTTAAAATTGCCCAAGATCCATCCTGCTTCCTTAGGAAACTCAGGATGCATCTAAACTCTTTGCTAGACTTGAAACGAAGTAGCTAGCTGATAGCCTATTCGATTTCCTCCGAGGCCTTACAGTTCCTCCAGAAATTGTTCGCCACTATACCCAGTTTTCTAGCATGATCTCCTATGGCCGAATGACTCGTAATAACCTTTGTTAGATTCCTAGTATGTGTTCTGCTGCCATAAGGCAGTTCTCTTGTCCTCTTTCTGTCACATGTAGGCCAGAAATACCCCGCGATACGGCAGATTTCTCTGCAGATCCACCGGAAGCTTCCCTTTTGATAGGCGCCCCTGTTGATCTCCACTTTTAAAGCTCCGATCGGGATGTTCATATAAGCTATCGCTGTGGAGCTATCCATTTCAGTGCCCTTTTTGACCAACTCATCAGCCATCTCTTTACCTGGGATATCCCTTTGGCCACATACCCAGCATAGGTCACCTTATGCCGTGTACATAATTAATTCCTCAAGGCTGCTCTTGCATAACTACACCACTATAAGACTCGTGACATTGGCAGTCGCTGGATTACACTCTGGCCCCTGTGTCTGCGCTCGTCTTGGATCCATCTGTAAAAATAGAAATGTCGAATGCTACCACCATATCTTTCCCATCCCAGTCCCTCCTGGTGGGCATCATTATATTGTCACCCCCACCAAAAGATGGGAAAGGTATTTGATAGTCAGTGGTGCGGAGAAATAGCCATAGTTATTCCCAAGCAAGTAGTGGTCTGGGGTTTTGACAGCACATCCAGTTCACATGTTTTCGTCAGTGCCGTCCACCAGACCGTGGAACCGTAGCAGAGGGTCGGCCAAACAATGGCTGTGTATATACACCGTACTACCCTGACTTTTAATTCCCAGTTACCACCAAAAATTCTCTTGCACTTCTAAAGGACTACACTGGCTTTCTTAACACGTTCTTCTAAATTAGCCTTTCAGCTCGGCTTGGAATCAAGAGTTATTCCAAGATACTTTGCTTAGCTGAAGAGAGTAAGATACTCACCTCATAGGAAGTCGGAAAAAAATTTACACCTGCCTTCTTCTTGTAAAAAGTACCAGTTTTTTTTAGAGGGGTCTACACACAATCGACTATTATTGGCCCAGTTGTCCAGCTTAAGAATCGCCTTTCACTAATTGTAGAAAGATATTTGCGAGTTGTCAGAATGCATATGTCATCCGCATAGAAAACCGCTTTAAATCCCTCTTTCTCTAACTTAATAACGATTTGATCCATTACCAGTAGCCACAGCATAAGTGATAGCATCCCCCACCCTTCCCCCTTGCAGCGTACCTCTGTAGACTGCTCTTCTCACAACCACATCCCCTGAGAGAGAAAGAGCTAATCTTTCTGCCGAGAACCATTGAGTTGATTCGGTCGGCCAGACCCTTATCAACTCCCACCCTTCTCAGTCCGTTATATATAGTCTCTGTCTTAACATTGTTGAAAGCCCGCTCAATATTTAGGAATGCACCCAGAGTATACTCCTTATATTCGAGGGATTTCTCAACAACGGACACCACTGCATGTAGTGCTGACTCTACTGATTTCCCAGGCATTCTGCTGGCATTACACTTCTTATATGCACCTCAATTAGTCTCTCTAAAACTTTTAGCATGAAAGAGGAGAGGCTAATAAGTCTGAAGTCCTTTGCCTCAATATGGCCCGTTCTGCCTGCCTTAGGAATGATGAAGATGATATGAAGATTACCATTACCACCTGTCAGTCCCTTTCTAGGTCGGCAATAGCCATGCTTTTATGTACCTTAGTGCCTTCTGAAGCGTCCATCTACCACTGATGTCATTCTGGAAAACATTGAATAATGTCCAATCACAAAATATTGTTTATATAAATTACCTTAAAAATTTCCATTTGTATTTGTGAGTAATTTATATATAAAATTGACAGGATTATAAGTGAGTGCTGACAGAGGATAAAATGAAATTTTAAATCAAATATTTCTGTCATGAGGGATAGCACCAGGCTCTATTCTAGGACCTTTGTTATTTTTCAATATTAATATGTAACCTCTACCCGTTCAGGCTTGAAGCAGATAATATAAAAGTATTTTTTAGTAATCCCATTATGTTTTTTTTAGCATATCTTTTAGTGAATAGTCGATTAGTCGTTAGTTGAATTGAGAATATTAAATTTTAATTCTAAAGCTTAGAAAGTACCTAAAATCATTATTATGTAGGGGAGGCCAAGTACAGGAAAATAACACGTAATTTTTTAACGCGTACGAACATCTTACACCTGTGCTTTCTCAAGTCGGTTAGTTTCAGCCAAATATTCATATCAGTGAATTTGTATATTTGTGTGTATTTTTTTCTAATTTTGTATTCATCTAGAGGTGATTATCTGTCTGTGTAAACTCTCTATATTTTATTTCCACAATTTCTGTGTGGTTTTCAGATAATAATATATTAATTTTAATACCCATTACCGGGGACAAAAGTGGCATAACACCGCGGGGTGCTAAGGATACAAGTAAAGCTAGTAATTTCTATATGATATAAATTTAAACATTAGTCATTATGACAAAGAAAATTTCACAAAGCTTATATTATATTTGAATTATCTTTCTTTGCTTTAACTATGCATTATGTTTTGTTTTTGTTAACAATAATAATGGATATTTAATTTATTTTTGTAAAGAGGCAGAGAATATTTATTCTTGCTTTTATTTTATATATATATATATAATAAAAGTTGGTTCTTGTTGTTATTAAAATTATTTTTCACTTATTTTCCTTAAAATAAACAGTGGTACTTTTGTCCCTACTACATGTTACTTTGTCCTAGGCCCCCCGGGATGCATATAACAATCGACATGTCGCCGAAAAATCTTTATAGTTCTTTAACAGCTTCATTTAGGAAACTTAAAACTAGGTGTGAATATATAATTTATTTAATTTCATCTTTATTAGGTAGTTGACAGCTGAGCCAAATGTAAAAAATGTTACTTTTGTCCCCGGTCTCTCCTATCATTACTAGGAGAAAAAATAAAATTACTTTTAAACATAATATTTTAGCTTCGAAAAGGCCTATAAGATGAGAAGATTATACTTACTGAAGAAAAGAGTAAAACTTTCCTACTTAACTCAAATTCTAAAAAGGAGAATAGTCTTTTATCGAGGAACGTAAATTTTAAATGCAGCATATAAAATCGTAACTAGATTATATAAAATCTAGTAAATTTAGCTGACATAAACTTTTCCATGCTAAATAGGTGACTTAACCCCTAGAACCCCTAGAGTGCTTCCTGATATATATGCCAAAGCTACCGAAAACATCCGTAAATGACAACATCCAGAAAATTGAAATAATCCGAAAATAAGAAAATTCAGAAGTGACAAAATCGAAATGCAACAAATTCCAGAGGTGACAAAATTGAGAAACAACAAAATATTGTACATAACTGTCAAAATCTGGAAATTGTAAAAATTATGATAATTATATTTATTATACAAATATATAAATTATTTAAAATTAACGTGAGTTAGACAAATTTGATAAATATATGTACTGGGATTTGGTGATGGTAGATTTACATTTGATGGAAACCTATGTCCATTCATACTGAAGCTCTGGTGCATCCCAACTTTTCCCAGTTTATATTCATATATATGAAATCATTTTTTACAACTTAACAATCGTTAGTCACGGACACATTTATATCATGAAAAATTCAAAATAAGAGGAAATCCAGAAAAAATCCAGAAAAGATATTCGCGCGCGGGTTGGGTACGAAATCTAGAAAGACAAAAAATCCAGAAGTGACAAAATCCAGAAGAGACAAATCCAAAAGAGACAAAATTCAGAAGAAATCCAGAAAAAAATCCAGAAAATATATTCGCGTGGGGAACATGACAAAATCCAGAAGAATAAAATCTAAAAGTGACAAAATCAAAAAAAAAATCCTGAAATGCGAAAATCCAAAAGTGACAAAATCCACAATTGACAAAATTCAAAAACGATAAAACTCATAAATGTCAAATCCCGAAATTGTAAAATTTTTTATAATTACAAATTTTTTAAAAAACAAGTGAAAAAATTGGTCTAAGACCAATTCTTATGATACCCTCTAGATGAATGCACGTATGAAATTTTGTATGTCACCCATTTGAGCAATTTTGTTTTTTGCATTGGTTTCTCGCATATATTTCTAGAACGGCTCGTCGGATAGAAAAAATGATTTTAACCAATTTTATAGGATTTCTTATTCTGAAGAAGTTTTCAGTTCAATAAAAATGTCTAGGACTGATCGTTTTCAAAGTATATGTAAAAAACCAAAATTATTATATGGCAACACCAAGAAGGGGTTGCCCGATTTAGCCCATTTTTGAAGTTTTATTTGCTATTAGTATGAAAACATAGTGTACTAAATTTTAGCTTTCTATGTCGACGTGTTCTCAGGTAGTGTCCAAATATATCCTGGAAAACGAAATTTTTGTATGGCAACCCCACGAAGGAGTTGCCCGATTTGTCTCATTTTCGAATTAAATTTTACTTTTTTTTTTTAATGTCCGTGTACAAAATTGCAGCTTTCTAGGTGAACGTGCTCTCGAGTTATCGTGCACACAGACAGACGGACGGACATGCAAAAATCAAAATAACTTTTAATATTATGCGCGGGTGTCCAATTTATTTTGCTCTATCATCATTATTTCGAGGTGTTACAAACGGAATGACAAACTTAGTATACCCCTATAGATTTCATCTAGCGTATAAAAATTAAAAATGGCATGGACCTCGCTTCGCAAATCTCATATTTACACGCGTCGTTGTTGTTATATTAATCTGTGTTAATAATATAGTTGGGAGTCTTGTGATGACATATTCATCTGGTGGAAACCTAGCATCTTTGTGAACGAAACAGACTAACCCAACAATACCTGCACATGGATCACGATTTGTGAACGGCGGTTAAGAAACATTACATGAAATTTTGAAGTGTTGATCGCGATTTTGAGATGGGTCCGAAATGCATAATAATTGGAATTAAAATAAAAAAGTCTAAATTTTGGATATCACTATACATAGAAACATTTTTGCGTTGAAGTATTATTCTGTTCTGAAATGTATAAATTAGTGCTTATATGGTACATATCTAGGTCTGTGCCTAGGTCTCACTTATTAATGAGTGCGTAAATAAATGAATGTGTGTGTTGAAGTGTTAGTGTGGGGTGAATAAATGTAAAAAATCTATACATATAATTTGTTTGTTTTCAAAGTAAACGAAAAATTTTCGAGCTCATGAAGAATTCAAACTAAGAGGAAATCCAGAAAAAGAATCCAGAATATACATTCACGACCGCGAATATCTTTTCTGGAATTTTTTCTGGATTTCTTCTGAATTTTGTCTCTTTTGGATTTTGTCACTTCTGGATTTTGTCACTTCTGGATTTTGTCACTTCTGGATGTTGTCTCTTCTGGATTTTGTCTTTCTGGATTTTGTCCTTCTGGATGTCATCACTCTGGATTTTGTACCCAACCAGACACGTACAATGCGCTAAATGCTTTTCAGAAATAAAATCAGATACAGATAGTGATGAGACGACGTTTTTTAGCCCATACATACATATATATGTATGCATTAAAAGCAACGCATAGATACCTATTTATTTCTTAGTACAGTTGAAGTGATAAAGCAATTTAAAAAAATTCCCAACTTAAAACAATGTGTAAGAAAAAAAAATTTAAAAAAAAACAAATCGAAAATCATAAATCAATTTCTGATCATAATTTGCTTTTAGCTTATTCAGACAGAGAACTGTAGAAGAAGTTCCCTGATTAAACCCAGTTATGCATATAATGAGGAGGCTAGCCTCATCTGTCTACAAAGCACGCAAATGTACATATACGCCGAGAACAAGAATTGATATTGATTTCGCGCCATGTAAAGCATCCATGGATGCAAAGTGCTATACCACCGCTAATGGAAAAATATTGAGCAAAAGCTTCTTGTCTGAAACCTATGCATCGATGCGAAGATGATTTGACCAGTTTTCTTCATTCAACGAAAGACGGGAAATTGTTTTTTTCTGATGGCGTTTAAGACTTCTTGGTTTATTTATATATTTATAAATTTTTTTCTCTTCAAAATGTCGATCCCCATTTGATAGGATCAGTTTTCGCTATTTGAATTTATTTCCCCCAAAAGGGAACAGATGGGTCCCCTAACAAAATAATTGAGTGATTGATTGATTTAAAAGTGAAGAAGCGTAATTTAGTGCTGACTCCAGCTGCCAAACCTTCCTGCATAAGTTGCTCATCGGTCTTAGATAAATCTTTAGCATGTTTCGGAAGTTAGAAACATATATCTGGCCGTGTATGCTGATTAAAAAGTTTTATGTTGACAGTTTTTTGGACGCCGCCGAAACGGCAGCGCCTAAATAAGTAGAACTCACTGTTCAATGACCTGGACACCTGCTACCGGTTAGGATCAAATGTCTTCGATAGTCTCAGGTGGCCGTAGGTGGGCCTGCCTAGACAAAAAAGTATCAGGTTGCTTGCTTGCTTGCCCAGTTGAGTGCAAAATGAGATCACAATCGCCGAGACAAAAGCTTAACAGATTTCAATAAACTTGGCATGATTTATTAGTTGCCTTGACCTATCCATGAAGAATGAATCAATTTTGTCGCTTTTGTCTGCTGTTTCTCATGTTCTTCAAAATTGATCACCAGACTGTGCTGAGTTCTGGTAGTTGTGCTTGTTATTATACAACCTAGATTTTTGAAGTAATAGGGCATAGGTGTGTTTGTTTGGTTTTTGTTAGCATCTTTAGTGATTGAAAGTATAATTGTACTATGGTAAAGTGGATGTAGATGAAAAACAATATTTTTACTTGTTTTACATGATCATAGGACTTCACATTGGAGTTGATTAATATTGCTAAATTTCTAAATCTATTAGTGACAATATGAGTCGATTTCTTTCTGGTCTGTATACACAAGACTATTATCTTTTATAAATGCATACTAAATAAAGAACTATGGCAAATCAAAAATAACATTCAGAAAAAAAAAAACTAAAATAAATGAAAACAAAATGATGAACACAAATTTAAGTAAAAGTAATAAAATTAAAGTAAGAAATTATTTGAAAAGAAAAACAACGAACAGATATTGAAAGAAAAATGCTCCATAGTGCAAGTCAAAATTCAGGGTTGGGTACGAAATCCATAAAGACAAACCCAAGAGTGACGAAATCTAGAAGTGACAAAATCCAGAAGTGACAAAATTTAGAAGTGACAAACTCTAAAAGAGACAAAATCTTAAAGAGACAAAATTCAGAAGAAATCCAGAAAAAAATCCAGAAAAAAATCCAGAAAAAATATTCGCGGGGCGAATATATATTCTAGATTATTTTTCTGGATTTCCTCTTAGTTTGAATTCTTCATGAGCTCGAAAATTTTTCGTTTACTTTGAAAACAAACCAATTATACGTATAGATTTTTTACATTTATTCACCCCACACTAACACTTCAACACACACATTCATTTATTTACGCACTCATTAATAAGTGAGACCTAGGCACAGACCTAGATATGTACCATACATATAAGCACTAATTTATACATTTCAAAACAGGATAATACTTCACATTACAAATGTTTCTATGTATAGTGATATCCAAGATTTAAACTTTTTTATTTTAATTCGAATTATTATGCATTTCGGACCCATCTCAAAATCGCGATCAGCACTTCAAAATTTCATATAATATTTTTTGACGACCGCCGTTCACAAATCGTGACCCATGTGCAGGTATTGTTTTGTTAGCCTGTTTCGTTCACAAAGATGCTAGGTTTCCTTCAGATGAATATGTCATCACAAGACTCCCAACTATATTATTAACACAGATTAATATAACAACAACGACGCGATTTGCAAAGCGAAGTCCATGCCACTTTTTAAATTATTTAAAAAAGTTTTTAATTATAACAAATTTGACAATTTTGGGATTTTGACATTTATGAGTTTTATCGTTTTTGAATTTTGTCACTTATGGATTTTGTCACTTTTGGATTTTCTCATTTTCGGATTTTTTTCTGGATTTTGTGTGTGTGTGTGTGTATGTGTGCATTTGTATGTCAACCCTACACAGTAGTTACCCGATTGGTCCCATTTTCGAACTTAAATTTAATTTTTTTTTTTAAAAAGGCCTATGTACAACATTTCAGCTCTCTACGTCGACGCGGTTGTGTCTAAATATATAGTGAAAAACTAAAGTTTTGTACAGCAACACTAAGAAAGGGTTACCCGATTTTCTCTACTTTTGAACCTGTATTCTTAATTTTTATGAAAACGCCGTGTACAAAATATGAGTTCTTCACCTCGACGCCTTCTCAAGCAGCTTCCAAGTATATAGTGAAAAACCAATGTTTTGTATGGCAACACCAGGAAGGCGTAGCCCGATTTCGTCCATTTTTAAAATTTTATTTACCATTGCTATGGAAACACCATGTACCAAATTTTTTATATGGCGAACATACAAAGGAGTTGCCCAATTGGTGCCATATTTGAACTAAATTTGTACTTTTATAAAAAAGGCACGAATACAAAATTTCCATTCTCTGCTTCGATGCGTGAAGCAGTGTTCAAATATATAGTGAAAAACTAAAGTTTTGTATGGCAACATCAAGAAGGGGTCCTCCGATTTCGATCATTTTTGTAATTTTATTTACTATTGCTATGAAAACACCATGTACTAAATTTTAGTTCTCCATGTCGACCCGTTCCCATACATTGCCCAAATATATAGTTAAAAAAGAAATTTTTGTATGGAACCCTACGGAATAGTTGCCCGATTTTTCCCATTTTTGAACCTAAATTTACATTTTTTTTTTAAAACGCCGTGCATACAATTTGCACAATACACGTCAACGTATTCTCAGACAGTTCCAAATATATAGTCAAAAACCAAAATTTTGTATGGCAACACCAACAAGGGGTTGCCCGATTTAGTCTGTTTTAAAATATTATTTGCTATTGCTATGATAACACCACGTACCAAATTTCAGCTCTCTACGTGTACTCGTTGTCAGACAGTGTCCAAATAAATAATAAAAAACGAAATATTTGTATGGCAACCCTACAAGGAGCTTCCCGATTTAGTCCATTTTTGAACATATATTTTCAATTTATATGAAAATGCCGTGTACAAATTTTCAGCTTTCCACATCTACGCGTTTTTTACGTCTCGACTATAGCCCCATTTATCGTGTCCAAAACTATTATATCTCTCAAGCTGGAACCAACCAAACATATTCATAAAATTTCATTGAAATTGGTTGAGCGGTTCCGGACGTAAGCGTGTACAAACACAGTGATACTGGATTTTTATATATTAAAATATTATAAGCAATGAAAAATGATATTAAATTAAATCGCATGGCATGATTAGAGGCTTGTGGCATATAAAATAAAGTAAATACTCAGCCATAGTCAGAAAAATAATTGAAAGTATTAGTTTTGAAATTGCTGACAGTTGTGAATACTTGTATTGTTTTATACAAGTAGGTAGGGAGTTTCAAATCCTAACACCGTAAACCCAAAAAGATCTATCGCTCGCTCTGTCTGCAATGTCAGGTTGGCAGTTTCTGGATGATCCAAGCTACTGAGAAGTTTACTGAACAAGAAATTAGGTGCAAGGGATCCAATTATCTTAAAGAGCATAATGGTGGCATAATAATCTAGATATTTATCCAAGGTACAATTCAAAATGCTACGAACAAGCACAGAAATATGATCAAAACAACTCAGACTGAAGATGTTAAATGTCATATTTAATTTCCTTCTACTAATGTTGCAATATACTACACTACCATACAGTCTAACTGTGAGAATTAGAGTGGTAATCAAACAAGTCCTGAGGAGTATAGTTTGCAAAAAACCAACGCTTGCGAAGTATAACATACACCTTCACTATCACTTTATTAGTTTGTAGGTCCCAGATAAGTGTGCAATTGAAGACAACATCAAGATTATTGACAGACTCTGAGTAAAGTATGGTGGCATCACCTAGTCTTATTGAGAGAAAGTTGCTTAGTCAAATTAAAGCTTTTTAGATATATCAAGATTGGTTGGGATTTGAATTGATTCAACAAAATTTTTTTTTCAATAACCCCACCCTAGCAACTTCACAGTTCGTCAACTGTACAACATCTTTCATATATGTAGCAGGAGCAGATAGAGTAAGCTGAACATCATCGGCAGACAACTCGATATTGCCACGGCGGATTACTTCCATTAATGTATAATAAGAAAAATAACGGTGCGAGAATTGACCCCTGTGGGTCACCTGAGAAGGTAAGGTCTATACCTGGAAGCATTTACAGCCTTTTGAAATCTAACCGTAAGGTAAGAAAAAATTAAATTAACTGCAGAACTACTTAGCAGGAACCGTGTTCTAAGTTTACTACATAATACATTAATATTTTAAACTGCCAAACGCCTTAGAAAAATCTAATAAAACGAGAAATGATACTAAGTCGGGCATCCATATTTAATCTAATATTATCTACTAGCTGTAACAGCGATGCAACTGTACTATGTCGTTTGCGGAAACCGGATTGAAATGCATATAAAAGAGACTGATCAGATACAAAGGTTGAAATTTGATCACAAAGCAATTTTTCAGTAACTTTCGAGCAAAAAGGAAGTATAGTAATTGAACGAAAATTTTCCTTAAGTCGAGGATTAGGCTTTTTATTAATTCGAACAACTTTTGCATATTTCCAAACAGACGGAAAATTAGATGTTATGATACAAGTACTTATTATATGCGTCTATATCATCAACTTCAATTCGAGTTGGACTTGTTGGATTTAATAGTTTTAATGGCAAGCACAACATCAGAAGGAGTGATCGTATTAAATGAGAAACCATCAAAATTCAGTTCATTGCTTAACTCCTCCCCAGAGTTAGCAGCACCATTGAACCAAGTACCTTGGACGAATAATTCATTTAATACATTAGGATCAATGTTGTCATAGGCAGGTTATTTTTAACTCCAATATCTCTGATGTTTTTCCAAAGAGTTCGCGGGGGAGTGAAAGGTCAAGTTTCCGAAAACAAAAACCTCACTTTGAGCGAATGAATTGCTTGGGTAGTTTTATTCTGCAGATATTTGAAATTGTTCAATGAGAGCTCCGTTTTATAGGTTTACCAGAGCTCATACGCACTTGCTCAATCATGAGGTTTTTAATACGTTCGTTCATCCACGGGGATCTATTTTTGAGTAGTCTGGATAAGCGCCCAATGAACAGCCCAAGACAGTATCTTTGAGCATGATAATATGATCATAACGTACACAATCAATAAAAGCATGAAATGTGAAATGTGATGAAATGTTTCATCAACAAAGATTTTGCAGCTCTCAACTTTAGATTATAGTAGAAACTAGGTTAGGGGATAACCACAGTTGCCTAAGGCACTATAAATCTTGCCAAGAGACTGCTTTACATGATCACAGAAAATCACTACTATTTATGCGTACTTCTTTAGGCTCTTAGCTTCTTTCGTATAGGGGAGAATCATTTCATTAAGGTATATGGGAGAAAGAACAACAAAGCTAAGATCGTATCTGTAACAAGCAATACAATTAGATTTTAAAGAATTTGGTATCAATTGGTTCCTACACGCCCAATCAGATATATGCAACATGTCAGAGTTTATTCTATCAATGCAATCTACAATTAAGCCTATTGTTCGGGATAAATAAATCTGCGTAAATATGAGTGTTAATATCGTGAAGTACGTCCGGTAGATCATTGATGAACAGATAAAATAGAAAAGGTCCAAGAATAGACCCTTGTGGTACTCCAATGAATATGAACTCCTTTGCATTCAAATTTATTTCCAGCGTTACTTTTAGAGTGCAGTTTCATAGCTGCAACCTTATCGATAACTGTAGTTTAGTTACATACTATACTTATAGGACTAAAATCATTAGAAGCAATAGGTCTTTTCCAAAAACAGGGAAATTGTGAAGACGTCAGACAAGAATTAAAAATATAAACTAAGCTATCCGAATAAATTATGTATCCAAAGAAAAAGACCCAAAAGAGCCGAAAAATTCATAATCAAAAATTTTACTTCTACCTTGGTTTTTCATTGGGTATACGAAATTCCAGATTTCAATCCAGTAAAATATAATTTTGAAACCCAGGATTCCAACTCATTTTTGATCGACAATGAGTTTTACTCCTTATAAAAAATTGCAATTAAAAGAAAAGGATTTGAATTCTATGACTAGGAACCATTTGCACTTTCCAAAAAATTAAAAAAAAAACACACAAAAAAATCTCAAGATTTTTGTTGTCATCAAATACCCTGCTTTTCTCGCGATTCTATTTTGAAATTTTTTTGAAGTTTTGATTTTTCTGATGTTTTCTTTTTGGGATTTTACTTTCAAGACTTAGTTTTTCTGAATTTCCTACAAAACCCGACATTTTTTCATCTCGCTAATGAATCTTGGTATTAGAGTCAAGTATGTATGTGGGAAATTGGGGTTAGTACAGTTATAATGTTCCACAGCACTATAATTTTATTTCTAGCCTTTATAGTAAAAATAGACATATTTATTTAAAGATACTGTAAACAAGAGTTAATAATCTTTTTTTTTTGTACATTAGATATAAAGGTGCTAAAGATCGAGTTTTTAATACTAAACAGATAGAAAAAAAATAAAGATAAAGTTTTTCTAAATTATAATAAATGAGAAAATTAACTGGGAACTTAGTTTTATTTAAGAGCTAAATTTAAAAATTCACTGTACACAAATTGTGCTGAGGAGATCATGAATATAATTCATAATAACAAAGGAGTAGATTATATAAAAAAAACTAGAGCACGTCGCCGGAAATAGGGAAACAGTAGACAGCCAAGCACTCGAGATTGAAATGGCGAAACATGGTCAAACCTGCGAAGTCCATAAACAAACTAGATGCAGTCATTGAATGTTACTTCCGTCTTACGGGTAGAATAACTATCCACTTTAGGAAATATAATAATACAACCGTAAGTGAAATGGAGCAAAATTAAGATACTCGGTGAGAGCCAGAGACTCCAAAGCCCTGCATAAACTGATCTGATAATGCTGTTAACGAAGTCGCAACATTTCGATCTTTAAAATAACACCAGAGTAGTGACTTTGTTTAAAATAGGTAGTGAAACGTTTTTTAAGGCCACTGGTGTTATATCAGAAAAATTTAGTTTTTTATTGTAAAAGTAAATGCAATGAGACTTGACAGGATTTAAAACCAACTGATTATTCTTCGACCAGACATAGATTCTGTTGAGATCACAATTCATTCGTTCAATGCAGGTCTATTGAAATATATCTGGATATCATCCACATATAAATGGATTGGCATACATCCTGGAGAACATCAGGCAAGTCATATATAAACAGACTGAAAAGCAAAGGACCCAATATAGAGCCTTGAGGAACCCCAATTAGAAATTAACATTTTTACAGAGATAATCGTCTGCATTATTTTAAGCTGTGGTAGGTACTATTGAAGATATTTGCAAATGAAAAAAAAGTGTCTCATTCCTGTACAACTTTCCTTCTATAATTTATAAATTATTAAATTTTGCAAAAGTTTTATAATTTAATAAAAAGTTTATGGTGTAACACGTGATCGTCTTAAATCAGATTCGTATACCTAAAAAAAATACTTGTTGAACGCTACTAAAATCCGAAAGACTATGTTCGTTCTCAATAAAATTCTTGTTTTAATTCTTTCAGACATGCGCATCAAAATATAATTTTTTACAATAAATTTCCGCTAGATACCTAAGTATATAATAATACATATGTATACCTATTATATAAGATATAGGTACAAAAGTTATCACGATCTGGCCCCACAACTCGAAACATGGTAAAAGATGATGAGTTCGTTGTTTTCGATATTGATGGAAATCAGTATAAGGAGAAGTGAAGAGAATGTTGATTATTATTTAATTATTACTCTTCGTCAAGTTAACTATTTACCACGTAACATATATACATATAATCTAATATGTATGTAGGTATATAAATAGATATGCGCGAATTCTTCATGATCAAGTAATCTTCTGGGATGATGCGTGCGTGCCTTGCTGTATCACGGGAATTGTCGATAGATGGTTTGTGCGCCTCCGTTAAATTACATTTCCCTGTCTACGGAGAAATACTGAAAGAAATTAAATCTAAATGCCACAAGAAGCTGTTTTTCAATGAAATATATATGTGAGCCTAGGCGCGCGCGCGCGCGCGCTATATAAATGGATAAGGATGAAACAGATTGAGATGCAATTGATGTCACGGAAACTAGGATTTATCTTGGATTTTAAAGAAATTAACGTTAGTTATCAAGTGTAGGAAATAATTTTCATTCAGGTGTGTACTTATGTATAATGCTCGTAGTATAATTCTGGCAAATGTGTTGTTTTTATTTTATTAGCGCGAATATATTATAAGACAGGTGCAACAAAGTAAAGAGGAGAACATTTGAGACAAGTTGTCTGTGATATGTTTTTGTACATTTATGTATGTATTTCCTGTGGCGAATATAAAATTAGATGACATTTCTAAGCATTTTTTGCTATGTCAGCAGATATGTAGTAGTAGCTGATAATGAACTTCACACACCTCTAATATGCACGGATTATTGCGCTGTAGTTTAATCCTATATTCTTTACTTGAAGTCGAATGGCGCTTGACAGGCGCCATCTCTAATTATGGTCCTATATATCTTAAATTGCGCACGCATTTCTAATTGTTGTTTCCCTTGTATAAATATTTATGTAATATTGTATTATCGGTATTTGCTTACCAAAACAAGTAATTTTGTTGTGGGAATTCTTCGTAAATCAGTAAAGTAATAAAAAAATATTGAATACTAGTATTGTTGCGTGAATTTCTGCAAGAAAAGGGATGCGAACCGGCATTTCATGCACATAAAATATAAATACTATTAGAAAAATATTCACAACAATGCACCAATGGTTTTGAAAGACAGAACGGTTGAAATTTATGTGAAATATAGTAACTGGGGTGTATGTGACCCAAGTGCATAAAAATGGGCTTACCGGAGCAAGGACGTCTCAAGAATGTTTTCTGAATCGGAAAAAAAGTACATCAGTGGACAGTATTCAGCGAGACCTTTAATTTGATATGCAACATATCGTATTGGAGTCACCCCCGCCGGGATTCAAAACCCCCACTGAAAAAGTACCCTCCGGTAAACAATTTGTGTCTACGTATTGTAGCAGGTAATTCGCAGAGGCAAATAGCGGAAACAATTTTCCGACCGAACCTAACCCTACCGAGTTAGAGCCGATCTAAGAAGCGAAAAATCTAGTACCTCAGTACGAATAGAGAAAAGGAAGTACTAAATAAGTGATTATGGGGATCGAAAAATCTCGGAAAATTAAGAACACTTTTTCTTTTTTTAAAAAATCAAAAAATATACTGCAACCACGCGGGATTCAAAATTTGATCTAGTACATTTTGAAAAATGTTCTCCGGATTCGAATAGCCCAGATTCTGAGAAGAAGTTTGAGTACCCACACCCATATGCTCCCAGGTCAAATGGCTGAGATATAATTGAAAAACCCCTGAGTCCCCTCCCCCCGATCGAAATAAAAAATGACATATGATACGCGAATTTTAATTATCAATGAATATTTGAAATATATGTAAATTCAATCGGATGACTGGTTTGGGAGGTAGAGGGTCCCCGATTTTTGCAATGTATGAAACTTTGCTCCCCTCTAGCTATTTTATTAAAACTGATGTCGGGTAGATGATTACCCATACTAAATAAAGGTTCGGGTGTAAAGGGTAATGTCTAAGAGTTTGCAATAAATGCAGAAAATCCAAACTATCCGCGAATCGATGTTTCGAAAAATCCTCCGTTAAGCATTAGGTATAATATGATACTTATGCAAAAGATAGTTCAAGGAGGCTCGCTAGGGAAGATCACAGATGGGCAGTCAATTAAAACAAGAGCAATCCCCATCCCAAATTAATACAAACTTCCACACAGAGAAACTTCACTACTGTTTCGGCATGAGACATTTTTTATAACATTAACTTCATACTACCGTACCACTGCCATGCCACCCCTTCTATTTAGATCACTATTGCGATAAATTTGTCGTGAATGAATCTTAAAAATTTTTCTTTAATAGTGGCCGCTCGGTAAATTCCGTTACAAAAAAATATATTAAAGCCATACGGGAAAATCTATAAATATTTCATTACTGTGCGAGAGCACTTGATATAGTTAATAAACAATGTTCAACCCGAGTCTCATATTTTTTACCAACGAACAGGAAAGAAATGTGCAAAAAATTTAGAAGTGGTAACGATCGAAAATTGTTGATATTTTTATAGCAGATGAACCTTGGTGGATCTATCAATGTGACATAGAAAAAAAAACCACAATCGACCAGAAGATCAGAAAAATGTTTACCACTAAATGGTACTCAGGAGTTTGCCTTACTTCTGTTCTATACAAAAATAATAAAACGGGGAAAGGGTTCTAAATCTACTCGAAAAGACATTTTCTTCATTTCCTCTCACCAAGCAAATTAGACTAAGGTGTTTTTGAAGAACACAGAAATCCAAAAATTATCGAGTCCGCCTTACCAGTCCTATAGTCTTAGCGGCTTGCAATTTCTTCCTTTTCCAGATAATCAAGCTTAGAGTTCGTGGGAAGCACTTTGATAACCTCAAAGGCGAGATTTCAGACTTTCAAATACCCAGTAACAACGGAATTTTTTCACAGTGTAGATAGAGGGAAGTGTATGACAGCAACATATTTCCTTCTACGAGAATTTTTAATCTAGACGAAACGGGATTGCTGTCATGCTCTAACTTATCGCTATTTTATTTTTTTTAAATTCTTGATTATCTGTTTTTATTATTATAAACCCAAACTTACCCCTGATTCTACATAAAAGATAAGAGCTATTAGTTTCTTAACTGGGCTGTCAAAGCCCGTTGGCAGAAATTGGTATTCTGCGTAAAGCCTAGTACTAAGGTCGGCGCTAAGCTAAATTTTATATGAAAATTTAGCGCGCTAAGAGCTATTTATCCTGAATTTTAACGAAAGCAGTACTAATGTCAACGCGCTCAATTTGGCTTTTGGGTTTTGATTATAGATGGCACCACCAGTATGTCTCCAAAAAGTTCAGCTTGACTTTATCCGCCCGGGCCGTTCTTTAATGCGCTAAAAATATTTATTGTCAGAGTTCTGAGATTTGATAAACATATTGACTGGATTTTTGTAGTTAACATAGTTTTATACGACTTTGCTGTGAGTACGAATGAATTGAATTTCTTCTCGTGGCCTTATTTTCAATATTATTGTTAATTTTTTTTTTTTATTGTATACATTATTATTATTTTTATATTTTTAATATTTTCCAATAATTTTAACTACCTGTTTTATGTCCGCGCGCTGTTTTTCCGAAAAAAAATTACGAAATGCTTCTTCTTCTTCTTCTTTTTACTATATCTTTTCTCATAGTCTCCGCTGTCATATTTTAGCTGCTGGCCTATTGGCGACTCGCTAAAATTTATTTTAGCGCGGACCTTCGTAACGGGTTTTCCAATAAGAGGTGTTATTTTAATTAGCCCGCTATTTCGGTAGATGTCACTTTTGGAGCTGTCATTTTTTGACATTTGACAAGTAGAAGCTACGCCATTAATAAAAATGGAACGATACACGATTCAACAACGCACTGAAATTATTAAAATTCACTATAAAAATGGTGAAAATGTGGCAGCGACGGTTCGTAAAACTCGAACATTTTTGGGTCGTCGTGAAGCACCTTGTCGGACCGCAATACAGAAATTGGTAGAAAAATTCGAGCTGTCGGGACAAGTTAGTGATGTGAAGAATAAAACCCGTGCACGTCGCTCAAGAACAGGCGAGAATATTGCTAGGCATTCTACAAACGTCATTACACCGTATTTTGTATAAAGATTTGGGTCTTAAGGCTTATAAAGTTCAGTTAATACAAGAACTCAAGCCGGCCGTTCATCAACAACGTCGAGTCTTTGCTGATTGGGTCCTTGAAATACATGAAAAAGATCCGGAATTCCATCGAAAACTCAACTTGAGTGATGGCTTTGATGGCTTCGTCAACAAGCAAAATTGTCGCATCTGGGGCTCGGAAAACCCAAGAGTTATTGTTGAAACACCTCTCTATCCTCAACGTGTGACTGTTTGGTGCGGTTTATGGTCCCGCGGGGTCATTGGACCTTACTTTTTCGAAAATGAGGCTGGAGCAACAGTTACGGTGAATGGATTGCGCTATCGACAGATGATTAATGATTTTTTATGGCCGGAATTGGATGGTATTGATCTGGACAACGTTTACTTTCAACAAGACGGCGCTACGTGCCATACAAGCAACGAAACCATTGATCTTTTACGGGAAAAGTTTCCGGACCGTGCTATCTCTCGATGAGGTGATCACAATTGGCCACCGAGATCTTGTGACTTAACACTTTGCGACTTCTTCCTTTGGGGCCACGTGAAAGAGAAGGTCTACGCCAACAACCCAGCGTCGATTCAAGACCTCAAAGATGGAATTCGTGAGGCTATCGAGGACATAGGGCAGCCACTTTGCGATTTGGTTATGGAAAATTTTATGAAACGATATGGTCCTGTGGGCGTGGTCGTGGTGGTCATTTGGCTGATGTTATTTATCATTATTAACGGCATACCTTCCTCTTTATAATAAAATAAAGATCCGATCATTTATCTCAAAAAATGATATTTTTCTTTGAATATCAAAATAACACCTCTTATTGGAAAACCCTTTACTAGGCTTAACGAGTTAAGAGATATCAGCCGTCATCTGATCTCTTAACTTTAGAAGAGATTTTTTGGTAAGAGATTTTATGCTTTAGCAAACAAAAATAGCTGTCAAAGATTTCTTAATATAAGATGACCTCACTGAGATACGCTTGAATCTCTTATCGTAATAGTCACAGAAATTGTTTTGTTTCAAATACCGAAATTTTGGATAAAATAAATAATAATAAAATCTGAAATATAAAATAATTATACTATATAAGCCGTGAACAGAGCATAGATCTGAGGAATACGAGGGACGACTTGGATCCGTTTCCTGTTCCTGAGGCTGTATTTATAATTAATTTCAGAATGCCAAATTTTTATGACTTTAAAGTGATTGAAATGACATAGCCTTGAGATAATCTACATTATTCGAGAATGGTATCGTCACTTTAATGTTTTAGTTTAATTTTGTTTCTACGAAAACGATTATCGAAACAAAGATATCGCTCTGGCGATATGTTATAAGATTTTCGTTATTTCCTATTTTTTCCCCTACCACAAACGTAATTTAAAAAATTCTTTTTCTAGTTGTGAATGATAACGAAAATGACGAAGAAATCATTAATTATCGGACAAAAGAAAATTTTTAAGACCGCGGTATAATGTTATGAATATGTGTAACAAAAAGTAGCTTTATTGATTTTTGAATTAAAAAAAAACAACAAAATTTAAAAATTTTATATTCTTATTTATTTATATATCCTGCTCCTCAGGTCCTTTCTGTATGGGGTTTCCGAATATTTTTAAATGTTGTTTTTCAGATCAATGTTTCCCAAAATTTAAGAAATTTAATAAAAAAATCATTTATATTGTATAAATTAAAAAAATTGTAACATATAAATCTAATTTCATAAATTTTATTTACATTTTATAAACTTCGCTTGTACTATCAACTTGTCAACAAAACTATAAATGATGTTCTGTCGAAATTATCGCCTGTTGAAAGTGTTACAATATACTGCCAGTCGATAGATTGTCGAACTTCGAATCTTTCGAAGTTATAATATCTTTCACCTATTGAACGTAACGACATCCTGAATTTAAGCAAACCTTCAATATCTAGGATAATTGGCTTAATTCCGATGGTAATTGTTACTAGTCTTAGGAAATTCATGAAATTCATAAAAAGTCTGTAATCATATAAGGCACTACAGCCTAGCAAAATTGTCGTGATGACACGTCTGGGCACAAGATAAGTGTAACAAAATGAGCGTGTGTCGTGCTAGCTATGTGTGGGCTGGCTGTATTGCCATCACCAATTCGAAAAAATAATATATCTTCTTCATCCTTTTTGCAAAGTGAGTTGTCTTTAACAGTTGGGCTAACTAAAAGTGGAGTTTTTAGACTCTTGAAAGACTCTTTATCTCTTAAAGATAAAATTTCTCCAAAAAAATTTATGTAGAATACTAATTCTGCTAAAATCTGTTACTTACGAAAAGTGGTGTACTTTCAATCGCAGTTATCTGCGTATCTGTCTCCGATTTGTATATTTCCCTTCCCCCAATGATTATATTCCATAAAATGGTAAAGAATCCAAAACTAATGGATGATGAAATACCATTAATCCTAAGTCAGGAATTGTCTGTCAGGAATCGGGGTACTTCACTGACATGTACTCGTATATTAATGGACTATTTCATGTGGCACCAATTTTGATTTCAGAAGTATAATCTCACTGTGAATGCTACTATAACTGTTATAAACTGGCGCCATATTTAAATTATTTTGGGATTTACTTACAATACATGTCAGTGGGATTTGCCGAATTTGCCACAAAAGTCTTTGGGACTATTTTTGTTGTAATTTTTAATTAAGAGTCGAAAGAAGTTTTTTTTATGTATAAGGGCTGTTAGGAAAGGCTTGATTACCAAGTTGCCAGTTCTGTAAATATTGATCGCTAAACCTAAAGCAATTTCGCGTTACCAATACCAAATGGTGGGGGAAAATAAATTTCGAGGAATTGAGGCCTGTAAATATGCTACCTACTGAGAAGAAAGTTTTAGAGAAAGCCACACAAATGCAGTTTGCACCATACCTAGAATCAAATAAGATTTTATTAGAATATCAGTCGGGATTTAGATCTGGCCATTCATGCGAATCTACTTTAACTGGGTTTATCGTGAAATGGAAAGAAGCAATTGATAAGGGAGACGTGGTTGTTGCTGTGTTTCTTGACTTAAAAAGAGCTTTCGAAACCATCGATAGACATATTTTAAAGAATAAACTCGAAACAATTGGGATTCGCGGAAAAGAGTTGAAGTGGTTTCAGAGTTTTTTTTGGATTGCCGTACACAAAGAACCAAGGTGGATAGTGAAATATCAAATAATAATGTAAATCGGCTAGGAGTACCGCAAGGATCAGTGCTAGCAACACTTCTTTTTATAGTATATATAAATAATATTGTGTACGTGCTAAGGAACTCAGATATAAGACTTTTTGCAGACGATACATTAATTTGTATATCGGGAAAGAGCTTAAATGAATGTGTTGTAAAGTTTAATGAAGACTTAGGAAGACTGAATGTGTGGTTACGAATGAATAAATTTAAGCTGAATGTAACAAAAACTAAATGTATGGTTCTAAATGCGAATGAAAGAGTTAATCTGTTTATGGATAAAGTGTTGATTGAACAAGTGAATGATATGAAATTCTTAGGTGTTATTATTGATGAAAAACTTAACTTCAAAACTCATGTGGACTTGGATTTATGAAAAGAATAAGAAAGAAATTATCTATGGAAAGTGCAATTAATATTCACAATAGCATAATTATGCCACATTTCGATTATTGCCAATCAATTCTCTTTATGTGTACGAAGGAACAGATTGAAAGGTTAAAAAAATTACAAAACAGGGCAATGAGGAGCATATTATGTTGCCATAAAAGAACGCCCATTAGTGCAATGTTAAATACTCTTAAATGGATGTCAGTTAATCAGCGAACGATTTTCAATGTATTAAAAATGGTGTTTAAAATTAAATATAATCTTCTGCCTGAGTATTTATGCCGGGAACTACAGTATGTAGCGGATATGCAACCTTATCGATTGCGGAACTTGGAAGACTTCAGACTGGAGCGACTGAGAACGAGCCGGGCTCAAAATACAGTAATGTATAAAAGACTTCAATTATATAATAGTATACCAAGTGATTGCAAAAATGAGAGCAATTTTATGTTTTTTAAAAAGAAAATTGGAGAATTTATACGCAAACGTTATCCGGTTCGATAGTATAATAAGAGTATAAAATAAGAAAGAAAGGTACGTTATTATTATTAGTATTATCATAAAGCATGCTTTATTGCTAATAAAGATTATTTATTATTATTATTATATTATTTATTTCAGTGAGAAATTTTTTTTTAATGGAAAGAGACAAAAGTATACATATATCAGTAGGGTAGATGCAAACCGAAATATTTCAAGATAGGATTCGACATTTTATTGAGTTTAAAACACCAACGGACAGCGGCTTGGCAGATGATCCAGTGCTTTTTATTTTATATTGTCAATAAAAATAGATATTTATATATATGGCTATTGGAAATAATATAAACATGCTTCGCCTTCCATCACACTGAATAAACAGATTGCAGCTTTTAGACGTTTCCTTCTTAAACCACTCAACAATTAATTTTCTTAATCTTGTGAGAAATTCCTAAACAACTAACTAAAATTGCTCGGTTCTTAAAACCAGGATTCTCTCTTAAATTTATAATATTTTTAAATTTACTTTTATTTCATTTTTTTTTATCATTATTTAAATTCTTTGTTTTATTTTTGTTTTTTTATATTTTTACTTATTTTTTTTTTTTTATTAAAAAAAGAGCATGCTATGATTGGATCGCATTACAGACAGAGGCTGAGTTTTTCTTAAATTTATATAATCCTAGAAGAATCGTAAATCAATTCTAAGTTGGGGTATTTTTCATCCCAAACGCCGCGCCTTTTCCTAGAAGAAAGATCAATTTTTTTTTTTTTTTACATAAATTTCAAATTAGAATTATTATAAAAATCGTATTTTCCTTAATTTCATTAGCTAGATTGAAGTAAAAGAATTGATCTTTCTATAGATTTGTATTTTTTGTTCTTTTTTACTTTATTGAGTTTATTTTATGCTTTTTTTTTTAATTTTATTAAAATGAATCTTTTTTTGAATAAATTAATAAAATTTCAAAATATTATCATTTTTATAAATAAATTACAACCCGTCGTTAAAATACGCCATTTTTAATGATTAATAATTTTCTGATTTTGTATTAGTGTCCATTTTGCAGTCATGTGGCAAATTAGCAATTACTAATGTTAAAAACTAAGTAAAATATTCACTTTAAGCCAAACCATGAATACAAATCTTGAAATAGATTTGATTACCACCTCAGGCATAAGTTTGCATTTAATCATATTAATTTCTTAGATATTTTGAAAAAAAAACAAAAGCTAATTTCCTTTATATACCCACAAAAAAAAAAATATACTGCATGTATACTTTTCGTCAACAAACTACAGATACTGTTCAAGATTAAATCACATTTTTGAAAGGAACATCATCGTCCAAACAGCTAAACATTGCCTTTCAATGGTACAACGTTGAGTTGCTCTAAGTGCATATTGGGTAAAATCTTAAATACTGTAATTATGCGTAATTACATTCATTACGCTCTGAAAATAATACTTTATCTCGCGCCTGGTTAATATCAGAAATTATGTATACCTCTTACAGTAAAATGGTGAGTACTTTACTTTGTTTTTTTTTAAGTAGACTTTCCACCTGACCCGAGATTAAATCATAAATATTTAAAAAAAAAGTATATTAAGTAGTAATAAATATAATTGAATTGAATTTAACACTTCTGTACATTGACCTGCCACATGCATTTTGTTTTAATTACTCGCACGACAAGAAAATTCCGTCATGTGGTAGCAATATAAATTTTAATTAATCAAATCAAAAAAATTAATATTCTTAAAAAAAAAAAGTTGATGCTTTTGTCTTTTACCATATTAGTAACAGGCATCTATATGAGATTGCTAATGTGGGCAGGCAGTATGGAGAATGGAATTTAACATATAGTCCGGCTTTATAAAACCGACAGCCAATTGGTGAAATTTTATAGACTTGAATTTTATTGGCATTTTATTGTTAAATATGAGACACTTAATGGAATTTGATTGGCAATTTTCTTACTACATTGTAAGAAATTCACACAGGCAAGTAACCTTTGTATGATCGGGCGATTAATGAAGAAACTAACGACACATGAGAAACCACAGGAGATTTGACCGCTTTTTGTTCTTTTTTATTTAGTTTGTCTTCTCTTAATATTATAATTCTACTCAAGTGCATACACTTATTTCATTACATATCAATAGGTGAAAATTTACTGCATATAAAACCGACAACCAAGGTGATCAGTAGTACATATATATACAACAAAGTGAGTGTATCACTTAATTAAAACATCGTAGGTGAGAATAAGACTTTCCAGTTTTGAAAAGGAGGTTGAATTAGAGTCAGGGAATTTCTTGGTAGCAAATATTTTATTTTAAGATTATTATATCATCCATAATCATTTTTATATCATTTTAATGTGTGTTTATGTAATAAAATTTGATTCTTTCATCGGTTGCCGGCATAATTTTATTGAATTCGGAGGGTGACATTGAGCTACAGGTTGTTGACACCCTTTTTAGATATATAGTAGATAAGAGTAAAAATAAATAAAATATCTGAGAATATGATATTTAGTTACAATCCATTCCAGTATAAAATAATACACATTTATACGCATGAAGCAATACAAACTTTCTCCATTACTTACTTTGCGAGCTCGTTGGGATAAATGAGACGAGCTTTTACAGAATTACCTTTTTTTTTCTCCTTTAGAGCTATTTAAGTAAACTCACAACATTGAAGAAAATTAACCAAATTCGAATTATTATATTGGAAATTTAAGCACATGACCCTTGCTTAATGGTTAACTTAGACTTCAGTAACCCATGAGGGCCCCATACTGATAGAAAACTAGGAAAGGAGTATAATAAAGAATTAGTCTGAGAAAAGAATTTTGGTGATGCCTTTTAAAATCAAAATGAATATGGAAAATTAGATCGTTAAATTGTTTTTTTTTTTTGCATTTCTTTTAAGAATATTTCATCGGATATTAATTAAAATAGTTTACATTCTCGAAAACTCGTTAGTATATTTGTAATATCATCTGAGTCTCAGAATTTTTACAGAATACCTATATGTGGGTAATCTGCTGATCTGGAAGATGTTGCCCGATTTCGCCCATAATCGGACAGCAAAAACAAACACGAAATAGAGGAAAAACTACTATGGTCTTTTCATCTAATTATAAAATCTTTTATTTTGGTAGCTAAGCTTAGTATCCACTCAAAGGAAATACTATGAAGAGGCAGTGAGGGTATTTTCCCCACTTTTGTAGCAATTTCAGCATTTTTAATTATAAATATCACTTTACGCAATTTAAAGAATTTTTCCGCACTTTATAAAATATTCTGTTCAATATGGTAATAATTACATTCTGGCAAATATTACATACTACGCATTCCCCTCCAATGTTTCGCTGTTGCACTTCAGGTAAACTAGTAAAGTATTACCTACTTCATACACATTTATTCCAACTGACATGTCAACCTTAAAATGTATGACATAATAAGCTAAGGTCAGACCAATATTTGGGTGGAGCTCAAGTCTTCTAGTGTGTGCAGGAGTAAACAGCTAGCAGAATTCCTGAAATAACGAGGATAATCCTATTTCCTGTGTAAAGACAAAAAGATTATTTCTATCCAAGAATAAACCCGCTTGCTTTGGTGCTAAACACCAACTCGTATAAATCCACGTGTTTTTTGCTTATGTGGCATTACTTTCGAACATGTTCGGTATGTCGAAATAAAGGAGTAAGGTACCTGCGGCAAATAAGGCCCACCTAATTTGAAAATGCAATAAATCAAGTATTTGGTGATATAGAACTACAAAAACAAGTTTTCCGTGAAGTTTATTTATTTGCACAATTAAAAAAAATAGAAAAACTATGACAGAAGTGAGTATTTGAAAAATTTTCCAAGGGCCTTATTAAACTACCACAGTATAATAAGGCTCAAAGCAAAAATTGACTTTTTCAAAATCACTTGCTAAAACAAATATAAGAAAATCAACAAAATTCGGTTATTTTTAATAATTTCGAATAAAAATTAAAATGGGCCTTTTTACCTCCCAGGGGGATAACAAGGCCCCAACAGCTTTAGTTATAAATTTCTAAACGTAAAACAGAGTAAATGCAAATAGTCTTCATTCTTTGGAACAAAAATAATGTCACAATTATAATCCTATATAGGAACATTGGTTTCGTTGAGAATTTAGGTTATGTAATAAGGCCCACGGTATACTCCAGTGGGCCTTATTAGACCTATGACAAGATTTTACAAAATTACTCATTAATCAAAAATGTTACGCTGCCCTGAGCGCGGAAAGGGTGGTGTCTCAGTGGAGGTGGGTCGCCTGGGTCTGTGAAATTGTTGGTGGAAAGTTCTATTGGGCGCCACGTGGTTTTTCCCTACTTTTCTGGAAATCACGAGATACCACGAAACTCAACTCACGCTCCAAACTCAATAAATTGCCACATACACTAGATTTCATTACCACATATAATGGACCATTATTAATCCACTAATTAATCAACTTTAGCTTATCATTAAATTATGAAGTATGGCACATATATTAATTAATATTCTATAAGCAAAGAACAATGGTACTTATCTTGCTCGCAAGGAAACCAACTTAAAAATCCATCCGTTTTCGCCGTCCAAATTCCCATTCGTTCTTAATTATTTTATTTTTCTTTTTTTTTTCTTTTTGGATTTAATTACTTCTGATAGCCGCTAGTATATTCAATTTTTTCTATTTTTTTCTAATCTGCCGTCCACTCGCTGTCACTATGATCTCGGAAGTCTCCAGCATACGATTTCATAGCAGCATCTTCCATTTTTCTAATTTCCTGATCCATTTTTTGTTTTTCTTTTTCGGATTTTGCACTACTTCTGGTGATATCAGATATTCGTTTCGCGACACTAGCTTTATGACGCCTTCCATTTTCGTGAAATGCAATGCTTGGCTTATTATCCTGTCATTTGACTTCCAGTAATCAGCCATTTTGATTTACATAAATGCGGTAATCCAGCAACTTTAGAAATAACAAATCTTGATGTAAATAGCTGGTATTAAAAAATCTTGTTTAACATTTCTCTTCTCATGACATTTCTCCATGCTTTGACATTTTGACATAACGTTCAAACTAAACAAGTTACTACGTGTGGAAATAGCCATTAAACAACAGAATTTAGCGTAAAGTATAATTCCAAGCAGCCATACACCTCTCGTTGACGTACCGTCCACTACTGGCAAGATGGCGGCACTAGCTGCCAGACGCACCCTCGACGGCGTGTCCACTTAATGTGCGCATAAAGTATGTGGTTGCTGCGATTCATTTTAATAGGATTTTTTAAATATGGGCCTTATTACCCTACGAGCTTTATTTGTCGCAAGTACCTTATTTTGTTTAAAAAAAAATGCAATGTTGAATAAGCAATTTAATGAATAAAATTAATTTAATTTTTAGTTTTCTTTTTTTACATAATATTAAAAAAAAATTATTTAAGTAGAGAAAAAATTCAAAATCAGTGCATCTGTAACCGAAATATCATTGCCACGGAAATGTGCTATTCTTTGTTGTCTGCTGTCATTCTTGCTTAAATCCAAATTTGCCTCCTGTGTCACCTATTTGGAATAATCCTCAAATATATATTATTTGACCTGCAAATCTCGTATAAAATATTACACCGGTGTAATACGATGGAATAAATCTCGAATAATCTTGGTTGATGTTTGCGCATTACACGTGAATATGGATTATTTTGTTTGGTGTCTACGGCCCTAAGAGTGCAAATTTCTTGACATTTCTACACGCTGCCATTCATTTCTCACTCAAGGTTCCACTTGTTACTTTTTATTTTTTGTGTTTGCATCTCGTTTGTTCTGCATTTTTCGTTCTTTGTTATCACTTACCCTTTTGAGATATTATATAAAGGGTTTTGAATTGAACCTCACTCATGTACAGGAATTTTATACCATACCTGAATTTCTGATTATTACGGGGCATATCCAGAAAGTAAGAATACTCAATTTTTTATTTTATAAAAAAAAAATACATGATATTATTAAAGGTAGATATGTTACTTATTTTGCCACGCAGTCTTCTTCCTGGTCTATGCAAATTTTAAGCCGTGGCAAAAGTTTTTTGATGCCCTCCTCATGGAACTCTGCCGCCATTTCTTTCGTTCGCTTCAAAACCTCTTTTTGCACATGCTCATCGGTTGAAAAAAAATTGTCCACCCATAGTGAGTCTTCAGGAAGGTGAAAAGATAAAATTTTGAAGGCGCCAAGTCAGGGAAGTATCCAGAGTGGTTCAAAATGTCCCAACCAAAGGAATTCAAAAGCGCCTTAGTGTCGTTGGCCGTGTGCGGGCGGGCGTTGTCGTGAAACAACAAACACACTCCCTTCGTCAACATTCCTCTCCGTTTGTTTTGAATTGCTCTCTTGAGCTCTTGTTGGTTCTCACAGTAGCGTCCTGCATTAATTGTCTCCCCTTTGGTTAAAAATTCGATCAAAATGATCCCTTTTCGATCCCAAAATACGGAAGCCATGATTTTTTTGCCCGAAATTGAGGTTCTGAATTTTTTGGCAGATGGGAAACCAGTGTGCCGCCACTCTGATGATTGTCTTTTTGTCTCAGGGTGTGATGGGCCACCCATCTTTCATCACCCGTCACAATGGAGCTCAAAAAATTCACACCTTCCCATTCAAATCCCTCAAGAAACTCGTAAGTGCTAGCGACCCGATTCAATTTGTACTGCTCGCACTTGGTGGAATTTCTTAGTGACATATTTAAGCGAAACCGATTAGCAATGGAAGTTACTATACGTAGGTTTGCTTTCTCTCTTATTACTGAAAACGAGACAATTCATATAAAATTAGCCTAGACTTAAACCACAGACTACATTAGAGACATCTAGTGTAAAGACCTAACATGTGACATAAGCATACAATACACGAAAAATGAATATTTGCAGTTTAAATAAATTGAACGTTTTTAGCGAGAATTAACTCTCTTCTTTTTTGCACAATAATTGTTAAACATACTAGGGGTATTCACGTAATGTTGTATCAAAAAGTGTATCGTTGTAAAAGATGTATTTGATTACCACCCAGTATAGTAATACAAGGCCTCCGAATATAAAATGCAATACAAGGGTCTTGTATTTTTACATTCACAAATTGGCAGTGTAAACCGACTTGTATAGTTGTACTTAGGAGGTCAGATTGAACGTCAAATGTCAGGGTGTGCAGAGGGAAGGGAGGGGAGTGTCCTAAGAAAATTTCCAGTGTGCCAGATGAAAGATCCTTTTGAGGACTATCGACTGGTTCACTGATATTTGTTTTTTTGTGGAACTGGGTTCATTTAGCAGAGTGTTCAATTTACATCTACCCGCGTCCACGGTTTTCCTCCATAAAAAAAGGTATTGCAAACTTGTGAATCCAGAACAGAAGTAATGGCGCATCAAAAAGCATGAAACTGTCTGGAAAACTTAATAAAACATCACCGCAAAATAAATTGGTGTGATCGATTTTCTTTTTCGGCCCTAAATTACTTAGAAATTAGCTTTAATTATTTTCAAAATTCTGAACCGATCTTGCGGGGTGTGGTGGGGGGGGGGGGGGGCGGATCAAAAAACGAACTTTTGATTCGTCTTTAGTTCGATAAGGCGATTTAATTTATCGAAAAAAAAGAAAGTTAGTGTGGGGGGATTTTGGGGTGCAGGGTTGTTACCCCCACCCCCTCTAACCCCAAATATGAAATATGTGGTGTCTAATTAAAGCCCCCGCTGAGCTCTATCGAATGGCGTTTTTCAATTTTTAATCCGGTATACTTCATAGTATATTTTTTCCACTCTCTAAAACTTGATAACATTTTAACTGAAAACCCCTTTTTCACTTTTTCGGACCCTGAACTATAACGGAGGCCCTAGAGGAAAAATTTTGCATTTAACTTAAAGATAACAAAATTCTCTATATTAGAAGGCTTTTATTTTCAATTCGAGATATTTCCACACAAAGTTTTTCCTCATCCGGGTCCCATATACCCCATTACTACATATGAGTTATTTTTCCAAAAAAAATCGATCATAGGCATAATTCCTCCGAGCCTTAAAGGTAAATTGTAACTTTTTACATTTTGTCACAGCAAAAAGCGGCAAAGATTGCCGGGGAGTGCTCATACGGGCCCATTTTATCACCCTGTTACCATAGTTCGAAATAAGCTAAAGGCTAAACGGTGTGTTCACTCTTTGTTGTAAATTCTTGTTGTACTTTTACATCGGTTACACTGATACATTAAAGAGTGAATACCCCTACTAAATATTTTCTTTGTATTCCAAAAACTTTCAATGAAATATTACAATTTCTCGTCGGGTGAAATAATTAAAAAAAAGCTCAACTAAAAATGAAAAAAACGCGACGTTATTTGCTAGATATAGGCTTTGTCTTTTTAAAATAATTACAATCTAAAGAAATTAGAATAGGGGAACATGGGGCAGAACAGGGTATGTAAGGGAGTTTATTGAAAACTTTAAATCTGTTATATATTTATATTTATTTCTAATACAAAGCCAAATTGTAAATTAACAATTTAAGTCCTAATAAGGGATAAAATAAACAGTGTCTTCTTAAATAATAATATCAATAAGAAAAATAAGTCATTTGCCCCGTTTTGCCTTACACTTGAGCAAAATGGGGTTTGATTTCATTTATTAAAAATCAGCTCAACTTGCTATTAAAATCGTTCTTCAGACATTTAGTTTTCAATAGTATACTATACATAAAGTTAGTTAACAAAGCTAAAGTAATCACATGCAAAGAGACAAAGAGAGGTAACCCCCAAACTACTCAGACGAAAGGACCCGGTTTAGCAAGGAGTAGGAAAATGGAATCCTCGGAGAAAATTCTGTCCATGTAGTACAGATTTGGTGATAATTTTTATTTCTTAGAAATAAATAATCATCGATGAATTATTTCTCGTCTACAGCAGCCTGAAATTCATTGAAAATAATTTCAATGAATTTCTAAAATGCATTAAAAATGCAGAAAAATCGAACTTTTCGAACCAGAGATCAGAGAGGTCTCATCAGTATGGTTTTATCTCTGATCGCCTACCATAGAAGTTCGAAGTTTGGGTGACACTATCATGAAACTTCTATATCGTCGGCGATCAGAGATTACCATACTGATGAGACCTGTCTGATCACTGGTTAAAAAAGTTCAATTTTTTTCTGCATAAATAATTATCATCTGCCAGATTCTACACCTGTTTAAAATTACCACCCTGATGAAATTCATTTTGCTCTCTAGATGGTCTGTAGTCATTAGCAATTTCCCTTGTTTTTGGAATCATTTTTTGATAGATTGTAAATATTACTGTTGATTCTACTATCATTTAATATTTACCGATTGAACAAGAAACAAAAACTTCGAGGAGATCTATTGGATCTCACGGGAATCAACCATTTTCCGTTCAATAACTAGTACATATATTCTGTAGAGTGTTTTCATCTTGCTCTACTACACATATGTACTTAATACATAATACAGATACCAAGTTCGTGATTATTCTTACTCTCGAATTAATTTTCTCATTATAAAAAATCCGATGAGCAACAACAATATGAAGTAAAACTGTCACTGCTCCCGCACGTAAGAAGAAACCACATTGAAGGCGAAATGAACTGAAGATTGAAATTTAATAGTCAAAGCCACATAAGTGATCGGTTTCCCTCATTTGGCAGGAAATGCGTAACATTGCTTCTGTATGTCTCAGGTTTTATGAAATAATTTTTCATTCCAATTTTTTCTGTTTTTTTTTATACACGAGTTGATATCATGGCAACTCTTTAAGAAGGTATTATGTAATGCAATCTTGGGGACAGACAACTTTCAACATTCTGTCATGAAACTGGAAATTTTAAAGCAAAACGATAGCTTTTTTTTTAATGTGCTAAATTCTAAATTCATAACTTAAGTGCAAAAAAAAACCAATTAAGCCGACATACTATAGCTAACTGAATTAAAGCACGCTATATAAATGCTTCAATCGTTAGCACACATTTTTTTCTCGTTCACGCTGGTAGGTATAATTTAGTTTAAAAAGGATCCGAATTATAAATGCGATCCTTTCAAGTAATCACATTTTATTTCATAGCAGGACGAATCATTGGGTCAGGCATGCCAAAGGATTTAATTTGCATTAAACTATAAAATGTTTTCAACGGCCCATTCATAAAAATGTCTTAAATCATAGTTACACAATTCTGTATTTGTGGAGAATAGAAGAATTTTTAAGAACTTTTATTTTTAACGATTCTAGATTAAATCATAAATACGAAAGGAAAAAACAATTATATTATTTTATAGTAAGTATATATTATTATATTAGTGCTATTTGCTGGGTAAGGTAGATTTGAACATCCTGCGCATAAAGAAACGGATTGATAAATAAAATAACAGTGGCCCAAAAAACGAGACCTGTAGCACTCCACTTCAGTCAAAGTGAACTGAGCTATTTTTCATCACTCTGACCCTTTGCGATCTGTCACATAAGTAGCTTGAAATTAATAGAGAGATTATCTGTGAAAAAAACCCAATAAGAATAAGCTTCTTATAACAAGCGCCTCTAAGCCCTTTAGGAAATTGAGAAATACCATAATATTTATTTCAATATTGTCAAGAGATGTGTGAATTTAAACTGTCGTCAGGCGGATACTTTCACAACAGCGTCAGCCAGATTGGCTGGATATTATTGTTTGCCTTCTAATCTTGGACTTGAAAGTATGAAAGCTACACTGAAAATGCGGATGTGTTTGATAGTGCAGTAAGAATTGGTATGAATCTAAAGGATACTGATGGTTCACTTTCGTGTGAGGTCTTTTTACTGTCGATAGATTGTACCCTTATTAATACAAAGCAAGTAGACAAAGAAACTCAAACGAAATATAAGATATTTCGTCAAAAGTGACGAAAGTTGGTTATAGGTACTACTATGAACTAGACAGCAAACGATAGCGGCGGAATGGACATTTCCAAATGACAAAAGACTAACGAATGTGAATAAATGTCGTTTTTTTAAAGTAGTGGTCTTGTAGCTCACTTTTTAAAATTCGGTCTATTTGTAAAACTTTTTACTTACAAATTTTAAACTAACACTTTATTACTACCATTTCTAAACATTTTCGAATTATCAGTAAAACCGAAAAAAGGTTTCATAGTTTTTAGACTTTATAAGTTTTGTTCTGAAACCGAGTGAAGATCTAAATACAAAAATTCCATTAAATTTAGAAATAAATATCATAAAACAGCTGTAATCCACGTGGATGCAAGAGAAAGGAATCTGAAATCAAAATCCATTCAAAATATTAGAATTGCTCTAATATTCGGATATATACTGACTCTTTTCTGGCTTTTAAACTCATGATATGTTCTTTTAAAACTGAAAAAGTTTTAAAAAGGACGCCAGTTTATCATTCAGGGCAAGCTGGAACAAATTTCTTTATAAAATGAATGCGGGTGATACAAGCATTTGACTTATATTTTAAAATATTTTTTTGCTTCAAAGTAGAGTACGATAACGACTTAAAACAGTTCTTAAGATTTTTTGAGTATTACGTTTATAAGTTCAATAATGTAAAAACTACACCAAGAATCTTAGAAGTTTGTCAGTCAGTGGTTTGAGAGAAAGAAAGCTAATTAATTTTAAATTTTATGGAGTAGAGATAATACTTTACATGATCTTGAACCACATAGCCTACATAACTAATTCTTAAGATTTTCAAAAAGGAAACATTATTAATTTAATTTTTAAATTAACATTCCACAATGAGAAAATATTTTTGTTACATTTGTGAAGAAATTTTTTTTTTTTGGATAGAGTTATCCAATCTCATTTGAAATACGTGCATACATTCTACAAAGTCATTATCGCTAAGGTGTATTGCATCCAAGTTTTGCCATAGCGAATTCAGTACATTCGTCACGCAATCAAGTGTAAAGCACTGCAAAATAAAGTTTCAAATTCTGTAAAGGTTTGCGAAAGTAAGGAAGGAAGTCCAAGAGATGTAGAACTCCTAAGTTCTACTGACAGTGCAACAAGTATTGCAACTCCTGGAGAAGCTACTTCGAACTTGTCTGGGGAATCCATTTTTATTGATCTGTCCGAAGAAGCTACCTCCAACCTCTCCTCTGGGAAAGCTATCCTCCCTGCTACTACTGAAATTCATGATAAATCTATTGTATATTCAGACAATTTTAATGCCTATTCTAACCTCTTTAACCTTCTAAGTTCTCTTGGCATAGCACAGGTAAATATAAGTGTAATTAATATCCGACCAGCTTTATGCGAGTTTACAAAACACTTTCAAAAATATTGATACTATATTTTCATCTTCACAGATTTCACATTTATATCGGGAAAAATATTATTCAATAAAAAAAAGATCTTTCCAATCCATTGTGGAACATTTAGTACTCAATACAGAAGAGAAAGGAATTCAATTTCAGAAGAGACATTTGTTAGGACCAAGGAATTTTCTTTATGGCTGATTTACATTACTCGAACATGTGATTTTACTGACAAAGTGAGTGAGAGGGTCTTATTGCTTTGCACTATTAGAAAAAAAGGAAGAGGTGATCGACTGTCAAAACATTATTTCCCACTCTTTTATAGCGAAGTGTCGCTTGTGACATTTCATCAAATTGTCAATTGCAAAAAATAATCAGACGTCAAAAATAGTTCTGTTCAGGCGTTCAGGCAATTGCATCTCTAAATATCGAAAAGCTTGCAGTAAGGGTGCATGTATTCAGTGTGATAATGCTCCCAGTAATGAGTTCTATTCAATATTTCGTAATAAATACAAAAAAGAAATTGGTACAAGCACTTGCAGCCAATAATACAAGGGAACAAGGATAAATCCCACAACAACACCAACAGGAGCTTCCCTATATGAAAGTTGTGATGAGTATTTAAAGGTGAATATTTACATTAGTCATATTTCCCAAATGTTATAGTAAACTATTTATATCTTTTTATTCCTCTAGGATACTGATAGTGACGCAGCAGAATGTTTTAAA
The DNA here is from genome assembly GCA_963930735.1 of Dioctria linearis. Taxonomy (NCBI): domain Eukaryota; kingdom Metazoa; phylum Arthropoda; class Insecta; order Diptera; family Asilidae; genus Dioctria; species Dioctria linearis. The sequence continues at coordinate 180,790,658 of OZ005744.1, forward strand.
CAGGCAAAGTAAATCTTAAAACATTAATTTCGTATTATTGTAAATACACTATATAACTAATAATGTCCGTAGGATTTCGACAAAGCCGCTGAAGATGTTAAAAATCTAGAAAGAACGCCATCAGATAATGATTTACTAGAATTAAATGGGTTATACAAACAGACTACAGTTGGAGATTGTAACACATAATAATAGCTGTATTTACGCACTTTCCAATATAGATAAGCCCGGTCTCTTAAGATTTCAAAGGAAAAGCAAAGTGGGAAGCATGGAATAAACGTAAAGGAACATCAAACGACGAAGCTATGGAGGCATATGTTTCTAAAGTGAAATCATTAACTGATAGTATGGATTAAGGTAAACATCAAGAAAAAATAATTACAATTAGTATACATTATAACGAAATATTAAATGTGCTGGATATTTTTGCTCAACCTACTGCACTTCATTCTACTCCTTGGTATTATATTCTTTTATATTCTTTTAAGTTCTGTTTTCCAATCCTAGATCGAGTCATACGAATCTTGGTGCCATATTGAAATTAATGTAACGTATTGGTTGATGTATTAATGTATTAATGATTGGAGATTTGTGATGAATGTTTATATTAGGGCTGTTATTGTTACTGATGTTCATGTTAGAGTCAGTATCCACGCCAACATTGGCCCCAGTACTACGGATAGATCATAATTAATGACTCAGTGTATTTGAACTGTGAAATCTAGCGATTGTGATGACTATATAAGCTGTTAATTTAATTTAAGTTAATTGAATCCTGTTTAAATTGATATACTGTTTGTTTTGCTATGAATCATGTAAACTAATTGATAAGCTTTGTACTGTCATGGAACCCAGCGTTATACGCTGCTTTAAGCAGGGGTTCAAAAAATAAATGCACTTTGACTTGACTTGACTTGAATTTTCTAGCATCCCAAAGTCTTTTTGAAAGTAATATATTTTATTGTTAATGTTTAAAACATTTGCACTTAAAAAACTTGGAATAAAGCACCCTAGAAAGAAGCGTTTTACTTGCTGTGATTTATCATATAAAACTCATTTAGTTCGCGTAGATTCATTTCCAATGTGGCGACTTCATCGAATCGCATTGCTTGTCTCGCTTGTTTTATATATCCCTTTATAATGTTTATTTGCTCTACTAAAGGATGTAAATGTATCTATATATATGTGCATGTCAGTCCCCGTTCAATTTACTCCCCTAATAGGTTTAGACTGTTTATAAACTTTAAAGCCATTCTGGGATTAAGGTAGTTTAGTGGAGGAAAAGCATGTTCGAGGTGGCGTAATCACCGCTTGACCAAAACTTTAGAAGTGGCAAGATGAAACTCAGCCAAGCTAATCTTGTTTAAGTGATACCTCCTAAGGAGTATGAGTTCTTCTGTTTTTCCACCAGAGGTGTCGATAAAAAACGGAGTCGTTGAACCCTTTCCTAATAAAGGGATTTTTGTATGATCTCCCAACTAATTACGGTAGCATTGAGGAAACACTTTGAAAGCTAAATTATGGTCTTTTAGTACCTTACTTATGAACATATCACAAACGAAATTCCCGAATCGAGAAAAGGTCAATTAAAAGTGGGACTGGACTTGGACTTTCAGTACCAGTTTATAGGAGAGTTTTAGTTCGGATGGAACCTTCAGTCTCGGACTTTCAGTCCCCTATAAACGCAGGTCTAGTACACAAGGTAAAGGTGAATTTACCATGGAATACAGTCGTTATTCACCGTGTCTTCCGGATGTTTAAGATCAAATTATTAGAGAATATCAAGAATCGCGGATTAACTACAAACGAAGTATTTTGATTAGATCTCACAATATTCCTCAGATACATCGCTCTGTACTGATAGAACTTTGGTACAGAGAATAAATAACCCAGTTAAAACAGTTACAACAGCTCATTTGCTTAAAAAAACCTAAAATTTCAGTATTTCGTTTGTGTTTTGTGTTAGATTTTTAAGATATGCTTACTAAAATATATGTTAAAAAATTAATGGTAATTAATTTTTTAAAAAAATTTATAATAATTTTATAAAAAAAATTAAAAATTTTTAACAATTTTTTAAAAAATTTATAAAAAAAAATTGTAATCATTTTTTAAAAAATGTTTAAACATTTTTCATAAACTTTGACACATTCCAGCTGATGTGCTGTGACTTTCCTCAAATATTTTTATTTTGTGTGCGTGTAAACAATTATATTCGTACACGCTTGTAGTTATATGCATGAGTTTGCTGCCATAATAGCAAAATTTACTGCCATAAAATATACTTCTGGCTAGAACTTTTTATGGCTAATTATGGCAGTAAAAATTTCCTCTTCGTCGGGGAATTTGACATTTAACTCAGTAAAATTTTGCTGGATTATCTTTTGTCCTTATCGTTCTAAAGTAATTTCAGATAAGGGGAAACTACTTACTCTGTTTTTTAGCAATGTTCGAGTAATGTAAATTAGCCATTAGGCTTACGCTGGGAAAGAAGATTTAATAATAAATCAGACTCATATGAGCATATTCAAGTACAATGCACTTTTCAATATGTATCCATAATTGAAACTATTCAATCTCTATTTAAAAATAGTCCATTTAAGGAATTGTACTTCTCACAAACATACAATTGTTCTAGAATTATAAACTAACAAATTTTTGTTGTGCTCGAAACTTTCGAAATCATGACTTCTTTAAGCATAACAAACCTGCCTTACTAATTCAAATTTTTTATGATGATTTCGAATTGGTAAATCCCTTAGAAAGTAAAACAGAAATTCATAAATTAGGAGGTATTTATTTTTCTACACGCAATTTATCGACAGAATATTTATCAAAATTAGAGCATATACATTTAATAATGTTTTTATATGTAAATGATATAAAAACTGATCATTCGCTCATCAATAAAGTTTTAGAACCTCTTTACAAAGACCTAAGTACATATATTAAAAACTGAAGGAGTTAATATAGGTAATGAAAATATTAAAGGAACTCTAGTCTCGGTAGTTCATGACAACCTTGGTGGCAATATTTTGTTGGGGTTCAGCCGTTCATTTAGTGCACATTTCTTTTGTAGATTTTGTGAATGTGAGAAGACCGAAACAAAAAGTTTAAAAGTTGAACAAAAAGAAAAATTAAGGTCATACCTAGTAATACAAAATTCTCATTTCATAAGGAGGAAACTGACAAAAAAGGCGTGTTATTCGATTCTATTTTAAATAAATTAAGCATATATATAATGTAATCGATTATGGAACGGTAGATATCATGAATGACATATTAGAGGGTTCGGTGCCATTTATCATGAAGCATTTTTTTTTTGAGCATTTAAGTAAGAATAATATCATGAGCCTAGAAAATAAAGGGTTTTCCAATAAGAGGTGTTATTTTGATATTCAAAGAAAAATGCCATTTTTTGAGATAAATGATCGGATCTTTATTTCATTATAAAGAGGAAGGTTTGCCGTTAATAATGGAAAATAACATCAGCCAAATGACCACCACGACCATGCCTACAGGACCATATCCTTTTCATGAAATTTTCCAAATCGCAAAGTGGCTGCCCTATGTCCTCGATAGCCTCACGAATTCCATCTTTGAGGTCTTGAATCGACGCTGGGCTGTTGGCGTAGACCTTCTCTTTCACGTAGCCCCAAAGGAAGAAGTCGCAAGGTGTTAAGTCACAAGATCTCGGTGGCCAATTGTGATCACCTCTTCGAGCGATAACACGGTCCGGAAACTTTTGCCGTAAAAGATCAATGGTTTCGTTGCTTGTATGGCACGTAGCGCCGCGCCGTCTTGTTGAAAGTAAACGTTGTCTAGATCAATACCATCCAATTCCGGCCATAAAAAATCATTAATCATCTGTCGATAGCGCAATCCATTCACCGTAACTGTTGCTCCTGCCTCATTTTCGAAAAAGTAAGGTCCAATGACCCCGCGGGACCATAAACCGCACCAAACAGTCACACGTTGAGGATAGAGAGGCTTTTCAATAATAACTCTTGGGTTTTCCGAGCGCCAGATGCGACAATTTTGCTTGTTGACGAAGCCATCGAGGTGGAAATGGGCCTCATCACTCAAGACGAGTTTTCGATGGAATTCCGGATCATTTTCATGCATTTCAAGGACCCAATCAGCAAAGACTCGACGTTGTTGATGATCGGTCGGCTTGAGTTCTTGTGTTAACTGAACTTTATAAGCCTTAAGACCCAAATCTTTATGCAAAATGCGGTGTAATGACGTTTGTGGAATGCCTAATTCCAAAGAATGACGAGGAATGGACAAACTTGGGTTTTCTTCAACACTTTCGTTTACAGCAGCAATATTCTCGGCTGTTCTTGAACGACGTGCACGGGTTTATTCTTCACATCACTAACTTGTCCCGACAGCTCGATTTTTTCTACCAATTTCTGTATTGCGGTCCGACAAGGTGCTTCACGACGACCCAAAAATGTTCGAGTTTTACGAACCGTCTCTGCCACATTTTCACCATTTTTATTAATGGCGTAGCTTCTACTTGTCAAATGTCAAAAAATGACAGCTCCAAAGGTGACATCTACTGAAATAGCGGGCTAATTAAAATAACACCTCTTATTGGAAAATCCTATATTAAACATGCTTTTGTAAGGTTTAACTATGGACTTCTGGATAGAAAAAATAAACCAACAACTGTCACTATTAAACAAAACAATACACTTCTGTTGGATTGAATGCTGCCCAGAATTGGTGCTTGCTCGTTCACTTATCATTTATTTTTCACGAGAAGCGTGACCAGGTGAATGAAATATTTTGGATTGCTATTTCCTCTCTCCTAGAAATAATGCAAATTATATTTTCGGACAGCATATTACTTGAAGACATCCAGAAACTTTCAGAATTAATAGAATGCCACTTAAATAGCATATTGCTTTTAAAAGCTATCTCTTATTCCAAAAAACCATATAATGACCCATTATACTAGTGTAATCGAAAGAATGGGGCCTTTAAAACATTTGTGGGCCATGAGATATGAAAGTTATCACGGAAACTTTAAAAAATCTTCACATTATTTAAATAACTTTTATAATGTTGCTAAAACCATAGCATTTCGACATCAACAGAAAAATTTTTTTATTTTTGGAAAGGAAGTGATAATATTAAACTGGAACATGAGTTTGGCAAGTCCGATACAATTAACCTAGCAAGCCATATTTATGTATGGGACATTAATTCGACATAAGATTAAAAATCCTTTAAACATATTCCGAACCAAGCACCTGATATAGTATGGTGGTTATAATTATAAAAAAGGTATGGTTATAGTAAAGTCTTTTCATGAGAATGAACTGCCGATTTTTGCACAAATTGAAGAAGTAATTTGTTCGAAATTTAGGCTTTTGCTTTTTATGTAAAATGTTAAATACCGTAGCATACTGCTGCAAAGATTTTTGTTCATATAAAGTTGAAGCTACCCTTATTATTGATGTAATACATTTTGAAGAATTAAAATCTAAGAGAGCGTTCGATAAAATTACTTTAAATGATGTAACCTACATAATTTCGAAATTTTGTATTAAGTAAAATAAATCAAATGTACTTAACTACTTAAGTGAAAATTAATTATTTAAAACTGCCCAAAGATATTTTAGTTACGAAAATTAAATTACGTTTGCTGTATTCTTATCTGTATATATTTTATATTTTGAAATAGAAGTGAAATAACTGAAATAATTTTCTGATTTAAGCATGCGATTTTATCCTAACCTATTTACGTTTATATTTTAATTACTCTGAGGTTTACATTCGAAAACTTATTTTTTCCCAATTCTAATAATACTAAGTTTAAATAGTTTTAACCTTTTACGGTTTTCGCCTTAAATTTCGACATTTAAATTGAAAACTCAACTTTTTATTAAATTTTACACTGAGCGGGTTCAACTTTTTTAAAACTATAAAATGTTTTGTTTTAAGACAAAATTTCGATTGGAATTATATACAAACTTTTCAGTTTTAGTTTAAGACCGAATTTCCGACAGTGATAGACAATCTTTATTTACTAGAACCACTGCTAATGCATTGATTCCTGTTTGCAAAATGTCCTCGAAAAAATTCACGATAGCCGTTAACGACATAATGAAATAGTTTCGGAGGTACCTTCACAATAATGGTTGAAATGCTTTGAAGATTGGTTTTAAACTTAAACCTTCTCAGTAGTAATTTTCGAACATTTGTTAAACACCGACATATTAAAATGTCGCGTGGGGAATGTATTGAAATTGTATAAAATACAAGCTAAGTCGTGGCATACTAATTAAATACAAGAACGGTCCTTTATTTCAGTTTTGATGGCATTAATGGTAACAATGACCTCAAATGTGTCCACACAATATGTATAAACGCAAAAGTATATTGAGATCAAACTGCATGAAAGGTAGGCAGGTACTGAAGATAATCCACTAAAAGTAACCATAGAAAATCTGCTGATATCGGTCATCAGATAGAATTTCACATCCTCCAAATAAGACATATTTTATAAGAGTCATTCTATACTGAAATTATGGTAATCTTACACCTGGGATTTTATTGAAGTAAATATTATTTTGATCATCAAATTCCTAGACATCAATTTTTGTAAATATATTAAGTATAGGCACTGAAGGATTCATATTTAATATTTATAGTAGTATTGAAGTTGCTAAGAAGACTATTGGCAATTTTCAGATGTTACGAGTGTAATTGAAATTTAATTTCATAAGATTAATTGGAATTGGATTATTTAAAATTGCGAAATTTACACGTGTTTGCAAAAATATACACACACATTTCAATGATGTCATAAAAGGAAATTTAGTTTTCTTTTGTTCCTTGTATTTGAATTCAAGTCATTATTATTTAAAAGTGAGCTTAAGTACTCTTCTACATAAGCCAACATTTATTTAAACAAATTTTTCTCAAATCTGTACTAGGCTAATATATGGTAGTTCCACTAAACCGTCCTTCCAACAAAGATCGATGGTGTGGTATACAGATGGTTCAAAAACGAACAGTGAAGTCGAACTGGGCGTACACCGCCCCAAATGCCATATACCAAAGGTTGTGGCCTCTACCCCTACCGTATTCCAAGCCGAGGATTTGACCATAGAAGAATGCGCCAATATACCTGCATTAAAAGAACCATAAATGGCTCAACCATTAATATCCTCTTAGACAGTCAAGCTACCCTCAAAGTCTTGCAGTCCTACACTATCAAGTCAGGAATAGTTTGGGAATGTCTACAAACCATCAAAAATTTATTAAGGAGAAACAAAGTTATCCTCATATGGTTTCCTAGACATTAGTGCCACAAAGGCAATGAAATTGATGATGGCCTAGCCAAAAGTGGAGCGGAAACTCCCTTTGTCGGATCAAAGCCAATTTTGTGGCACTTCAACCTGAGTTGCCCTAAATAACTGGGAGAATAAATATAAATCTCTGTATTTTGAAAGGCTACAAGGACTTCGTGAGACAAAAAAGTTCATCGACACCTCTGGCGGAAAAACAAAAGAGCTCCAACTCCTTAGAAGAACAGATCTCAAAATGATGACTGAGCTCTTCTCAGGCTAATTTCCCTTGAAGCTGGGCTTGGCTGAGATTTCATCCTGTCACTTCTGTCAGGATATCCACGAACAGTAACTCACCCAGGATTTAGCTTTGGGGGCGACCATAGGTGTCCCAAGTCCTAAGATGCCGGAAAATAGGGCTCTAAAGTCGTGTAATGCACCCATCTGAGCAGTTAAGGACTGCTGTTGTATATTTAAAGCTTTTATTATATTTTATCGGACTTTGTAATAATATACAGACTACATTTTATATATAATTTGTAAATTATTTTCAAAAAACTGACATTCTGGAGGGGGACCGGACCCGTTCGTCCCCTCTCGGTGCGCCCCTGTCCCCGAAACTTCCGAGCACCTGCTGCTCTGCAACTCGAACATGATTTTTTTTTCCACCAAACTACGTGTGGAACCTCAGTCCTTCAGAATAGTTCTAGACTTTATTAACAGTCTGAACGAAGAAAGGGAGTAAATTTAACTGAGACTCACAATAGGACTTTTAGGTCGCAGTGACTTCGAGGCTAACGCCTATACACACCCCTTCACAAATCTAATCTAATCTAATATGTAGTTTTAAGAACATTTGAATTTTTTTATTTTTTACTACAATTTACACCCTTTTTACTAAAAAAACAAAAACCTTTCAGAACTGATATTGGATTTACATTGAAAATAAGGTTGGTGACCTTTATACAACTCATATGAAGAACTTTTCTATATGCACTCAGATGAACTCAAAACCAAATCTTGAATTTTTTTTTTGCAATTTTTATATTACTTAGTTACCTGTTTACTATGACATTTTTTTTTCAAGCTAGCTTACAAGATAATAAATGCATTCGCATCAAATCAAACGTTCAGTGATGAGAGAGTTAGACAAGTTTGCACTAAACCCGGTCTAAGATACACAAAATTCCTCATTTGGACGAATGAAACTGCCGCAAAATAAATAAAAACAAATTACAGGACCGCACAAAGCCAAAAATATGGGAAAATAATTTAAAAAAATTAAGTTTGTTATACATAGAGAATAATAAAAAAAAATAATAAATAAAATATTAAATTGAATTCTTTATGTGATTGAATACATACATATCTATGTCAGAAGCAATCACTCGATTAGCGGAGTTCCAAGTAATTTGCATGCATGGAATACAAATAAGCGCACCGCACGGCGTAACTCACATGTTTTATCAAATTATTCATATTCTGAACAAAACCAACGTTTTTTTTTTTTCTCTGTACTGAATTGTTTGTAACAAAAAAAAAATAATAATTCACCTCACCACATCATTATCGTATTTTGCAATAGTTAAAACTGTGTAAAAAAAAACAAAACAAAATGATTGCGAAATATTTGCGAAAATATTATTTAAAAACGACGACAGGAAGCAACAACAACAACAAAATATATATGTTATGATCGCGGACACTGTTCGCAAATTCTTCGGGAACAAATAGATCTCTGCAATTCACGAAATATATAACTTAAGCAGTTTTGTGTGCTAAAAAGCTAAAAAATTTTAAACTCGTTTATGGATTAGTTTAATAAGAACTTGTGGAAAAATATTAAATATAAATTCACTACTACCGTGGATAAGACCGTTAACGATCGAGTATAAGTAACAACTGACCGCGGACTTTATAAAATATACATTGCTGCTTTGCGCATGCCTTTGAGACTTAAGCCTCTGAGCCAAAAAGTAAAAGAGCCAGTGGACAAGGAGGACAACGCCAAAAGACGACAAAAATCTCGCGCACACAAGAGCCGCTTCATAAGATTCATAAGAAGAAAACTTCGACAAATGTATCTTCTTCTTCTTCTTCTCTTGCTTATATGTTTTTCACTTATATTAGTCTTGTTTTTTACTTTATTTTTTTTTACTTTTTGTTTATTTTTTTTTTTATTTCATTTAACCGAACGGTAGAACACTGGTACGAAAGTCAGTTAAGAACAGTGAAAAGTGAGTGTTCACGCTCGCACTTAGCCAATTCGTTGTTATACGGGGGGCTGGTTACTGGTGGTTAGATAACCCAACAACGCTCAAGATGGTTAGTAGTGACTACTGCGCTATTGGCACCACCAAAAGAGCTGCCAGCTAAGAAACGAACCAAGACAGCAGCGCAATACGATCGACGCGCGATCTCGTCAGAATCATCATGCATGGTGATCATCGAGCAAGCAGTCCCACCAGGTCCCAGGTTTCTCTACAATAGTCCCCCATGAGAAAATATACTTGCTCAATCATTGACGAGAATACCCGGGGAAACGATCGTCGCTATATATATGTATGCATATACATCCTACTATACTTATACACGATGAGTTTAGGTGATCGCAATGCCTATGGTTATGGTGTGGTGGTTACTACATTAGAGATCACCGTTTTGGAGGAGCACAACTCACAGAGTTGTGGAGACTATTGGAGTCGTCGACGACGACGACAAAGTTGATGTCGACCAGAGACCTGCATCTCTTTGTGGCACACTACTTGCGCGGGATGTAATTTGCTTTTATCGGTAGTAATCCGAACAACGAGAGCCTCGTGCGATATAAAGTATGTACATATACATGTATATATATATATATCAAGATACCTGTCTACTCTGATGCTATAAAATTGGTTTAGGGTTAAAATATGCCATCCACAGTAAAGCGATCATGTCATCCACACACAGAGGAGGAATATAATTTGCTCTCATTAGTGAGTGAGTGAATTTCTTTGCACTTTAGTGTTCCACTCTTCGTGGATCAACAACAAATCGATGAACTGTGCAGTACAGAGCCAAGGATCGCGGACTCATCGACTCAAGACTTGGGGTCTTCACTGATGTAGCCTCCTGATGATGATGGGAGCATCTTGCATCTTGCATCTTGCATCCAGCAGCACATTCAGCCACTACACATATAAATACTTAGTGAAGTGAAACGTGAAAAGGTAGCACAAAATACTTCAGTGGCAAAAGCCTTTAAGCCAAATCTCTCGGTCATTCGATTCATTTTTCTTCCATAGTCCGTCCGTATAGGTGAAAAGGATCATTTTATATATTTATATTGTGAATTTGACTTTTTTATAACTTAATTTCTAACATGAAATTGGACCTAATTAAAATCTCAAAATTTTGAGAATTTCAATTTTCTTGATGGCGAAATGATCTCGACTGGAATCTTAATTAGTTGAATGACATTTTTTTTACGGTACGGAAATCTTATGAACTCACACCGTTTGCTTCAGTAGAGAATATCTCTTGATTAGAAAGAAGAAGGAAGAGAGGTAAGAGGTATGCTTCGATATTGTTTCTGTTAAATTTAGCTGAATTAAGTTATCCCCCCATGCCTATACATACATAAATATAAGTGGGACCTGCTATATTTGGGGTGTTGTAAATTGTACAAAATAGTCAGAGTCAGGAAATTGTAAATTAACACAAATGATCCATGTATGTATGTATATATGCGCATGCTGTACGATAAACGTTATTAAAATGCAAATTATATTTATGACTATAAATTTTGTTTACTCCTATATTCCAAGTTAAAATTGAATGAAGAGATTTAAATATTTTAACGTAAACTTATTCAAATTGGTGTCGCATCATTTATATGTAGATATATTTGCGGTAAATCAATTAAGTACGATGTTTATTAATGAAAATCATACGCTTTTATTTTTTTTTATAAAACAGTATCTGGATCTGGATATTGGATGTTTATGTATTATTAAGACAATGACAGTTTATAGACAAATAGTATTTTATGGTATTATTAGGTATAGATTCTGACAACATTTCGACGAAAGTTTATTAAGATGAGAACATTTTATTTTTGAATTGTTTTTAATATTAGCATCGGCATCATGTCCGGTATTGCGCAGGGCTCAGTTATAGAATCATTATTATTCACGCTTTTCATAAATGTTTGTTAGATTAGAAATACATAGCTTTATACCGAAGATCATAAAAACCGTATTAATATTAAGAAAATTAAAAAAAAAATAATAATAATAATTTAAAATGAAATTGTAACATGTGCATCATTTTGTCTCAGAGTTTTAGAACTGTGCTCAATCCAGGCGCGTATACAGGGGGAGGGTCACGGGGTTATGACCCCCTCACCTTAGCGGTAAATTGAATGTGGCGCTGAACTGTAGAGTGAGTTATAAAAGTTTAACAGGACAATTTTCATATGGTACGAACACAATGTGTAGTTGATGCCAGCGATTAATGCTGGTGCTATATAACGCACGGTTGGGGGTTTGCTTCTATTGAGTAGTAATATCGGAGTATGGAGTGGGTATAATAATAATAACGTTTTTATTCATAAACAATCTTGTACATTAACATTTTATAGGCCCATTAACGCAATACAATTTCTATCTATTTATTATGTAGACAATTCAATTTATAAGTTCAACTAATGTGTTCAAAATAATAGTAAAGCATATAAACAGAAGTACTTTGTAACATTAATAAGTAGAAGAAAAAAGCAAAAAAAAAAACAAAAAAGCAAGCAAACAAAAATATTAAAGGACAGTGAGCAGATAAAAAGGTTTTCCAACAAAAAAAAACTAATTCGACACTGACTAATATAGTCGTCTGTCTAGATTGGCATGATCATCATTAACCTTTTCCAATTAATCTCTCTTAAAACAAATATTTTCGTTCCATTTCAGAGAAGTAAAGGAGGCATAGAACAAGAATACTCATAAATAAGGTGTAGCTTCAACTTAAACCGCCTCATGCCTTTTAAGGGAAAAAGAAAAAGAAAAATTTCATTCAATTACTCGTTGTATTCTTCAATTAGAAATTTTCGATATTTAAATGCACCACTAAAGAAACCATACAAGGCTGTCCAATCCTTGCCATTCAACAGATCAAAATTCTTGTCACGGGAAAGTGTATTACTACCGAAGAACTGTGCTCTGTACTGTTTAAAAATAGGGCAAATCCCAATAAAGTATCTTCCTCTAGTCTCAAGCTACAAATAGAGCATACGGGTGATCCCTTCCTTCTAAACGGATTCGCATTTAGCCAAAGCAGACCGCCTCTGCATATGAAAACAGATCTTATTAAGGCAATACTATTGCCATCGTTGAAGTAGGTAATACCTGCGTCAAGCGAATGGTTTTTAAATCATGATACAGGTCATGTCTAACACTCAACCTAGCTTGCTCCAAGTAGTTATTTTGGCTAAATTGCGATCCTTTTATCAGAATATCATCCAAATTGGAGCGCAAAGCTGTATGGGCACGGAATGTTTATTCCGAAAGTTCACAGAGTGCATCATACCAACCGATTTTGTTCCTTATTGCTAAGTTAGCAAGCATGTTGGGTAATCTGTTGCTTGGCATTTCACAGATTACTTTACCAATATATTTATAATGCATTCTTAAGGTCCATAGCCGGGCTGAAGGGAGCCCCGTTTCCAAGTGAACCATATAGTTTGGTGTATTAGGGGGAAGTCCTAGTAATTTCTTTACAAAAAAAAAACGTAGAAGCTTATCAGCTTCCTCATAGGTCATAAATCCCCATATTTGCACCGCATATGACATGATCGCATTACATACGGCATTATACACTTTGAATTTGTCCGACGTTCTTATGCCGCGTTTTTTAATAAAACTTCTCCATGTGGAAGTTATACTATTTTTTGCAGTACTTAATCTTTCCTGGACATGTCTTTTAAAGGATAGTCTTGGGGTGAAAATCACGCCTAGATATTTATATTCTTTAACTATTTCGATTTCATTGTTTTCGAAGATCCTTTTTTCATGTTTAGTCCTGATCCCGCCTCCTTTAGAAAAAATTAATACCTTAGTCTTTAACAAATTAACAGATAAACTCCACAGATTACAGTACCTCTCTAGCTTTTTAATCATATTTTGCAGAATAGTTGGATTGTCAGATATGAGTACAACATCATCAGCATACATCAGGAGGCGTACATGGATACTTTCTACTGTAATTCCACCGCCCAAATATTCATGGAAGTCGTTTAAATATAATAAGAAGAGTAAGGGGCTTAGTACACAGCCTTGGCGCACACCGGACGTTGTTTCAAACCAATTACTATAGCCTTCTCCATGCCATATAGCAGATTGGGTGAAAGCATACAGCCCTTGTAAAGTATTTATAAACTTTGTTGAAATGCCTAAATTATAAAGTTTCAGGAGTAATGATCGTCTATCAATGGAGTCAAATGCGGCGCTGAAATCAACAAACAGGCACTATACTTTCTTCTTGCCCTTCTTCCATGCGAGATTTACCAGATTATACAAATTAAAAATGTTATCTATCGTCCCGTAGCCCGGTCTGAACCCTGCCTGGTACTCATTTAATATAGAATTTGCTTCTATATAGTTGGTTAATCTTTCTAGCAGTATGCCTCAGAAAAGTTTTTGAACTGAATCCATGAAGACAACCCCTCTGTAATTCTGTGGCAAGTTTGGGTCCCCTTTTTTTGTATATTGGGAAGATTAAGGAGCGCGTAAAGCTTGCTGGCACAGTTCCTGCATTGTAAATCGCATTAAACGCTTTTGTAAGACTGTTCAAAAAGTTATCTGGGGTATGCTTGTAAAATTCAACTGGTATACCATCAGGTCGGGGGGCCTTATTAGATTTTGCCCTAGTTAAAACCATTCTTAGCTCCTCCACATCCATTTCAGCATCCAGTTCTTCTACTGATGTAAAAGGGGTAGCGAAAATAATCTGATTTGGGTTTATTGGGGGATTTAGTAGTGAGCGAAAATAATCACACAATTTGTTTACCTTTAACTTGCAGCCAATATTAAATTGTTGCACTTTTACCTTCCTGACTAGCGACCACCAATCTTTAGAATCCTTTACACTCATAAAACGTTCCCCTATATTTGCATAATACTCTTTTCTTTTAGACCTGCATAAAACTTTGAGTTCTGTGTTGTCATTGGTATACAACAGCTTATTAAACGGAGAGTCGTTTTTACGAAAAATTTTAAGCAAGCTAAAGGACCTATGCCTCGCCTCCAGGCATTCATAGTCGAACCATAGCTGTCTGAACTTCGCGTTTTTCGGCGTTTTAAATTGCGTGGCTGATCTCTTGATTAGATCTATGAGCATTTGAATTGTCAGCTCTGGATTATCATCTCTCTGGGTAACTGTTTCCATGTTCAATCTCAACTTAGTGCGGAATAGGTTTTCTCTTTGTATTTTTCAAATTAGTTTTGGCAATAGCGGCAATTCCCTCATAATACTAGTTGCTCTTTCTGCACAGTTAACATTTACATGTAGGCTTACGGAGAGGTGATCCGAATATATTTCTGATTCCACCTTGAAATCCAGAATCTGATCAAGCTTATCAAATGAAACTAATGCCAAATCTATACCGGATACTCCCATAGGTCCCATAAAGGTCAACTCCTCTTCAGAGTCAGATTTTGATCTGCCATTTAAAATTCCCAGGCCATGGTCTGAGCATAGATCCAGAAGTTGTCTACCTCTCGCATTCAAAGTTTTATCCTTAGACCTCCTATTTTGATTAAGCAACGGGCAGCTTGTAATAATTTCATCTGGTAAAATTTGTTCTTCACCTATCCGCACGTTTAGGTCTCCTATTAGTACAGGGTGGGCCAAAAGTCACCATGGGGTTTAAAAATTTAATAACTTTTTCGTTTATATATTTTTTTTATTTTTTTTTTTAGATTATATAAATAACATCTGGAGAATAAATAATGGAGAGATTCACAACTGAACAAAGAACCAGAATAATAGAATTTTATTACTTAAATCAGCGATCAATTATTTTAACGCAAAGAGCATATCGTCGCCATTTTAACGTCAGAATTTCGCCCTCTGAAGCCATGATTCGTTGCTTAGTTGATCGTCACCACCAACATGGCACATTTTAAAAAAAGATTTACTGTTATTCCCATATAAGGTGCAATTGGTGCAAGAATTGAAACCCGCAGATCATCGGCAACGTCTAAATTTTGCAGTTAAATTTCAACAGATGAGTGATGAAGCTCATTTTCATCTGAATGGCTTTGTTAATAAGCAGAACTGTAGGTTCTGGTGTTCTGAAAATCCAAGAGCCATTCATCAACGCCAATTGCACCCCATTAGGTGTACAGTATGGTGTGGCATTACATCTGAAAATATCATTGGGCCTTACTTCTTCGAAAATGAAGATGGAAGTGCTGTAACCGTAAACAAAGAGCGGTATCGGTTTATGATAGAAAATTTTTTACGTCCTGCTCTTGAAAACAGACCTGAGATGTGGTTTCAGTAGGATGGAGCCACTGCCCACACTGCCCGAAACACAATGGCACTTTTAAGGCAAATTTTTGGACAGCGAATAATTTCAAGAAATTCGGAAATTAATTGGCCAGCGCGTTCGCCAGATTTGTTAGCACCCGACTATTTTCTTTGGGGTTATTTGAAGGAGCGAGTATATGTGAACAAGCCCGAGACAATCCTTGAACTCAAGGCCAACATTGTTGCAGAAATTCGAGCGCTACAGCCACAAATGTTGAAAGATGTTATGGAAAATGCTCTAAAAAGAGCCCATCATTGCGAAGCTAATAACGGCGGTCATTTAAGTGACATTATTTTCCATACTTAGCGTAAAAAATTTTCCATTTTGTATATTTTATAATCTAAAAAAAAATAAATAAAAAAAAAATATAAACGAAAAAGTTATTAAATTTTTAAACCCCATGGTGACTTTTGGCCCACCCTGTATAAAGCTCTTATGGAGTGGGTATAATAGTCATTCGCTCGTAGTTCTTCGTCTTTGAAACATGTATGATTTTTTAGAATTTTCTTGTGTTTTATATAGTATCGAAAAGTCATCTATCACATCACAGGATAGTGAGTAATTTTGGCATACTGCCTAATTATTTTAAAGTTTGATTGTTTCGAAAAAGGCAAACAATGCTTAGCCCGGTTATGAAGATGCTTATACATTTTTGTTACACACCGATTACTCCTACAGATGAAAAAGCACACAATTTCGAGATTTGAAAGTTTTATTGTTTCTAGGAAATTGATCGGCGATCATAAATTTTTTTTTTACCTATCTGATTTTCCGACATAAAATCGATGACAGGACCACTTGGTGGGGAGCTCGCAACAGAAGCATACAAACTGACTTAACGAATTTTGATTTGGGGTTCTTCCAGTAGAACCCTAGTTTAGAGATGTGTTGGGTACCGAATACATACCCAAATAATTATTCTCGCTATTTGTATTCATATTCAGTTGATTCAAAGTTTTCATTTCATAGTAAATTTAGTATTCTATTACCTATACAAATACCATGCAACGATGGAAATCAAATAACTACAATTCGTTCTACGTAGGTACCCGGTTGAAGTTTTCAATAAAATTGTATGCCTTTGAGTATTGTACCAGACAGGATTAATCACATTTTTTTTCCCAGTTGGTACCGAACCTTTTGGTTTTTTCTTCATCACTAGTATGATAATGGCAGGCGGTGAGAAGTGAGCAATAAGCTGGTGGTGCCAAAGTTAGCCTAATTAGCAGTTAACTCTAGTATCGTGTTCGGGCAAAGTAAAATTTAACGCAGTCTTCACTCCAAGTATTTCACATTAAAATCGCTAGTAAAATTTTGACGTATGTATGTTAATTTGGAGAAAACAGAGTAATTCATTTTCAGATTTTGATAAAACAATTTTAATTCTTCAATCAACAAAAAAAAATGTAAATTGTTATAGAAATAGAAAATTAAAAATTTTAGCGCCAAATTAAAGTAAAATGTGACATTTCCCTAAAAATTCTAGAATTGATAAAATGGCAAGAAAAAATTTGATTGACGATTTTACTAGTGCAATACGGAGTTCACTGCTAAAAACTGCAGGTTTCCATTTTAATAAAATAGATGGCACTTTAAGTACTCCTTTCATTTTACTAGGCATTTTAATGTGCCATGCGCAAAGCATTAAATGACTGGTAAAATTTTGACATTTTCTATTTCTAAGAGTTAAAATTGGGTGTATCGAAATTAAATAAATGAATTATTTTGTTTTCTCCACATTAACATACGTAAAAATTGTACTAGCGATGTTAGTGAAAGATATTTGGAGAACGCTTTAAATTTAATTTTGTTTTGTGTATTAAAATGGCTAGTAAAATCTTTGGAGAATTTACAGTGACATCTATTTTTATTTTATATAGAAGGAACCTTAAGTTTTTATCTGAGAACTCTGAACTGCACTAGTAAAACCATCAGTAAAATTTTTGCTTGTGATTTTACCGACGCTAAAATTTATATAGAAATGTCACATTTAACTCAAACTCGGTACTACATAGACTTTAGGAAAGTGCACACAAAATTTGGAAAAATTCCTTGTTTGGAACAAACAATTAAATAAATGCAGGCGGTTTTTGCATGAATGAAAGAACTTAACTGCGTTGTTCTAGTGCGACTGAAAAAACAAGTTAAAAACGAAAATTGAGAGAAGAAAGCTAGGCGCGAATGGTAAAATCTTTTTGAATAACTTTAAAATCCTTTCACTTACCTACTCATAATAATTAATTTTTCGTACATCAGGTCAATTAACCTGAATTTTTAAAGAAAAAGATAAATTTCACTGTGGCCAACATGCTAAAAGGAGTATAAAATTTCTATAAAATAAAATTCTCACTTTCCCCAAAACTATCAGAGAATCCAGCATGAGTTACACACCCACTTAATTTCTTTAGAGCAAAGCGAAATTGAAAGAAAATATTTTGTATTATTTGCAACTTATCTTTTTTCATAAGAGATAGAAGGAATTGATTTTTTCCAGAAAATGTTGAGAGATTAATCTTCCTCCCTGTTAATCAAAATATTTCTTAAAAACTATTAATTACCTTTTGAAAAATATATTTTTTTTTCTGTTGAAATTTTTATTTTTTTTTTATTTTTCAATTCTTGAATTCTAATTGTATTCTTTTATTTTCATATTTAATTAAATACACCCTATCACAAAAAGGTTGTTTAATTAATAAGTTCGAGTATTCTGCTTAAAGAGTATTTTACGTAAAGTAAGAATGAGAAAGTAACAAATCAAAAGCAATGAATATTTTTTATAAAGTAACGAATGATTACCGCGTAACAAAAGTAACGAGATAGCACATGCCTACCCTAGTTCCATGTAATCATCAATGGTTAGCTGATTTTGATTTTTCATAGCGACACTGATTCAGGCCTGAGTTGTTCAAAAGCATTGACGGATTAGTTCTGGTGGTTCACTCTTTCGGACAAGGCACTGACTTATAACAATGGACTGAGCTTATTGTCATTTTCCTATAAGAAAGCATGGCACAAGTTTTATAGTTCTCTCTTTCGCCCTATGGCAGAGTTGGAGCTACCAACACAAAATATTGCATTCTGGAACGTTTGCTTATGCCATTTGATGTTTTTATGTTGGCTACAGATGCAATCACCGCAGAAGGAATAAGGTAAAGATAGTGTTTACCATGCTCCGTCTCTCTTGCCCATAAGCAGGATTCAGTTAAGAATAAAGAAAATTAAAGTCGGAATGAGCTTAATTCCTTATAAGCGATTAAAAATCACTTGAACACAAGAAAATACATTTTTTTAATTAAATTTGATTTACGGGTGTAAAATTTCATCTGATTGGTTGAGTTTTACATGTTTTTTATGTAATCGATTTAAAGGGTGCAGAAACACAATATTTTTGTGCCACATGAAATAGCAAATCGCTCAGTCCACTGCTATAAGTCAGTGGGACAAGGGCACAAGCATTCAGTTTTGTTAGAAAGATTTGACATTTTTTCTGTCGCACGTAACTAGCAATAATTCAGTTTTCGGTGTATGCGTGTGTAGTGGTAAAAACATTAATTTCTTATTTTTCATCCAATCTTATCATATGATCACTCATTGGAAAGGTCTCTGTGACAACATTATGGTGGCCATGATTCCAAAGAGCTATATTGATTCAGATGCCTTGGCTGGTCTTGGTAGCTAAGGATATTTATAAGCGTTAGCAATCATACATTTTGTTGTTAGGAATTTACTTGAAATTTTTTTTTCGAATTTTTGTATACTATTGATGACTGAAAACCGTCATTCTACAATTTTTCTTCACAATTTTTACGGTAAAACGAAGAATAAAGGATAAACTTGCTACATTAGTAAGCGGTGGATGTAGAAATAGTAGGGAAAGTGTAAAACGGAAGACTGATAAGACCATTGACAACTTTTTCCAGAAGAAAGCAAGGCAAGATCAGTTAAGTTCCCATCAGAAGAAATAGTCAGTAACATATCATGCAATCTTATTCCCATTCCTTTAAATGTGACTCAATGTGCAAGCTCACTATTAGTCAATTACTTCACCCGTAACCAAATCGCTTGCGTCAGCATCTATTTCTACAATCTCTTCACGAGAAGGCGTATCTGGTTATTAGTCCTTAATGTCTACCCTGAGATCGACATTGATGTGGATAATATTGTCGACAGGTTTTCCAAATCAAACCGAAAATTGGATTTTGTCATATGACGTAAATATGATTAAAAAAAATCTACTTTTTCCTCCCCCTCGAACATTTTAGTTGTAACCCCCCCCCCCCCCCCCCATAGGCTGCAGGTCTGGATACGCGCCTGACTCAAGTGAAGGTGGGTACCGGATTATACGGATAACTCAACTTTCGTATATTCAAATATAAAATTTTAATTAAAACTATATCACAAAAATTCAATCAATTCTTAAACTAGTCTAAAGTATCCTAAATTACTATATAACAATTAAAATTCAAGTAAAATTCAATAAGTTTAATAATTCAACAGAAGTTCAATAAAATATGCTCCCTTTCTTTCTGTAAAAAAAAGAATTCACTATTAAATTCATGGATTCCAAAATGGAATTTTTTGGGAGTACACTACTATGTGTACGATTATAAATGGAAGCGCTGCAGCAAGTAGCTGCAATGAGTGTGCTGCAGTATGTGAAGCTGCAGTGTGAGAGCAGAGTTGAACTTCTAACAAAGTTGAAGTATACTGTGCCGTGTAGGGTCAACAAAATGAAGTTTTCTTTGTGAGTACGGGAGCAGTAACAGAATTAGATATCTGCTCACATGTGGACGAAAATGAAGCAGAAGTAAATTTCTGCAGCAGAAGTAAATTCCTGCTTATGTGGAGGATGGAAGTGTAGAAGAAGTAAATTCCCGCTTAGGTAGGTGAAGGATGGAAGTAGAGCAGAAGCAAATTTCTGCAGTAAGAATTCGGTGAGACGATCAGAGGCGGATCTAGAATTGAAATTGAGGGAGGGGGGAGACATCTAACAAATTAAACTGAGCAAACGAAAAAAACATTCAACTCCGTAAGTCGCTTAGCTTAGCCACCGCATTGTGCTGTACTGTACTGAGGTACTCGCAGTCATTTTTTAATAGAATTGTAGTTTAGGGTGCAAACTGCAGGAATCATTCAAACCTAACTTTTCTCAGTTTTACACACTGCCATATATAATATGGACTGCTCGATATGCTATTTCATACGGGTACATTTTTTCTGTCAAAAATAGTGGCAACATTGAAATAACCATTGGCGGGAAGTTGGAAAGTGATTTTAATAAAACTCTTCGAATTTCTGTTGAGTATTATCGCTTTGGTAAAACACTTTTTATCGCTAATTAACCCAAATAATTAATTTGAAAACATTTTTTTCGACGAACCTACTTATTTATTTGTTGTTTACAGTTCTCTCTCAGGTGGTACTTGATGCTTAGACCGAAAGGGAACGCTATATAGAAGTGAGCCTTTCTGCAGTGTATTTTTATGTATGTAGTCAGTTCATATTATACATGTCAGTGGTTTTACGTAAGAACGTTGCACATATTTTTGAGAATATTTAGGGTTCTGTTGTGGTACTGAGGAAGTCTGTTTCGTGGCTTGGGAAGTTTTTTTGATCACCCAAAGTTAGGCTCCCAAACTCAAATTCTGAGAAAAACCTATACACATACATCACATGCATACAATAATATTCATTGAAATAAATTTTTATTTTTTTAAGTTTTGGAATAAATTTTTTTTTAAGTTGAATTATATAAATAAAAAAATATGAAATAAAAAATATATTTTTTCAAATAACTCAATTAATTAAATATTTTTTACTTCAATTCTTGGAGGGGGGTCATGACCCCGTGACCCCTGCTCCCCTGGTGAGACAATAATCTGGCTTCTTATGACACCTTAAATTCGCAAGATTTCTCCTCAGCAGAGCTCCGAGATTTATATAGGACAAAATGTGTTCGTTGAATTGTGCCTCTTATCCTCATGGGATAACCTTTAAAGACGCCCCAAATCCATCTTGCTTTCCTTAAGAAACTCACGATGCATCTGAACTCTTTGTTTTGCAGCTCTCCCAGACTTGAAAAGCAGTAGCTACCTAATACCGCAACTTCTTTTGTTCATCAGAGCAAGATACTCGTAAAGCACGTGTTGGACGGATTTGATTTCCTCCGAATCCTTATAGCTCCTGCAGAAATCGTTCGCCACTAGACCCAGTCTTCTAGCATGGTCTCCTAAGGTCCAATTACCTGTATTGATCCCTACTAGATTTCTGGAGTATGTTCTGCTGCCATTATGAACTTCTCTTGTTTGTCCTTTTCCTGTCATATGCAGGCCACAATTGCTCCACAATATGACAGGTTCATCTCTTTTTCAGCTCCGATCGGGATCCTCACATAAGCTATCGCTACAGAGCCTACCAGTCTGTCATCTCGTTGCCTGGGATATCCCTGTGGCCAAGTATTCACGATAGGGTCACCTTGTGCTGCGTAATCAATTCCTCAAGGTTGATCTTGCATACCTACACCAATTTCGATTTAACCAGCATGACATTCAGGGCTTTAATGGCTGCCTGGCTGTCAGTGTATATGCAGATATGTCGTGTGTATCTCTAGCAGTCTGCACATAGATGCCAGTACTGTCGCCTGGTAAATAGCTACAAGCTCTGCACTACATTTCTCCGGCAGTCGATAAGACTCGTGCCCAGATGCGTGGAGAGGATTTGGTCCGAGGGGAAGCAATCAGATTATAATTTTGCAAAAGCGTTAAATAACCATGCGCTCAAATGTTATTTCAATTGTACTAAAAAATTATCTATACACCTCTCGATAGCTGCTTCTGAACTCCAGGAGTTAATTTTTGAAGAAAACAAGCAACTGCAACAGTGAACTTCGTGGTCTGTACGAAGTGAAAGATGAAGCTACGAAACATAGTCTCTCCAAATAAGATTTGCAAATTAATCGAGCTCGTAAAAGTGATATATTTAGCTTAGTTTGTAGGGTCTTAGTGAACTAGTCTCCCCTGCCCTTAACTTTAAGCTTAAGCACCCACGATCGAGAACGTGAGAGTAGGCATGAATTGCAGTTTTGGTTCCTTGCTTTCAAATTAAAATAAAAGGTATTAAAGGAATGATTATAGTAAGGTGACGGTATATTTACTTGAATATTTTACACTGTGTTTCAATCAAAGCTGAAAACAAATTTGAAATTTTCCGTTTTCTCGAATGTAGAGAGATACTCAAGACTCTTCTAACGTACTGGGTAAGTTATCTAGTAATAATGGCCTTTGAGCTCCTGTAAATTAAATTTCAAAGAATTTGCATAATATGAAACAGAAAATATTATTCGTCGCCTTCATGAAAACGAAAACCGGGAATATATTATACATTGATAAAGTAATACAGGTAACATTTTTTACAGAATAACAAAATATATAGATTTGATTTTCCTGAGTTACATATCGGTACAGCAGATCAAAATAGCCAAAAACGCAGATTTGCGATTATGGCATGATGGCGACAAATAATTACCAAGTGAGCTAAATTAAAATATCAATAATTGCTCATTTGCTTATTTGCCTCCGACTATACGATTTTGTCATCAATATCATATTTCAAGCCATATCTTCTCTAAAGTAATATTCCCCTATCCAACATGAAATTCTCCTCAAGAGCTTACAATTTTCTGTGGCTTGAATAAATTTGCCTGCCTACAACAACCGAAGTGCTTCCTAACCGATCTACCTACATGAAATTGATTTAAGCACAAATAAATCCACCTCCAGTTGAAACAAATACAGCATTGATCTATCATAAGAATAATATTATTCATATGAATAGAATCAACTTAACACATGCTCCCGGTATAGCAGTGTTTGTAGGCCCCATAGAAGCATTTTTTCAATTGCATCCCTTAGGCTTAGAGCCATTTCTTATTGAGTATAGCTACACTACGTGGCGAACGATCAAGAGAGATGTGTGACGCCATAGGTAGATTCCTGATGAGCTCGAATGCCATACATTTTGTGGAATGTTGTTCGATTGTTGGTGGAAGCAAAAATAAATCCACCTCCTCCAGTCAATGGTGTCGGATGGATATCATAGACAGAGTCCAAACGTGTTCGAATGCTATACTTTTTGTTGCATATTGTTTGTGGCTTAGTACGCTAGTTACAAATTAATAAATGAAAGAGGGAAAATTATCTGTCTCGTTAGCTCAGTGGTAAGAGCAGTCGCCCGGCAAAGGGAACGTCCCGGCTTCAAACCCCGGACAAGGCGATTGTTTTTTCTTCTTGTATTTATGATTTGATTCAGAATCGGTAAAAAACAGTTCTTAAAGTTTTTCTGTTCTCCATCATTGAGCGATTCTAACAAGTGTAGGTTCGATTCCCGTCCGCAAGAAAAAAACATAAATATTGTTTAATAGTTTACAGTGAAGGACAAATAAAAAGGCTTTAGAAAAATTACTTTTTAATGAAAATTTTTTGAAGAAATTTTTTGTCGTCATTTTTTATTTCCTTTCACTTTTATTTGTTTTAATTAAATTAAATCGGAAAACGTAAGGGAAGCAATGTTTCTCTTGCTTCCAAGGACGCCACGCAGTATCTGGAATACAATCCAGGCCCTGTGGCTGCACTCGCGATTAATATAAATAATAAATCTGAGATTAAAAATGTTCGCAACGACAGAGTAAAAGGCACAGCGTCGGCTACTTCCGAAGTAAATAATGGAATGCGCATGCGCAATTTATATTTAAAAAGACCTTATAAAATATGTAAGATAAAAATATTTATAATGGATAAAAATTTAATTTTAAATTATTTAACAAAAACTATTTAATAGAAAATTTAAATACCATAAATATGTCCTACAAAATTGTAAACCTTTCAGCCACACCGACAGACAGATATAGATAAGCTTTACCTCAGAGTATTTTTCATTTTATTTATTTTTTATTATTATTTAATTCAACCGGCTCCATAAAGTGGCCACTGTTCCCATTTCATTACTAATAGCACCAGATAACCACTTACTTAACTAAACCACATTTTAATTATTTACGCAAGTGCGCATGCATACATGTATTGGAAAATATTACTAGGTAGATACTATATAAATTTTAATAAATTACACGAAAAAAATTACAAATGGTGACCTCGGCAGTCGTCCATTAACTTTCTCCAAAAAAGAAAAGGGAAACATATTTCATAACTCTTTTGAAACAAGAAACAGGACAACCAGGCACCACCAGCACCACCAGCACCACCACCACTATTCTCGACAGAGGTAAATTACTTTAATTAATTTCGTTAATTATCATCAACTACCGGTGGTACCGGGCTAATGTCTCTCTCATCGTAGTAGGTATGTATGTAGAAATGCAAAAACTCTAAGCACAAGTCACAATAAAATAAGAAAAATAACGTGCTCGAAGACGACAGCAGAATGGGGAGCTACACATAGTATAATACAAAAACATCTCTTTAATTGGCGACAAATCTGAAAATATCGGGTTCGGGCTAATAGAAACATCATTCGTTTACAGTTATGTATCTTTTTTGGAAACAACGCAACTCTTGCATCTAATCATTTTCACTATGGCATCGCAGCGCCAGAGCGACGAATGTTTATTGGACTTCTTATCGGATGATATCAGGCCACGCCAAGTCTTAGAGCTTAACTTGGCCATGCCAATGGCAACGGTGGGAGTCAGCAGAATCTATGCAAAAATCAACTCATCTCCACCTAAGTTTTGATTATCAAGTGGCGTTCCTTAGGTTTTATGGTGACAGTCAGGGCCGTTTTCAAGTTATGACTTGAATTTCTTCAGCTGGTAGTTAGGTATGTGGGGAATGAGTTTTCTGCAAACTGGATTTCTTAATAGTCAGGAGGATTTCGAAACTAGAATTCTCGTAAAAGTGCTGTTTGTGATATTTAAATAATTTCCTACCCACCAGGCTTTGGTTGTGCCGGCAGACTTTTGCTCATTTCAAGAAGTTCGTTGAGCCAGAGGAGTTTTTTTTTCTTTTCTTTTTTTCTTTTCTTTTCGATATGCAAGTATTCTTGGCTTTTTTAATGTTTCATTTTATTTTTTTATTTATTTTTTTATATACTACCTATATATAAGAATAAAGGAGATAACAGTGGCTACAGAGGTCTGAGATTCTTCGGTGGTCACACTGCTCTCTCACAACTAGTTATATACTTTTTGACATGATGTGCATATGTGAAAAATTACAGCAGATATTGTCGCCTATGGCAGGAAAAATATCGTTTTGAATAAATTTATTTTATTTATTTATTTTTTATTAATTTTGTTTAAATATTTTTATAGATTTGCTAAGGTTTTTATTCATTTTGAGAAAAAAAAAAGGTTTTTATTCTTTTTGAGAAAATAAAAGACAACCCTGTAGTTGCCAAATTGAAGCTTGCTACCGGATATGATGAGTCTCATTTGATGTTGATTAGGTTTTTTTTTTTATTTATATCCGGAAAATGAAGCATAAGGGTTGAGGATCGAAATGTGTTCATCGAGGTCCTTAGAGTAGTTGAAGGTATTTTCGGATTTCGAATGCATTTTCCTCTGTAATTTTCTAATTACTACTAACGTATGGGCAGACGGGGCATAACGGGGTACCGAGGTACAACTGGGTATAGGGGTATTTTTCTATGACCAGAAAGACTTAACACGAAGTTGTTGCCGAAAGCCAATTTCTCATCACTTGCACTCTGACATTCATTGCCATCGGATGTGGTACAAGTTGTGTGCTGTGCCCTACCAGGGGCGGATCTAGCATTGAAATTAGGGGGTCATCTTACTGCAATTAAATTTAGCAAAAAAAAACTAGTAGCCAGGTATTAGGAAGCGGTGTGGGTGATGTGTCATTTTTTAATATAATTTTATTACAAAAAATCAAACTGCAAACTGCAGGAGTCATTCAAACCAAACTTTACTCAGTTTTACACACTGGAATATATATATGGACTGTTTGATATGCTATTTCATGCGGGTACAATTTTGTGTGTCAAAAATAGTTCTTACGTCGGTGCCAACATTGAAGAAACTATTGGCGGGAAGTTGAAAAGTGAAACCTTTCGAATTTCTGATGAGTATCTATGAATACATTGCCTTTGGTAAGACACTTTTAACTCACTAATTAACGCAAATATTTAATTTAAAAACACTTATTTATTTGTTGTTTACAGTACTCTCTCAGTTGGTACTTGGTGCTTAGACCGAAAGAGAACATTATATAGAAGTCAGCCCACTTTCTGCAAAGTATTTCTATGGACGTAGTCAGTTCATATTATTCATGTCAGTGGTTTTACATAAGAACGCTGCAAATATTTTAGAATGTTAGGAGCTAGGACTAAGTTGAGGCTCTGATGTGGTAGTGAAGAAGTCTGTTTCGTGGGTTTGATCACCTAAAGTTGGGGTGTCAAACTCAAATTCTGAGAAAAACCTATATACATACATAACATGCATACAATAATATTCATTGAAATAAATTTTTATTTTTTTAAGTTTTGGAATAAAAATCCCAAGTAACATTTCCCCTCTTTTTAAGGTCGAATTTACGTCTATTCGACGTAAATTAGGGCAGCGACTAATTGTGGTTAAGTTAAGATTACCTACGTCCGATTTACGTAAGTGGAGAATGAGAGGACGTCGTATCGACGTAAATATTAGGGAAATTAAGGAATATTTCCTTATAGGGCACAGGACTCATTTCCTTGATTTGGTAAATTTAACGTACATTTCACGTCGAATTCACGTAAATTTTCCTTAATCTCGACCTATTTTCTACCAAGCTTAACTCATGTTAAGGTGTGTGTTAATATAGAAGGAATTACATGTTATAAGAATTGTATGTGTATATTTTCCCTAGTAAGTTGTAACGTGCCGATTTTAATTGAAAGTAAAATTGGACGCCTACATAACATCCACTCGCCTTTCGGACAAATCTCAATTTAAAATCTAAACCCAAATTTAAGTAAATGCGCCAATGGCTGCGAATGGGTCCGATTCCTTCCTGGCCCTCTGTATGTCAGGACTGAGAACCGAAAAGAAGTAGGGGAACTTCCTTCTGGGAGAAAAGAAAGAGAAAAAAGAGGAAATTGAACTGGGGCTCCTTCTTCTGGGCTTGGACACGAAGTAGTGAGGATTTTGATAAATGATCAGAATTTTAAAATAACTAGTGATAAAATTGTAATTTATTTTATACAGCCAAATGGTTAATTAGTGACTATATAGATGTATCCTGTATACTGAAAGTGAAAGTAATTACGAACAAAAGAAAAGTAAAACGTGTACCCAAAAAGGGAAGTGTATAATAAAAGTGAAAGGTGGACAAGCCATAATAAGGAAAACAACAGAGTTAAAACTATTCACAAAAAAAAATAAGCAAAGCAGAAACTAAACAGACAAACATAATAAATAAAAGGACACGACACACAAAATTTCGAGACGGACCACGTTGGACAAAAGAAAAAGAAAGGCGAATAAAACAAATCTAGATTAGAATCCAGATAAGTGAAATGATCTGATTAGTTAGTAAGGTGCATAATTGTTTAGATACGATAGCCTTTGTCATATTTATTTAATTCCTTTTAGTTTTAGTGCATGCATTTTCTTATAATAAGTATCCATCTATTCACTGATTCATTTGTATTTAGAATATACATATTAGGTGGAGGCCTCCGGAGATTAGGTAGTGCTAAGGTAAGATTGTGATGAAACCATTAATATAGAGCTCAAGCACTAACTTCAAGTCTTCTTTTTTTTATCACTGGGCCTAAGAAGAAAGAACTCAGTTCGACAACCAAAAAAAAAATGCTTTAAAGTAAATACTATTGCCATATCGTATTCTCATTAGAGGGTCAAAATATTTGGTTTCGTCGCTGAACGAAGTATAGCCTTACGAAACGACCCCGCCTGGGAAACATTAAGCGAGACATTACAAAGTAATGTAAATATTATGAACAAGGCACATAACTCCAAATTGAAAGATTATGAGAAGTATTGCTTTGACAAAGTATATAGAAATTCTGGCCTTATTCAAAATTAATTCTCGCAGCTTCTAAGCGATCAATTTTTAAAACGAAAAAAATTTTTATTGATACATATTGAAATAATTTATCGAAAAACAAAAACGCGCTTTCAAAATATATTTAAAAAATAATAATTTAAAATTTGTTTAAATTATTCTTTGGTTTCCGATTTAAAGCATTGAAATTAATTTAAATATGCTTTAATCATTCTAAAGTTAAGAAAAATTCATTTATTTGGGTTTTCTTTGTAGTAACTATGGAAAAAATGAAATAAAGGTATTATGCAATTTTTCTATTCATTCCTGTAATACAGGGTTTTGCAATAAGAGGTGTTATTTTGAAATTCAAAGAAAAATGCAATTTTTTGAGATAAATGATCGGATCTTTATTTCATTATAGAGAGGTTTTTCAACAATAACTCTTGTGTTTTACGAGCCCCAGATGCGACAATTTTGCTTGTTGACGAAGCCATCGAGGTGGAAATGGGCCTCATCACTCAAGATGAGTTTTCGATGGAGTTCTTGTGTTAACTGAACTTTATAAGCCTTAAGACCCAAATCTTTATGCAAAATACGATGTAATGACGTTTGTGGAATGCCTAATTCCAAAGAACGACGCGGAATGGACAAACCTGGGTTTTCTTCAACACTTTCGGTTACAGCAGCAATATTCTCGGCTGTTCTTGAGCGACGTGCACGGGTTTTATTCTTCACATCACTAACTTGTCCCGACAGCTCGAATTTTTCTACCAATTTCTGTATTGCGGTCCGACAAGGTGCTTCACGACGACCCAAAAATGTTCGAGTTTTACGAACCGTCTCTGCCACATTTTCACCATTTTTATAGTAAATTTTAATAATTTCAATGCGTTGTTGAATCGTGTATCGTTCCATTTTTATTAATGGCGTACTTTGTACTTGTCAAATGTCAAAAAATGACAGCTCCAAAAGTGACATCTACCGAAATAGCGGGCTAATTAAAATAACGCCTCTTATCTTTATATACACGGTGTCCAGAAATCATGTACTCCAACCACTGACATGTATATAAATGGACTGCTCGTTGAACCACAAATGGCACCACTTTCATGTTCCTGTCTCTTTCCGTGAGAGCATACTTTCCCACTGAACTGTAGCGATTCAGCGGTATTTCCAACAAAACAGCCTTGTAAGAAACACTTCCTTCGCCTAATAATTACAATTTAACAATACAAATAGTCCCAAATACTTTTGTGGTAAATCTGTAAATCCCACTGACATGCATATATATAAATATATTCGGAAATAATTTAAATACAGCGCTAGTCAGAGCATACTTTTTGAAATCAAAACTGGTGCCACATGAAACAGGAGATCAGTCGGTCCATTTATATACATGTCAGTGAGTCCAACATATAACAATAAATTCTGAGTGTGTCCTGATTAAGATTTTTTCCTCAAACCTTCCTCAAACCTCCTTCATCCTTGTTTTAAAGACTTATTAAAATCGCTGTTAATCCTATCAAGGACATCGGACTTACTAAAATCGCTGTTAATCCTATCAAGGACATTGCAAGTTCACATATATAAGATTTTATTTGAATTTATTTATTTATTGAAATACAGCTGGCATTCCAACGGTACATTTATTTTTTACATCTGTTAATAAGTGTTGCAATTATGAATTATTATTACGACATTAAAGGGGGGAAATGTACCTCCTACACATGGGAACGATCAATTCGAACTAAGCACACTAACTCTTCTCGTTCTCATTTCTCGATATTATCCGATTTTTCATCCCGGATAATTGAAAGAAATCAAAATATCGTCGGAAATATAATTCATCCCGGATAATAGAGTTTCCGGTTAATCGAATCACGGATAATCGAGTTTCGACATAATTTGATTTGAATCGTAATAAAATAAGTAAAAAACGAGTTATCAAACAAAACTGAGGCCAAGCCGAATGAAAAAGTAGAAAATAAACTTTTCTTCACACACAGAGGTGGACTCAGATTTTATTCGCTGACAATCACCGATATATTTCAGTATGATCAATCAGAGATAATAAGTGATTTGATTCATGAAGAGAAATGTCCCAATCAAAAAATTTGAGTCCACCTCTGTGTGTGAAGAAAAGTTTATTTTCTACTTTTTCATGAGGCTTGGCCTCAGTTTTGTTTGAAAACTCTTTTTTTACTTAATTTATTTTCTGCCTTTTTCACGTTAACTAAATTATTCTAATATCAATTTAACCGAATTTAATTATATTTTTACTTAATTCTAATTTAATTTTAGTTTCTTACTTTCTTTTTAATTTTCCGTTTCCTTTTAATTTTCCGTTTTCCTTTAATTTTTCTTATATTTATCCTTATATTTCTTTCTTTCTTCTTTATTTTGAGTCAATTTTTGAATATTCGCAGTGAAATTTTATTTTTTTGCGTCCATACGACTCGAGAGTTTCCAATCGAACACAATCCGAACAGTTTCGATAACTCGGACTACGATTTACCGAGGTTTCGAAAAATTTCAAATTTTGAAGGCAGTTACGATGAGATGATTGGAAGTCAGCACCGTCGTTGCCTGAAAGTTTTTGTTCAGCTTATCATTACTGACATTTTAAGTCATGATTGGTGCCGATCCGAAAATAAAAATTTTTCGAGTATCAAATCGTTGTAGTACTGCAACGGTTTTCTGAAATTCAAATTATGTTTTAAACAGCGCTTTTTAGCTGTATTCCAACTTGATACCATATAACATGAATTTTCCCGATTTTCCATGTTTTCCACAGACTTTCCTATTACTATGAATTTTTTTTAAAAATTTATATGAATTTTCATCGATTTTTCATGCAAGTTGTCATGATTGTTGAAGAGAAAGTATTGATGCCACTAGGACGGAAAATTCCGCATAGCTTATAAAACGTTTTTGTCGGAAAATTTTCCAGAAAAGTCGGAAAAGTCGGAAAATTCCGGAAATTTTCGGAAAATTTTCCAGAAAAATTGGAAAATTTCGGAAAAATCGGAAAACTCTGCATTTTTCCTGAAACGGATTTATCACAAATCAAATGTCTACCAAATTTTCAAATGATTTTTCCCGATTTTCCGGGCTTTCCATGGAAATTTCCGGTTCAAATTTTGATAGATTCAATTGTGACGCGACATGAACCTGTGTGGGTGTACGAGAGTGTCGAAAATAGTAAAAAAGAAATATATAAATAGACAGACAAATTCGTATGCCTCAAAAATAAAAAGTTTTTCTAAAAATTCTTCTATTTAGTTTTAGATTGCTGATTAGTGTTCATGTACCATGTGGCACAAATCAAAAGAGAGTCAAACTAATGACGATCATTAGAACTCTACCTAAAAGGATTAACAAGTGGAAAGTGGTAATGAATTTTTTACTCTTTCGATAGCCGTAGAATATACGAGTCTACAGGCAAATCTCAACCTACTGCATATGAGCAGAGAAAATTAAAAGACAACTACCGAGATACTGTCAGTTTTCTGGCCGAAGATCAAAAAATTCCATAAAGACATTTTTTCAGAGTATAGGTACTGTGTGTAATGTGTTTCGACCAGCAGTAACAAGGCGATCTCATCAGGACAGTAATGACAGTGAACTCAGATGCCAACAAGTTGCTAGTGGATATATAAGGAATAAAGGATTAAGTCAATCCTAGCTTTGTATAAATTAAAGTTAAAAAACAAAAAATCTATATTGCATAATATATTACTAAAAAGCCAAATCAAATATCTCCAAGTCTACTATCATTTACACATATAAAACTACTTTTAAGACTGCTGATTAAATATAAAAAAAAAAACAAAATAAATGTTCAAATGGTGCAAATTTGCATTTCATACTACAAATTACTCAAAAATGGACATCAACTAACATACATATAGTATATGAAATTACCTCCATATATACCCAAATCACGTGTCATACAAGCAAATAACACAAATTACTCTGACACGAAAAGTAAATGTTGCTCCTGAAATTCATTTAGGCATAAAATCTATAATTTATGTTCAATCACTTATATCCAGAAATCAGTTCACCGCCTAATTTGCCATAAAATTGATATTATTTACAATTTGCATAATTTCACTCTAATATGTCCCAGCCAGTCCCTGTCTGTCAATCAAGGAATTAGCCGCACTTAGTACGTAATATAAAAACGGCTGCAGGCTGTCATTCAAGTAACGGTCATAATAGCTATACTCCTCGAGATTTCCATGAACAAATATGGAAATTGTCTCTAGCCACTATCGTGCAGTAATTTTCTACCAAAGTTTGTTTACGGCTGTAGCTTGGAACGGTGGACTCACTAAAGATATCACTGTTAAATTAGTTGCAGCTAAACATGCAGTTGTCTTTGGTTGTTCTGATAAAGGTATTAACTATAATCATAGTTTTCACTTCATTTTTTCTTTTTATCTGTATACATTTCTGTTACAGCACTTCTCGAAGTATCGGAAGTACTAATGGAAGCTGATGTACTTGTAAGACCTGTGAACATAAACAAAAATTTCACTCCCGAAAATATTCTTAGCAGGCATATAGCAGCCAAAACTTGTGTTATACTCGATTCTCATTGTACACGTCATCGGATAGTTTTAAATTATGTAAGTTAGGCCGTAGATACTTGTAGCTATAAACAATTCGCCTTATAATCCAAATATATTCTAAGGCATCTAAATATCGATATTTCAACAAGACCTATCATTGGTTGATAGTACATAACTCTGGAGATGAAGCGCACATTATACTCAAGAATGTGAAAAATATTGGACTAAACTCACAATTAATTTATGCAAACCAAACTTCAGGAGCAACATATTTATTATTCGATGTTTATTCCAAGGGATTACACCTTGGAGGTCCTCTTGAAATATGTAGAATTGCAGAATGGTCAAACGAAAGTGGATTGATATTACTGAATAGTTTAGAGCATGTTCAAGGATTGCCTTATAGGGGTCAGTTTTCGGGGCTAAAACTAAGAGGAGTTACAGTGGTAAGGAAGGAAACTCAAAAATATTCTATTCTTTTTCAGTTCTTAGGAAAGGAAGATAATTATAGTAGCCTGGCGCGTATACAGAGGGGGGGCATAAACCCCTCAAACGCGCCACCTCACCTACGCGGTGAATCAAATTGAAAACACAATGTGGTGCTGGACTGTAGAGCGAAATGCAAAAGTTCAACGGCCAACAGAACGATTTTCATATTGTACGGGCACAATGTCTAGCTGACGTCGCCGGCGTTTAATGCTTGTGCTGGAGCGTACTTCCCCAACTTTTGGCTTTAGCGCTTCTGCGTCAACAGAGCCAATCCGCGGCGATGCGATGTCTGGGCATTTGTTTTGTTTTATTATGAGTTATAATCAGGCCCGGATCTATGGGGGGGGGGCACTCGGGGGCACTTGCCCCGGGCGCCAGTTTTAAGGGGGCGGCAATACGACAGACTTTTGAACCCATAACTAAACGAGAAAAAATCTTATTACTAGAATGGACATTTTTTTAGACCACAATTAACACTTCAGTCTTCTTTCCGGAATCTAAAAGCTTCCTTGCTGATATCATACTTTTAATTGTGCTTATACTTATACAGTCAAGCAGTTTACTGACTATTGAATATAAGTGTGTAAGCCTCTGTAAGCTAATTAAACTAAAAAATCGGATAAATTCCCAAATTTTACCTTTGTATCATATGAAATGAATTCAAAAATTGTACAAAAGTGGCTGGCAACCCTATGTTCCACATCATCATCATATAAGACAGTAGGCACAAGCACAGAGTTTCCAGAAAATATCTTTATGCCAGCATTTTAGCCGGAATTAAGGCCCTTGCATCTGAGTAAAAAATCGGATAAATCCCTTCAACCTGAACAGCACTTTGCCAGAATTCGTACCCAGATTTTTTTTGATACCGTCTCAAATTTTAGTAGTTTAAGACGAGAAGATACATATTGAAAAGCGGCAAAAATAAAAACTGAGCTCTAACATAATTTAAGTTTTTAATTTGTTATCCTTGTGTTAATAATACCGGAGACAGACTTGCAATTTCAATATTGTATTTTGCGCTCAACCGAAAGTCTGTCTCTATATACTGAAAAACAGCTCGGTATACGGTCTGTGTACACTCAGTATGTAGTACATTGGAGCTCAATATTGAAATCGCAAAACGTAGGTGGTGTACGAGTTTATTGCAATATGACCCTAGTTATAAACCGTAATCATTTATATACACGAACCTTTTAGAACCGAATTTAATACTGCAATGTTGGCTACAACTTTTTCTGACATTTAATATTTGACACTTGTCAAATTGAAGTGTCTATTTCGTTTTTATTTTTATTATAGTAACTTCACAGTATCTGCTCGCGCTTTGTACGTGCGCGGAACTTTCATAAGTCAAATAACAATTCAAGTGATAAATCAAATGTAAATTCTCTAATTAAATGTTTAGTATTGTAAACAGCAAGTGTGTCTCTGAAATTTTATATTGCAATTGCCATAATTGCATTATCAATATATCAATACTAAAATTGCAAGTCTGTCTCTGGTATAAAATAAACTGTATTTGTAATGATACGATACGATACGATACGATTTTTTACTTTCGTTTTATTTTAAAACAATTTGAGAGTCAAACGATCGATCTTAATTTTTGTTTGAATTTCAAATTCTTTTTATATAACAATCATTTGTTTCAAATACGAATTGTTTTTTACAATTCTGGCTCTAGTTCCAAGGTATACAGTATAAATAAGTCATATACATATCATGCCTAGTATACCCTGGAACTGTAATAAAATTTGCCCCAAATAAAGATCATTTTTAGAGGGGGCGGTAAATAACGTCTTTGCCCCGCTTCAAAAATTTCCTAGATCCGGCACTGGTTATAATAGGGGTATAAGGGCCAATCTTCATCGAGAGCTACACGCTGCAAGTTTCAAGCTACAAATGTCAGTTTGCACATATGGCGTACCATAGTAACTGCTACATAGAGAGCTTGAAGCTGTAGCTGATTTCAGGCAAATTTCTAATTTTGTAGCTGTAGCTGCACTAATACCAATATCATAATGAAGTAAAAGTCATGCTTCATATCAAAGACATTCTGTGGTAAAAATATTTAATTTCATGCAAGGAAATACTAAACAGTACTAAAAACTTGAAAACTCTCAAAGAAAATTTCACTTTATTCACA
Organism: Dioctria linearis; assembly: GCA_963930735.1. NCBI lineage: Eukaryota > Metazoa > Arthropoda > Insecta > Diptera > Asilidae > Dioctria > Dioctria linearis. Next base: position 180,826,765 of record OZ005744.1, read on the forward strand.
CCCTATATGTACTGTGTCGCCGTTAATGAGTTATTAGATCCTCACCTATTCTCAAAGCTATTCTGAGACCTATTTTAAAATATAATTTGTTCTCTTTGTGACTGCAAACACGTCATTTTCAAAAAAATATCGTCTAATTTCGCTATGACCTGAATGGGTTGTGAGCTAATAACGGTTTAACGGCTGCAGATAGCATAGATAGCAGTATTAGGTCAAATTAAAGAGAAGATTCTACATTTTATAGTTTTTATAAAAAATAGTTATGTTAATAACCTTTTTGCAAGAAAAAATCAAGTTCACATTATTAAAAAAAAAGGTAAGAAAATCCATAATTTTTAGTTTGGTCCACAATAACTCCTGAGGGGAGGGGAGTGGTTGAGCAGTCGCTGGAAAGGATATGAAGCTCTCAATACCGTACGCCCTCTATTTTTTTAAAAACAGGGTGTTTTGCGAAAAGCAAGCATAATTTCTTAATCACCCTGTAACTCCAAAATGGTTTATATGCCCCCCCCCATTTCCATACAATTTTTTGTTTGTCCAGATGAGTACTATTACCTCCCGCTCCTTGGACCACCATGGAGGAAACAACCTGTATACTTTCAATAGTAAACACTGCACTATCTAAGACAAGACTCACTCCTGGCTGTGACAAGCGCTGAACCTTCCCGAAGATTCCATTTCAGAAATATCGATTCTCCGAACATTAAGTGTTTTACTCTCCGCATCTTATTACTCATCTTACGCAAACTTTCCATTTCCAATAGATGTCTGTTGTCCCTCTCAGTATCAATGCCTATTGGGACCTAAAACTAATGCTTCTAAAAGGAGAACAATTTAAGTGCTTCCCTAGACATTATTTTTTATTAGATTAAGGAAGAAGCACTGCGATGACTATTTAAAAAGCTCATTAAAACTTTTGAAAAGACACCTTCATAAAACTACTTCGCCCATCATTTAGCATGCCTCCCAAGGGGCTTCTTAAGGACAGCATTGAAGCCCTTGCCTCCGTTGATATACCCATGTTAAAAAGCAATGAACTGGGATATGGAAAAGTAGCGCTGCGAACTTACAGGAAGTTTCTTCGGGTGCTATTTTTTCCAGTGTATGGGTACTCACAAGTGATGCTTCATTTCTGCGACCAACCTCATCTACACATTTTCGTCAGGCAGAGGCAGAATACTCACCCGTCTAAACAGTGTCATTGAAAATTTATGTAGAATGACTCGAATATGAGTGATTTTTCATTCGTTGGTTCCTCCACTAAAGTTGTATGTGAAAATTCAGAGCGTTATTGAAAATATTACAAAAGGGTGTGCTGATCACATATTCACGAGTTTAATTTTGATAACTAAGAATAAATAAATAAATAAATGTTATTAACGGCCAATGTACAAAGAATACAATATTCGTACCATCCATCGTACTTCATACGTACTTCTAAATTGGTGTAATGGTTCCTGGTTCAAAATAAAAACTAACTAAAAAACGTTACGATATCGAAATAAGTAATAATAAAAGTAAGAAAAAGTAATAACAAATAAGAGATTAATAAAATAAAATAATGTAAAACAAATACATATATAAAAAAAAGAAACTGAAACAAATCACAATAAAAGAAAAAGTCAGAAATAAAAGCGAAACGAAAAAAGTTAAATTAAAGTTAATGGAAAAAATTAAACCTAAACCTATAAGAAATAAAAAAAATAAAAATAAAACAAGTAACTAATTCCTACAAGAAGTGCGTGCTATTAACGGTCTTTTAATAATAAATAAAAAAGGCATGTTAGAGTCCGTTCGCTGAAAATTGGCAGGAAGATAGTTCCACTTTCTTATTGCCTGGACAAAAGTAAGAGCACTCATCGCATTGAGAGGAACACCGAGGAGGGCTAGTATCTGACAACCCCTTCCCAAATGCAGGAAGTGCAATCTCTCATACAAATAATCCGGAAGCTTGTTATAATACCAGTTTGTGCAAAAGAATGAGTTCACTGCGGCCTAAATACATTTTAAGAGGAGTGCCCTGCAGTGACAATGCATAGACACATGAACCTACCAAGAAAGTCTATAAGTATAGCGTAGCATTGAAAGCAACTTCTAACTTTCTCTGTCACCGAGCATCAAGTTTACTAAAGATGGTACTACCATAAGCATAAATTGGAATAAGTAGCGTTTTAGCCAACTTTAAGCGAAGGGCCACAGAAATGCAAGCAGTCATTATCCAAAGTTGCCGTAAGGTGCCATAGATTTTTCCTATTATATTTTAAATGTGACTGCAGTATTTGAAATCGGCCTTGAAATGAACTCCAAGATTCCTGACGTCAACGTACTCGAGATCGGAACTATTTAATAAAACCAGAGGGAGTTCCGAAATATCAATCCTTCATCTATATAGGGTGTCCCGTATGTGGTCTGGCACCCGAAGGCTACGTGCAGGTCATGCTTGACAAACAAAAAAATGTATCGCAACGGTTTCCGAGATAACGGGACTTTAAGATATGCTTTTTAGATCACCCTGTAACTTCTGAACGTTACACCTTATGATGATGATTTAATCTTTGGTAGATAGATAATCATTGGACCTTTATAATGGTCTATAATTTTTTTTCTTCGCCCTTTCCGTTTTGAAGTTAATTGCCTACTTTCTGGCACTTATTGAATTTTTTCAGCCATTTTCGCAAGATATACTTAAGAAAAAGTGCAAAAAAAGCAGAAAAGGTTACATTTTGCGTAGCCTTCGGGTGCCAGACCACATACGGGACACCCTGTATATAGCGAAATGCGAAGTTGAATTTAACGAAAAATGATTCAGCAGTGACCAGTCATATATGCTACGAAGATCTAAAGTAGCTCCAGAATTCTGCATTTTGTTGATGTTAGAGCTGACATCACTTTTACAGGTTATTGGTTTAAGAAAATTCGACACTTTTTGAAAATTTTTGACTTTCTTTTACGTGACTTCCCTCGCTTTTACAATACCTTCCTTTTCATTACTGTAGCTCATAAAGACAAATTGTATTCTAGGTTTTTTTTAGAATGTTATTTTGTTTTTTAATACATATTACAGATTGACAGAGGTAACATAAAATCATGCCAAGTGGACGCTCTCCTTTCTGAACTTTCAAAATCTGATGGAATCAGTTCTTTTGTCAAATATCACTATTCTCTTATAAAACTACTTCAACATCGGCTCAATTTCACCGTAGAGTATCGAATAACAAGAGGTTGGGCAGGACGATTACAACCATCAACATATCGTCTTGGTCTTCTTGGTGTTGTTCAAAGAAACGAAGCTGACATTGTTGCCTCTGGAGCCTTCAATAGAATTAATCGATTCGCTGAATTCGACACGATTCATCAGAGTTGGAAATTTGAAGCAGCTTTTTTGTTTCGTGTTACTGCAGAGTTGAAAACTTATAGTGATGGTTTTTCAACAAACTTTCTAGCTCCTTTTGATACTATCGTTTGGATTTTTGCTGCCACAACTATTCTCCTTGTTGGATTTATTTGGAAAGTCATTAATATCCTTCAGAAAAAATATACATTTAATACAGAAGAACATCAAAGATTTGGCATAATTTTCGTTGCAATTTTTGCAGCAATAAGTCAGCAAGGTGAATTAGTTTTAGAAAGTTCGTCAAAATAGCGTATTTATTTCTTATACATAGGTTTGGAACCAAGTCCAAAACAAATAGTATTTCGAATCATATTTTTCGTACTGTTGTTTTTCACTCTCATCATGTACAATTTCTATACATCGTCTGTTGTTGGAGGACTTCTTAGTACACAACTGCAAGGTCCACAAAATTTAGAGGAAATCATACAAAGTCCCTTGACATTGACTTTCGAGGACATTGGGTATCATAAAGTTGTCTTTAAGGTATTTTCTTTTTTCACTTATATACCACATTATGTGTATTTAATCTAATTTAATTAAAGTAAGTTAATGCAAATTTCTCTTCATGTTTATATATGTATGCAGGAATCTAATCGTTCTGTGGTAAAAAAAATGTACCAAGAAAAAGTCCTGCCTAAACGAAAAACCAATATGCTACCAATCTACACACATATCAAAACAGCAATTCCCTATCTTAAAACTGGAAGTTATGCCCTTCACTGTGAAATGATCGATGCGTATCCTGAAATCGCAAAACATTTTGATCCTAACGAAATCTGTGATTTAAGAACACTTTCAGGGCTCTTTGAGACAGAAATATTGAACATGATCGTGACGAAGCGAAGTCAGTATACGGAAATTTTTAAGATTGTGTAAGAAAGTGGCACTGCAAGTCTGCGATAAATTCTAATTAGTTTGGTTTTAAGTAGATTGCATAGGGCTCGTGAGGTGGGACTTATTACACACCACCTTCGAAACCATCGTTCAGAAAAACCAAAGTGTCAGGCAAGCTCAACAATTCATCCCGTCACTTTGTATGATATCACAAGCTTATATTTGCTTCTTATAGGTATGTTGTTGTAGTTGTTGTACTGTTCTTGATCGCAATAATTTTTCAATCTGTGGGATTAATAATATTTTACTCTGATTTAAGGTGGCATGATCATGGCATTATTGACTTTAGCTGTGGAAGTGATTATAAGTATATAAACATAAGAAAAGGCGAAATGGAATTCTTAGAATGCGGAGCATTTTTGGAGTCAAATAGAATACAGAAAAATTGCATGGAGCAGTATCAATTCTATGCCAGTTGGATGAAATTTTAATAGAATTTGAAATTGTTGGATGTTTACATAAAAATTTGTATATAGTTCTTATTATATGGTAATAAATTTATCCTTGTTTGTGCTTGTTGAATGAAAATATTACTTTTATCGGAAGTGGAAAAAGTTTAAGAATTTTATATTATTATCTTTCGTCTTGAGCAGGGTGAGAGTTCACGCAATACTTTTTGCTTACTATATTTCTGTCTACAAATAAAGAGCTTTAGTTAAAAATTAAGTAAATTGAAAAATCACCAGTTTTATATCAATCATACACACAAAACTATGTAGGTCTAGTCGAAGATGCTCCTACTCGGACTATGAAAAACTAACTAAATAATATTATGCGTTTCTTATCAGCAGGAACCAATACTCATCAGTACGGCTAGTTCCTCCTTGCCCTAGACGCCAGAAGAAAAATGTTAGCTGACCCCATATATATTCTCAGTATAAATTCTGAGTATGAATCATGAGGCGAAATACTAATGGCCGGTTTCACAGTCGAGGCTTAAGCCAGAGCTTAGCTAAGCCACGGGTGTGGCTTAAGCCCAGAACTTAAGCCTACTCGGTTTCACAGCACTCAGTACGCAGAGGCTTAGTTAAACCGTTAAAAGAAAATTCCCATTGTGGATCCCGATGAAGAAGAAGACATCAAAATCAAATATTGTAAATCACTCGTTTGTTTAAACTGTGTGCAGTTTTTAACCAGTCAGTCGAGCTTTTTACCGCAACTAAATAGAACAACCCACGGCCACTGCAGATTCCTATATAATACACAGACTCCAACTCCATAAAACATTCGTAGAGAAAATTTTCCTGTGATTACATTTGCAATAGTCATCAATCGTCGGTCGTCGGCCGAACTGGGGCCCTATTCTTGAATATCGAAGGCAGATTTCGTATACGTTAGGCTGTCAAAACCATTCGATATGAATATGCATATGGCATTTTTGATATCTGTATTCGTATTTTCGTATGCAAACCATTCGTTATATAATGAATTCGTAAACACTAGGTCTGTTCGATGAAAACCCCGGGTAAACGTAGGACTACACTGGGCTAGACTAACTTGCTTTTTGAAAAACCTGGGCTACCCCGAGCTTACACTAAAATTTTCTTGGGGTAATGGTTTCATATTTGTCACTTGAGAACTGGCACTTGCAATTTGTTGCTGATTGGGGCATATAAATTACTTCTTGAGAAAGTAAACAAAAATTAGAAGAAAATAAATAGAAAAATAGCTAGAGCACATTTTATTTGTGTTCACACATTTTGTAAATAAATTTTTACAATTAATCATACTCAGTAGAACTGTCAGAGAAATGTCATTACATTAGGTTTACCCGGTGTTTTAAAAACTTGTTTGATGAGTGCACAAGATCCCGGGTAAATTTGGGGAAAATTTACACGGTGTTTCACAATTCAAGAATAGGCCCCTTGATCGTCGCAACGGTGTTTAAAGGCAAAATGGGGAAAATTTCAACGAATAAATTAAAAATGATTATTAAAGTAACTTGTGCGGCGTTCTTGGCTTATGAAGAGTTTCAAAAACATAGCCAACATATAAAAAAAAGATGGTGGATCCAAGAGTTATATAAAACTCGCCAGAAATGGATTTCTATCAACGAGGTAATAACTAAAGGAAGTGCAATCATATGTACGATCCGTGTACATGAACGTACCCAAAATTGCCCTGCATTTGTTACTTAGGATATATAGCAAACAGGAATGGTTGAATCGTGTAAAATTCGTGAACATTAGCGTAATTTGTCAAGAGCAGGAAACTATACATAGGAGTAAGTGAGATGCTGAAATGAGAAGTTGTCAAAGCTGCGTGCTGGATTGTCAAATGCGCTTTTGTTTTGTGAGCAGATTTAGTCAACTTAAAATTCTTTTGTGAAATTTACCAAAAGTACGGAGTCAATTCTTTTCAAAACTATTTATCTTTGAACTTTATTTAGAGCAAAGTTTTATACTGTCACTAGAACCTATTAAAACCTTCATATCAATTAGAAAAACAGAAATTAAGTGCTCGGTCACTGCTTGCAAATATAAATTGGATGATAAACTAGGAAAAGCATGATTCAGGCAACTGCACTATGTAAATTATCTTTTTTAATAACAGAAGCAAAGATTTATATAAATTAATTATGTGAATTATTTCAAAATAAAGTAGGAAAAGAACATTTTTTACCGCACAAAACCTTTGTTTAGTTTTTGCAAATTGAAAAGTTGTTTAGACTAGGGATGGCGTGTAAATACATGTAAAACATGGCCTACGAACACAACCAGAAATTCATTACGCAAAGTCTGGCTTATCAGCATTCCTGTTTGCTATATATTCTAAGATTAGTTATGTTTTACTCCGCCATTTTTGGTCTTCGCTATCAAATTCATTAGGTTTGGTTTGTTATGGGCCTGGCGCATTGACGCAGGAAAATCCGTGAAATAACTCTAGTGGCACGAAGCAAATATTACTCACAAACTGTTTAGCGATGAAATTTTTTTTTCTAATTATTAACTTTTTTATGTTGCAACTTGAGTAAATATTTTTTAGTATATGAAAATAAATGCAACTAAAATTGCGCACAGGTTGTACAAATTTTTCATCGCTTAGGTACAAACAATATCAGTGTCAATGTGTTAGAAATGGCTAGGTACATGATATTTGCTCATTTGCATCTCATTTAGTTATTACCTCGCTGGTTTCTATACGGATACGCCTTTTCTGCATTTGTGATTTAAACTAACACGCTACACTTTTCGTTGATGAGAGGCAATCGACGGAGGGAAAATAACGTACTACACTTTTCTAAGCTGCAACGCGGGCAACATACCAATCCTACTGCAAGCAAATAGTTTCGGCCCTTTTCAGACTTTGAAATTTGTATTCGGACGGCTGTGCAATTGTTTACCTGTGGTAATAGGTGTGTTCTTTTGTTTACCTTGCTCTAGAACTCCCATATACTGGGGAGAACAAATTGTTCTGTTCGCTTCATTTAAATCTTCTATGAAAATGTATGAGGCATTCTTTTGTGTATCTTTTGCTCTGCTCTGTTCTGCGGATGCAAAAGAACACAGCTAATATAATAATTCAATTCTCATTATGTGCTGTGGACTTGTGATCCCTACAATTATTATTTATATCAATATCTGTAACTTGATTAAACACACCCCCAAATAAACTCGGTAGTTATAAAGAATTACTGCAGAGCAAAATTATTGTGATGACACGTCTGGGAACCAGTGTAGCAACATTTTCGTGCTTACTGCATGTGGTTTGGCCCTATCCCGGCGATTACACTAGTCAGTAGAACTGACGGTCAGTATTAAATTCGTCTGTCAATCTTACTGACTAGAAAGGCGTTGTGTTCGCTCAACTGACTAGTCAGTTCATTATAAAATTGTAGTCAAGCGTCTTATACATATATGTATGCATTTGTAATGATTTCTTTCCAAGGTATATGGAATACAAGTATTCCCATTACGAACCACGTTCCGCTATTAACTAGTGACGAAATATCGTGCAAATGTATAGGAAAGCACGGTACAGAGAACACAATACTCTCTGCGCTCTCTGTCTTTCCTATAGAAATGTTTACATATAGCTCAGTCACGAAATTACGTCACAAAACAAAAACCAACATTTTAATAAGAATATCTTGTATGCTATATACCTTGATATTTTCTTTATTCCATCATTTTTCTCTAAAAAATTAAGAGTTAATTTCTCAAACAGTCAATAGAGAGAAGATTAGACATATAAACACAAATTTCCACTAGTTCGCTATACTTTTATATTCAATTTCGGCCATTTTAATTTTACGTTTGACAGTTTATACTGACTGGTCAAAAATATAGCTAGTAAAAATGTTCATGTCATTAGGGGTTTCAAAGAGGCTGTGCCAGTGTCACACTGTCACGAAAAGTTTTTAGGGACGGAAGGAGACTCCTCCCCTTGTGCGTAGATATAGCTGCAGAATAATGTTGCTACGCGTAGTTCCATATATGAATACCAAATTTATTGTGTGCGTGTTCAATACGTTACGGTTTTTGATATAAACAATGACTGTTTAATTAAATTATAATAGCTGTGTTCTTTTGGGTCCGCAGAACAGAACAAAAGGTACACAAAAGAACGCCTCATACATTTTCATAAAAGATTTAGCGAGCAGTACAAATAGTACACTTCAATCGACGCAACAATTTGTTCTCTCCAGTATATTGGAGTTCTAGAACAAGGTACACAAAAGAACACAGCTATAATCACCTACAATCGCAGGGAAACAACTGATTAGAAATTTGGCAATTTTAAAATGGCCGAATCAATTTTCTTTTAGTAGTATTGGTGTGCCGCCCGTGCTTCTGTTTGAAACTTGGCATTTCGGAATTTTTCCTACCTCCGAATACTTATCAACCATAAAAACTGCCTATAATCTGCCACGTGTGGGCCCTGGCTATTACTAACAATACCATTTCCACTTCTAGCCAGTCTACAAATCAATTCAATTCGCTTCGCAAACTCCTGTGCTCTCCAGGACACTACACGAAAGCAAGAGAACACAGCTAAATGTAAAATTTTTAAACTTTCGAAAATAGAGTTTATGAATTTTGTTGACTTCATTCAGATTTAAACTAACCTGGAAACGTAGCAAATTTTGCACTAACCCAACCCCACCCCACCCAATCCATTCGATCGTTAAGAAGAAGAAGACTTCACTGAGTGTTTATTTACAATTATTTGGATTAAATTTTTATGCTTTAAAATAAATCATGAAACTACTTTCTAATATCCTCCAAAAAACAATCTTTACATCGTCGCGGTCTGTTTTTAATTTTTGGCCTGTCAAGTATGTTTTATAATTTATTTGTTTACCAGGATATTTACAGTTGATAAAATATGTTATGCATTTAGAGATTTTGGAATTACAAATGCTGTCGTCCTTGGAAATGTCTCCCCAGAACGCGCAATTCCAAATCATATCGAAAAGCCATTTTATTATAATGAAATGAATGAGCCAGGAGATACCTTAGGAAATCCAGAAATAAAAACTGAAAAACAAATCAATTGCATGAGAGATAGCTGTAAGCTGGCTGCAAATATTCTCAGAGTATGCAGTGAACTCGTCCGGGTAATATCTAGATGAATCTCTTAAAATACAGAATAATTCCATGTAATTAAGGTAGGAAGGAGTTACGACAGAAGAAATAGATGTGTTTGTACATGATAAAATAATAGCAGCGGGTGCATATCCATCCCCGCTTCGATATGCCGGCTTTCCTAAATCAGTATGCACCTCTGTGAATCATGTCGCTTGCCATGGGATTCCAGATGATAGGAAACTAGAGGACGGAGATTTAATAAACGTAGATATTACAGTCTATCTAAAAGGATATCACGGTGATTGTTCGTGGACTTTTCTAGTTGGTGATGTTGATGAAAGGGGAAAGTATTTGGTTCAATGTACCGAAGAATGCTTGCATGGGGCAATACAACAGTGTGGACCGGGAAAATCTTTTAGCGCTATTGGGAAGTATATATCACATTATACCAAAGAAAAGGGATTGACATCGATTCCGGCTTTTATTGGACACGGCATAGGAAGCTACTTTCACGGACCACCTGAAATTTTTCACTTTGGTGAGATTAATTTAATTCCCAGCGAAAGTACATATTATAGTGATCCAAATTTTATAGAGAATGATATTCCCGGAATTATGGAACCAGGGATGACATTCACAATAGAACCGATACTTTCACTTGGAGAACCAGACGTGGAAATACAGGAAGACGGATGGACCGCAATGACAGTTGATGGAGCAAGGACAGCACAATTCGAACACACAGTTCTAGTTACGAGCGGTGGTGTTGAAATCTTAACTGTACCAGACTAAGCAAAAGACAATAAAATTTTACTTTTACAATTTTGTTTTTTATTCACCTATCAGATTTTTATGGTTTATAACAAAAGAAATGGGTTTTTTATGATTCTTTCAATTTTAGGCTTACAATGTATGGGATTTGCGCAAATCATTTTAACACTAGATTTAAGCACAGACACCTTGCCCCATTGCTTTTGCTTGAGGCTTTTGTATTGGCAGAAACAGTTTAAATTCAGGAGGAAGCTCATCCTCTGAATACAGTCTGTCTGAGAAGTACACTCTTCGAATTCGACAATTTGCGTGTATCTGAACTCTGAGAGTTTCAACATAATTGGTGCCATAAGCCCTTCGTGTAAAGTCCGATAAATTGAATTGAATTTGATTCCATCCTTCATCTAGCCGCATTGGCATTGTGCAAATGAACGGTTTTACTCTGGTTGTTGACTGGTAGTTGCTTGCTCTGAAACGTCGTCGTACGTTTTTATCATCTAACACCTGTATGTAAAGTATTTAGAATAGAAATTATGTTATTCTCGTATTATGCTGCAAATGCATGCCAACACTTACCTGAACCTCAAATGTGAAATATTTTTTCAAGTTTTTTATTATCATCACCAGAAATGGTAGTTTAATGCCAAGGGTCTTCTTCGGATCAGCTGGACAAGTTATGTACGTTGTGCTAACATTTGTACCGACAATTTCTAATACCAAACTCTGAATATCATTGTCAGTGATACGTTTAATGTGTCCATTTCGGACTTTTTTGTCCCATATTTGTAGCGGCTTACTGCCAATACTGTACAGAATTGATAAGAAACCAGACTGAAATGTGTTCTTGAACATGGCGCCCTTTTAAGACGATTTGTATACCGAACCTTGTACAATAATTTATTTTATTGCATTGAGAAAACGCACAATCAAATAGAAATTATTAATAAAAATTTTGGTGGAGATGAATTAATATTTTTTTGTTTAATTTTGAAAACAACGAAGACGATTTTCAGACTACTTTGTCGAAGGAACAATTTTTTGAGGTTAGTTCATTGTTTATGTCGTCGATTTTCACGTTGCATAGCAACTGGCGATTGTCATTTGATTTTTATTGTTGCTTTGTTCTTGTTTTTGATCATTGCGGTTATGTGCGTTCGCTATCTAATTTAAAATTGATAATGCAGTTCAGATCATGGTGAATTTTAGAACGCAGCTTTTAAAATTGATTTTCAAGTTTGTTGATTTTGTTGTAAAGTCAGTTCCTTGGATTGAAAAAGCAGTTGGTTTTTGGTTAGTATTTTATATTTAAAGTGCCCGGTGAAAAGAACTTCAATTAAGGAGAGGTAGAAGAGTGCTTTTAAAATTTATCAAGAAAAGTTTATTATATTTGAAAAGAAAATAACATAGGCAGCGTTAAAGTACCAAATTATGAGGAATGCAACCGCCATATGCATAATGGATATCGATGGTAATTAATTCCGATTTAAATTCTATTTTAATTAGTGAACTGTGATTTGAATTTGATTTTAGATTTCAAACACATAGCAAAATCAAAACGATATTTCTTCCTCGGAAACCTAAATCCAGAGGAGAGAGTAAAAATTTAGTGCCATCTAGACCGTAATAATAGTGAGGCATTCAAAATGAAATAAATCTTCAAAAATTAAAAACGTATTAATAATAGGAAATTTCAATTATAATAAGCGACTTAGAGATAGAATAGGAACCATATCGTGCTGAATATCAAACAGTTACAGAGTTTGTTGTTGAGCCCGATAGGTAAAACTCAGATACAGGCTTATTAGTACAGTCAAATTCGCAGAAATAGAAAAATTTAATGAGCTTTAACTTTTGTAATAACTTTCATCGCGATTGGATCAACAATTACCGAGATATGATGAAAAAACTGGATTGGAGCACCTTTTTTTTTTTTAACATGACGGATCGAACCTTGGAGGTAGAGGTCAGGATTTTTACTATCTTCAAAGGAATGTCAAAATAAAGGTCTTCACCAATTTATAGGTATACGAAGTTTGTCATTCCGTTTGTAACGCACGGAAATAATGATGGTAGGACACCCACGCATAATAATAAAAGTTATTTTGAAAATTAAGGGGAGGTTACCATTCATGATATAAAAAAATCGATGTTTTTTTACATAATTACCATCCTTAAATTGTTTAGAGCGGGTAAAAGGATCTTTTCATATCTAAAGTATTTAAGAATTCATTGTTGAGAGCCAAACCGTCCGCTGGCTGGAAAACAGGTAGCTCAGTCCTTTTCTCACTACCTGAGGTACCCTCATAAATTAACATTCAGATTCAGCACAATCAGTTCTTGAAGGAAGAAGAAGGGCCTCTGTATGGTGTTGGAATAGTCAAAGTAAGCTTTCTAAGATTTTTTATAACGTTAATCTTCTTTATGTATATGAGTTTTTCTGAGAACAACATTTTTCAGCCCGCGAGGCGCTCTACAGCCTCAACGGATGAACCGATTCACATAATTCTTTGCGCAATTAAAAGGAAATTCAATTTGCGAAAAACACTAAGGCCCCCAAATTTTATCTAGTTTAATCATTTTCAATCCTATTTGTTTCGGATGAACTGGCAGAGCTGGGGAGCGTCCCGCGCAGACCAAAACATGCCATGCACGGCGTTGTTTGATGGTAGCTGGAGGCGCCATTTTGTTTTTTTTTTCTTATAAATAAAATTGGAATTTACTCTCCATTGATAGAAGAATAAAATACGTTCAAAACATTTCTAAAAGTATTTATTTTATGTAAAAATAAATTTCCAAAGATCATGCATTTTTCATTCGTCTCGACCACTGACTTATAACAATGGACTGAGCGTATTGTAATTTTCCTATAGGAAAGCATGGCACAAGTTTTGTAGTTCTCTCTTTCGCCCTATGCCAGAGTTGGAGCTACCAACACAAAATATTGCATTCTGGAACGTTTGCTTATGCCATTTGATGTTTTTATGTTGGCTACAGATGCAATCACCGTAGAAGGAATAAGGTAAAGATAGTGTTTACCATACTCCGTCTCTCTTGCCCATAAGCAGGATTCAGTTAAGAATAACTTTTGAAAATTAAAGTCGGAATGAGTTTACTTCCTTATAAGCGATTAAAATATCACTTGGGCATAAGAAAATATATTTTTTTAATTAAATTCGATTTTCGGGTGTAAAATTTCATCTGATTGGTTGAGTTTTACATGTTTTTTATGTAATCGTTTTAAAGGGTGCTCTAACGGTGATATACAGAAACACAATATTTTTTGTGCCACATGAAATAGTAAATCGCTCAGTCCATTGTTATAAGTCAGTGGTCTCGACGGAAACCCCCACTTAAGTTCGAAAATGAGACAAATCGGGCACCTCCTTCGTGATGTTGCCATACAAAAATTTCGATTTCCACTATATATTTGGACACTGCCCGAAAAAGCGTCGACGTGGAGAGCTGAAATTTGATACAAGATTATTTCATAGTATTAGCAAATGAAATTTCGAAAATAGATTAAATCTGGCAATCCCTTCCATTGTGTTGCCATATAAAACTTTAGGTTTTTTACGTATACTGTGAAAACGATCAGTCCTCTAGATATTTTTATTGTACTAAAAATTTCTTCAGAATACAAAGTCCTATAAAATTAGTTATAATAATTTTTTTTGTCCGACGACCCGTTCTAGAAATAAGTATATGCGAAAAACCACTTCAAAAATCAAAAATTCACAGATAGGTGACCAACGAAATTACATACGGGCATTCATCTAGGGCAGTGATGGCGAACCTTTTTGAGAAGTGGTTCAAATTTTGTCCATTAGTTTTTTTTAGTGCTAGCTCATCGGTCACTGTCGTCACTTAAAAAGGCGGATGGGGAGGATGTTTAAAAACTACTTTTTGAAGTAAAACTTCTTATGTTGGGCTGTGAATTGCCGCGAGAGGGGAAATGAGTGACAAAAACCTGGCTTTCCCCTCTTCGCGGCGTTCACTTTCCTCCTTTTTTGCTCATCTACATAAAAATTGTAAATAGCTCGAGCACCTGTTCTCGTCTTCCAATAATGCATAACAATTCTATGGAAAAAATGTCCAGTAAATTTCTAAGAAAAATTTGTGGCCTTCCCTACATGTTCTTCAGAATTTGTATGCATTTGGACGGCAATGGCTGCTTGGAGGGCGGCTAATAATTTTTATGAGCGTAGACGCTAGTTAAGCCATAAGCATTGATTTCTTCTTAGAAATTTTCAGAGAATGTTTCGGCAGAATTTATTATAATTCAGTTGTAGTGTTGAGCGGCGATTTTAACACAAGTTTCGCCACATTACGCATCGTAACCATTAGTGAAATTTTTAAAAGATAAATTTAATTTAACGAACTTAACGATCTTAATGAAGCTACAACTAGAGGTGGTACAACTATTGATGCATTATTCATGAGATTTATTGATAAAATTAATTCAATTATATTTGTTGCCTGTTATTCCTACCACAAACCTATTGTAAACTTTTATAGAAAATACACGTAAAGAATCAACACTATCAATAATTGACAAGATTACTTTTATATTATATTTCTTTTATAAAGTATTTTTGTAAAATAAATCTATTAAACTGATTAAAAAAAACAATAGTTAAAATTGTTTTTATTTGTACCTCCAAATTATAAATGTATTTTTATATTAAATAATTTCCAATTCTTTAAAAAAGAAATTTTTTTCAGTTTTAGCTTAACTCTTTTTAAATAAACTTTATAATACTACTACGTGGATATTTGAAAATCTCACTCTCTCTTTTCAATACAAAGTGAGTGAAATAACACAACACTTGACGTTTTACCTCTGTCGGGGGTCTCCCGACCACAATTAATTTTTTTTTTGGTTCTCACTTACAACTTATACTTTTGCAAGTGAAGAGCAAAACAGAAAGGACGACGTCAAAGATTGATATATAAATGATACCATTCCAGGTGACACCATGTCCAGTTGGAGGTCGCCACTGCACTGATTATTTCAATGAAAAAGGAATAAAGAAAATCACATATGTGTATTATGAAATATTATTTATTTATAGATATAGTTATAGCAATGTGTATGTATAATAAAGCTGATCATAAAGTTGAAGAATATATTTAATTAGAAATCTCTTATTGTTTATTTTCAGATAGTTTCTTAATATTAAGTTCATATGTGGCGACGCGTCAGTCAGTGTGCCTTCATCATTTCTTTTCTGAACGCGTGACCAGCCACCAGTAAATCGGGCAATTCTTTTTTCTCTATTGTCGGCCATTAATACTTTGCTAAGCGCGGAAAGTTATAGTTATACTATACTTATGACAGACATGGGATATCGACATCTAGATATTGATATCTAGATATTCCGAATATCTAGATATCAAAGTTCCCATGACAGACATGGGGTATTGATGTGACAAGCCGTACTTTGACATTTCAATTCATTTGACATCTCCAATTGCAACAAGTTTGGAAATGGAAGTGACAAATATATTAGCTTTAACGCAGGCTAAACGGCAACAAATAATTGTAAATATAATAAGATCCTGGTTGAGGTGCAAAATGTATTGGCGGATGTGGTGTCTCAATTCACAATTTCGTGTGAAACGAAGAAAACTGTGGTCGAAGGTTTGTTTAAAAGTAACATAATTGTTTTGGAATAATTTATTAACTGAATTTTCTTTTTAAGGTGGAAAATTCACAGTTTTGGGAAAAAGAAGTACCACGGTCCGATGAGGAAAAAATTAAAACTTATTTTCGCGTAAATAGGAATACATTTAAATTCCTAGCCTACAAATTGAGGAAGATTGCAAGGCAGAACACGACTTGGCGTTGTGCCATTTCTCTTGCCGTACTATAAATATGGATATTCCTTTTATTAGACCGAAGATCAATATCATGGTTTCTCCATACTTCAATTATGTACATCGTCTCTGCGGAGTTTAATATTTTTCTTTTTTTATTATAATTTTTCCCGGGAGAATGAACTTTTGCCACTTTCGACTCCATGTTGACAAACAATTGGTGGTCTTCTTCTTCTTTTTCGCTTTCTTGGGTAAGCACAGGCACATTTTTGCTTAATTTGACACTGCGAACCGTAAGAAGTGACGATGATCGGGGTATACCCACTAATTTTAGAGGATATCGATATCTGGATATCTAGTCTATACCCACTAGTTTTTCTGGGTATATCGGGTGTATTTGATGACAGACATGGTGTATAAACGGGATATTCTGAATATCTAGATATCGATATCCCATGTCTGTCATAAGTATTAGGTAGGCGTGTATTGACAAGGAAAATTAATTAAATATAAGAAAATTCATTCTGATGTCAGACTTGATATGATAAGGATGTATTGTTACAAATTATAATTATTATGACGTTGTGACATTTTTGCTGAAATAAAAAGATAAGGATTAAATACCACAGCAGCAAGAGGCTTTTGATCTATCTTCTGGATTCCTCACATTTTATTTTACTTTCAGGCTCTTCCTTTTAGGACGGCCCGAATGCCGCTGTGCTTCTCTAACACTACAGCTAACAGTGTTACAGGCGTTTTGAACGGACAAGGTCTACAACGTTGCAATTACCGTTGTCCATGAAGAATATTCGACGAAGTCAATAATACATGACATCTGCGTAACAAGATTGAATCTACTTATCGCAACGGTAGAGGTCATTTTCACCATTTATAATTGCTGCAGTTGCTACGTACGTAAAGTTAGCACTGCAACTTCGTCTGATATAGTTCCGAGCTATCTCATAAATTGTCGTTAATTTGTCGCGAAAACCATAAATTTGTCGTGTCCTTTTTTCTATAGGAAACTGGATGTGGTGCTAAGTTGACGTCAAGTTAGCACCGCAACACACTGGAACTCAGCCAAAACTTATCGGATTAGAAAATTATACATCTTGGAATTTGTCGTTAATTTGTCACGAAATCCATAAATTTGTCGTGTCCCTTTTTCTAAAGGAAACTGGATGTGGTGCAAGTTGACGTCAAGTTAGCACCGCAACTCACTGGAATCGGCCAAAACTTATCGGATTGGAAAATTATACATCTTGGAATTTGTCGTTAATTTGTCGTGAAAACCATAAATTTGTCGTGTCCTTTTTTCTAAAGGAAACTGGATGTCGTGCTAAGTTGACGTCAAGTTAGCACCGCAACTCACTGGAGCTCGGCCAAAACTTATCGGATTGGAAAATTATACATTTTGGAATTTGTCGTTAATATGTCATGAAATCCATAAATTTATCGTGTCCTTTTATCTAAAGGAAACTGGATGTGGTGCAAGTTGACGTCAAGTTAGCACCGCAACTCACTGGAACTTGGCCAAAACTTATCGGATTGGAAAATTATACATCTTTGAATTTGTCGTTTATTTATCATGAAATCCTTAAATTTGTCGTGTCCTTTGTTCTAAAGGAAACTGGATGTGGTGCAAGTTGACGTTAACTTAGCACCACATCCAGTTTCCTTTAGAAAAAAGGACACGAAACATTTATGGTTTTCACGATAAATTAACGACAAATTAACGACAAATTATGAGATAG
This sequence comes from Dioctria linearis, assembly GCA_963930735.1. NCBI lineage: Eukaryota > Metazoa > Arthropoda > Insecta > Diptera > Asilidae > Dioctria > Dioctria linearis. The sequence goes on from OZ005744.1 coordinate 180,844,926, forward strand.
ATCCGAACTATATCAGACGAAGTTGCGGTGCTAGCTTTACGTACGTGCAGTTGCTTCAAATCGACAACACTAATAACGTCTCAACTAACTGTTCAACAACGAAGAGTATTAGCGGGAGACTGCGATACATTGTAGCTGCCTGCCGAGACTGTTTTAACCTACCACAACGATAGAAGTGGTCACTTGTCTTTATCAGTTTGACATAGGGTCAACTGGTCAATTACGACCTTTGATCATTTATGCCCTTTATGAATGTTACAGCTCCTTTTTCAGACGAACACCTCGAACAGGATAGCGACACGACACTTGTCGTACTCGCACAATCAAGATTTTCCTATTCAGCTGTTATACAAACGATATCGACACTCATCGTACTATCATAATCAAGATTTCTTAATCCAACTGTTGTTCTAACAACTGTGTTGTTGCTCTCACTCTGGTTTGGACAACTGTCGCAAAGTATCCAGTGTAGTCAAACCACACTACAACCCTTCATCAACATCCACCCACTACATCAAGATAGCTAAGACGTAGCGAGGACTTCTGACTGCAACTAACCCGACACAATTCTTTCTGAGTCAAGTCAAGGCTACTAACGAACGCCAGGAGTCAGGCTATAACTTTGTGGTACCTAAAAACCACTAAACATATTCCGTTTTCATTAGTTTAACGCATTTCGCAGTCAATTCATTTCCAAGTTTATTTTTATTACTAGATCCTACAAAAATCATTGAGGACAACAATTTTTCGCACGAATATATGGACCCGAACATCGTTAAAAGAGCACTAGCAAGTTTCTACATTGTTATAAAATTATTTGTAAAGAAACCCTTATGTATAATATAACATTATCAATTTTTAGTGTGGGATCATTATTAACTTTTTTCCTTCTAATTCGGAAATTAAGATTTCAAATTTATTTTTCCACACAATGCTGCTTTGCCAATAAATTCAGTTAACTCCATTGTTTCGAATTCCGTTTTGAATGAATATAAAATAAAGTGAAATGTATTTTCCAAACTTTTAAATTGATTAAATCTCTCCTCAAAAGCATGTTTTATTTCCTATATAATCGTTAAATATTTCTTTAATTGCATTTTTTTAAACGTCAATCGTATATTTCCAAAAATTATTGTGTTTGTAATTGAGGAAAATATTTCCAAATCCTTAGTAAAGATGTCCAGGTTCGTCATAAATATTTTAATATTTTTAAACATACAAGTATACATGGTTTTGGACCTGAGCAACGAAAAGCTGTTTATAAGGTAAATTTGGGAGCTGAATCCAAATCAGCAGCCCGTTTTTTAAAATTGGTTCTAGTTTTCGAAATATTCAATAAATTCATTATTTTACTATTTTTGACCATTAACGGCCATTTATTGAATTGAAAAGTACAAATCAGAAATGAACAAAGGTTGAGCTGAGTCTTTTTTTTATGCTGGTTGGGATCTGTTTCACGCATTAGGGTCCAACAGTAGTCGCTCATCAAGCCTTCGTTCCAAAATCCATGGTATCGCCTTTCTTTTTTCGCTCTATCGTGATGCTCGTCGCTCGTGTCGCCCAAGTTTTGTGGGAAAAACTCAATATGTGAATGCAGAAAATGTATCTTGAGAGACATTCGAGCTCCAATCTTGTGGTAATTTTGCAAAAAATTGTCGAATACTTCTTTGTAATCCGGTGATTTGTGGTTACCGAGAAAGTTGTGATCAACACTTTTAAATGATGCCCATGCTGCTGCTTCATCAGGCGCTAAACATTTTGTGAACTTTGCATCAGCCATTAGTTTTCGAATCAGGTCCGACAAATAATTCTTCTTTGATTTTTGCGTATGACAGTTTTGGAAATAACTTGATTAAGTACTGGAAAGTCGGTCCTTCGCGATTGAGCGCTTTGACAAAGTTCTTAATAAGGCCAAGTTTAATATGAAGAGGTGGCAATAAAACGTCCTGTGGGTTCACGAGTGGTATAGAGGATACGTTTTGTTGTCCTAGCTTATAATGGGTACGACTCGGCCACACCTTTCTCACATAATGATGATCAACTGCACGGCTGTCCCACAGACACAAAAAACAGCAAAATTTCGTGAAGCCAGATTGCATCCCAATCAATAGACCAATAACCTGTCTATGTAAATCAATTAATATCTATTTAGAAATTAAGTACAATTAATTTATTTATCAACCTTTAGATCGCCACAAATTTTCCATTGATGCTCATTGTATTTGATCTTGGCCAAAATTGTACGCATTGTGTCGTAGCATTCCATAGATTGTACTGCGTGAGCAATGGGAATCGATGGTTTTTTATTTCCAATGAGTAGAGCCGCCTTCAAACTGTACTTAGATCGATCTATGTATTGCAGAAACATGTTATTTTCTTTTTTGAAGAATGGTAAAATCACGTGATTTCTATTTCTGTATATAGTGACTTCTGTTTCAGGGTCAAGATGTTTCCATTCTTGCAACCGTGATGCAAGCAACTCTGCTTTTTGTTTCGATGAATTCAAATCGCGAATCAAATCACTCAGTTCACTTTGCGAAATTAAATGCTTTTCTTCCATAACGAAATCGCTTTCATTGCTCGCCAGTGATGAAGACGAAGTTCTTAAAGCATTTTTTGAACTTATCCCTGGACAAATTGGCAATGGAACACTGTCCGCACGTGAAACTGGTTTCGACACTGATGATACGTCAGGATATTCATACCGTGCTAGTTTTTTTGTATTTATATCGACGACATTCATTGAGCAAAAGTAGCAATCATCTACATGATTTTTCTGTTCTCTCATAACGTTGGCACAGAAAATGAAAAGTACATATTTTCACCAAGTGACCACTTGTACAGCTTTGTTCTGCACGCATTACAAAACAATTTCTGTACCCATGGCTTGTCAGTGTTTACTACAGCAAAACAAAAGTACTGAAAATACGCATCTTTGAGTGCAATTGTCATGATTTTTTCACGTTTTCCGAGCATATAACATCCACAAACGTAACAAAACACTTTGAATCGACTCTGCAACATTTTCTCTGCATTTTCACACGTTCCGAAGCACAATCACAGTACAAAAATAAGTTCCAAAAGATGTTCGATGCAACGTGGTTAGCTGATAGCCGTTGTAAGAGCGCAGTACTGCCACCTAGCGTGAACTCGAAAACTAGAACCAATCTTGACACACGGATTGAAGATCTTGAGTTAAAAATCGTTCACATCTGCTCGGGTCCAAAAGTTGACCCGAATTTGTAAACTTGATTAAAGAAATTTTTTCATTTCCTTGAAGTTTTTTATTTAGTTTATTAAAATTCTAAATGATTAATATTTTTGATTGTCTGTTCTCTCTTTTATGGATAATAAATAAGTTTATGAAAATCAACGCATGGGTCACTTAAAAAGCCTGCGTAGGTCATAATCTGAACCGCGGGTTATAGGTTCGGCAACACTGATCTAGGGTATCGTAAGAATTGGTCTTAGACCAATTCTAGCTTTTTTACTTGTTTTAATCTAATTTGACTGGACTATATTTAGAAACACATCGAATGGCCATTCCAAACAATACCTACTGCCACTGCGCAGAGTAGTTAAAAAAAAAAATAAACCAAAAATCTTCCTTTATATTAATTTATGCGCATAGCCAGGCATCTTATGTACAAAACCATTCGTTTTTAACTGAAACTTACTCTACACGTCATTAAAGCACTTATCTTGATCCCAATTTATATGTAACTTAAATTGCTTACTAATTTCATTCTTCTTTAACCCATCGAAATATATCAAGGAAAAGCAAAAGTTTTCAGTCGGACTCTGTTTTTCGAACCACCTCTAATATTTCATCACCTCCCTCGTGACATGAACATTTTTAGGTGAGATCCGATACATTAATGAAATTATTACTTATATTAGGAGCTTTCAGTTTCACTTGTTTCAGTTGCTCAGTGGTTGCGTTCGGTTTTTGTAGCTCAATATGTAACTAAGACAGTTCACTGAAAGTGGAGTCTCAGTGAGCCAACTGAGAATATCTCACTTGTCTCACTGAGAATGGGCTTACCGAAAACGCCTATTATATCCTGATGACCCAATGGCTTTTTTTAAAAAGGGATGTTCTTGGCAGCATATTACCACAACCACCCGTACGCGTCGATGGATGGATTCAACGACTCCCATCTTATCCATTTGACTAGATGCGCCTCAGTTTTATCACCGTACTAAGCTCAAATAAACACTCATTTGCAGAGCAAATAACGGATGAAGAGTCGCGTAATAAAATATTTATACCCACAATTTTGCAATACCCATTTACCCACGGTCAACTAAAATGTTCGGTAAATCGTCGTTTTCTTGGCTGCAGATAAAAAAAAAGGGATCAATTTTTTATTAGACGATGATTCTCCATTTACACATTTTTGTCGTCTTTTTTGATTCTGTAGATTGTCCAAACAGCGTGTAAAATATAAATTGCAGGTGTTTGATCAATTGCAACACTTGAAATAAATGGGGCATCCAATCCAAATTTATGGATTTAAGATTTTAAGTTAACCTAATTTAAGCCTAGTTTACAATGCAGCCAGCCAACCGAGAAACGTTGTCACAACATAATAATTGGAAATAATTCATGCGTTTTCGATTGCGCGGTAAATCCGATTTAATACTTTTATTTTTGTAGATTAGAGGAGTCCTAGTGACATGCAGCTGTTGAGTATAGTTTTCATTATTAAAACAATTTTTTAGGTACTCGCAATAATTAGCTGGCGATATTTACCCTTTTATATCTCACATAAAGTCCCGTTTATTTCGGTTGAAAAGCATAACAAAAAAAGTCAACGGGAAACTGTTAATTCTTTTCTTTTTCATCTTAAGGCAGAAACGAATTATGCAACCCATGGTGAGTGCACATGAATTGAACGTGCGGGGTTCACGTACCAGGGAATATGAGATATATCGAGTGCAATATGAGGAGGAAACATCTCGGAAGTGCTCTCATATTTCATCATTGTCCATTGTTTTTTTTTCTTACTTCTTTCCTTTACCAAGAATTTATATTTTCTTCAATTCTGTTTATTTTTTTCTTTTGCACTTTCTGTTTTCCATCAGAACCACCATAGCAATTTTCTTAAAGAGTACTTTGAACTTTCTATTCGAACACTTCTCCAAAAACTTTTTTGATGCTTTTATTAACTGCATTTTTTTCTTTTTATGTATTATACAAAATTTAAAAAAAATCATACTATGCTAGTTTAAGCTGTTTAATTTATTTTATTGTTATCACAAGTTGATAGCGCGATGGAAGGTTCTAGTTCCCAGGGATTTGTACAATTCACAGGCATTTCCGACGAAAAATTTAGACGCCAATTGGTGCTTAATCACCCTGTTGCCATATACTTATGTATATGTGTTTATTAGGGATACAATTGCTTTACCAAATATGTAAAATTTAGCGACAACAACTGTTGGTAAAGGCTTGCAGGAGCAATATCCGAAATGAGAAGCTTACAGTTGAGCTAAATAGATTGTTGTGTTATAGGCTAGTGATCTTATTTCATAAAAAAATTATTGCTATGATCCGGTAAACATAGCTTTGAAACTGGACTAACTTAGTGATGATGATCAGAGGCGGATTTACAAATTTTCAAGGTATATGCTGTAATGGTTTTGACGCCCTTGCATCTACAATTGTCATGTCCTAGATTATTTTTACAATCCAAAAATTTCGTTGAAATTGCACGTAAAATAATTTTTGGGTTTATTTTTGAGATAATCAAAGCTCAATCATGTACGATTAATAAAGGCGGGGTAATGTATGCTACTTACACAATATTGTACATTCGGTAAACGTGAATAAATAATCTTTATTGCGGTTACAAACAGTTAAAAATAATCAGACTCAGTCAAGTTATAAAAGTTCGTTACAATACCTTTTTGCGCGATTTTTTGTTAGCAAAATCATCGATGCGATCGTTGTAAGTAATCCTGTTCATTAATTCCGACTCTATGCACAAAAGATCTAAAGCGTTTAATTTTTCTTGACTCAAGGTCGATCTCAGATAATTGTTTACCCTTTTTAGACAAGAAATGCTTCCCTCAACAATTTGTCGCTGGTGTACATAATGACATACGGAGGGCTATGTCCAAGTTCGAATAAACGTTCTGCAAACTCTGTTTTCGCAGGAACGAAGATAGACTCTCTAATGATGTAGAATCTCGTTTTACCAAAACGCAAAGCTTTGAAAATGTATGCATTCTTGAACTAACTCAGTCTCTAGTCTTAGGATACATTCTTTCTAAGGACAGAGCCTTTTTCGTAAGGGTTGATGATGACAATTCGCTCATTTTGGTTAGAAATGAAAATTTTATACGATACGATTCTATCAATGATGACGAGAAATGTATTAACCCTGAAAGTATTACTCGCGGTCATACTCATTTCTTCATCGGGTGTTTCATCAGCAAATTTTTTTCTTTTCGGTTGTCTTTTTCCCAGGTCTTTTGTGTAGACGCACTTAATTCCAGTGCCATTTCTTCGAAATATTTGAAGTTTTCTCGTTGATCTTCGAAAAACTTGCGAAGAGATTCATAAAGATCGGCTACAGTGATCAAATCTACTGTAGAAGCCAGGATTTGAACATTCACTTTGTTTATTCTTTCCAAAAAACCATTCCACACAACAACCATTATCGCCGTTTCCAGTTTTTTTAATTTTGAAAGAATTCCCGTTGCTTCGTTTCGTGTGACTGGCTTTTCGGTGCAATCATTCCTGATTGTTAAGGACTTCGTGCCACGAATCTCTCAAACTTCTGCAAGCATCCTTTCTAGCTGACCAACGTGTGAGGTTTACTCTCTTGACTGTTTTGCCTTCTCTGACTTCAGTCATCAATATCTTCTAGCGTTGTGTCGAACTTGAAAAAAAAAACGTATATTTCTTGGAGCAACATGAATAATCGACAAGCTTCTGTGCAAGATTCAGCAGTCGCAGTTGCCACTAAATTTAAAGAGTGGGCAGAGCATGGAGCGAAAAAAGCAAACGGTGCTTGACTTTGAATTTTAGCCTGTAAGCCATTATATGTATATGCCAGACATATTTGCGGCTTTGTCATACGATTGTCCACGGCAGCCTTCAATATTCAAACCCAAGGTTTTTAGTTCCGAAGAAATGGCAGCAAACATTTCTTCAGCTTTATGTCCGACTGAGGGCAAAAACTTGAGGAATCTTTCACAGGGTTCTCCTGTGACAGACAGACACCTTCATAAAACTACTTCGCCCATCATTTAGCATGCCTCCCAAGGGGCTTCTTAAGGACAGCATTGAAGCCCTTGCCTCCGTTGATATACCCATGTTAAAAAGCAATGAACTGGGATATGGAAAAGTAGCGCTGCGAACTTACAGGAAGTTTCTTCGGGTGCTATTTTTTCCAGTGTATGGGTACTCACAAGTGATGCTTCATTTCTGCGACCAACCTCATCTACACATTTTCGTCAGGCAGAGGCAGAATACTCACCCGTCTAAACAGTGTCATTGAAAATTTATGTAGAATGACTCGAATATGAGTGATTTTTCATTCGTTGGTTCCTCCACTAAAGTTGTATGTGAAAATTCAGAGCGTTATTGAAAATATTACAAAAGGGTGTGCTGATCACATATTCACGAGTTTAATTTTGATAACTAAGAATAAATAAATAAATAAATGTTATTAACGGCCAATGTACAAAGAATACAATATTCGTACCATCCATCGTACTTCATACGTACTTCTAAATTGGTGTAATGGTTCCTGGTTCAAAATAAAAACTAACTAAAAAACGTTACGATATCGAAATAAGTAATAATAAAAGTAAGAAAAAGTAATAACAAATAAGAGATTAATAAAATAAAATAATGTAAAACAAATACATATATAAAAAAAAGAAACTGAAACAAATCACAATAAAAGAAAAAGTCAGAAATAAAAGCGAAACGAAAAAAGTTAAATTAAAGTTAATGGAAAAAATTAAACCTAAACCTATAAGAAATAAAAAAAATAAAAATAAAACAAGTAACTAATTCCTACAAGAAGTGCGTGCTATTAACGGTCTTTTAATAATAAATAAAAAAGGCATGTTAGAGTCCGTTCGCTGAAAATTGGCAGGAAGATAGTTCCACTTTCTTATTGCCTGGACAAAAGTAAGAGCACTCATCGCATTGAGAGGAACACCGAGGAGGGCTAGTATCTGACAACCCCTTCCCAAATGCAGGAAGTGCAATCTCTCATACAAATAATCCGGAAGCTTGTTATAATACCAGTTTGTGCAAAAGAATGAGTTCACTGCGGCCTAAATACATTTTAAGAGGAGTGCCCTGCAGTGACAATGCATAGACACATGAACCTACCAAGAAAGTCTATAAGTATAGCGTAGCATTGAAAGCAACTTCTAACTTTCTCTGTCACCGAGCATCAAGTTTACTAAAGATGGTACTACCATAAGCATAAATTGGAATAAGTAGCGTTTTAGCCAACTTTAAGCGAAGGGCCACAGAAATGCAAGCAGTCATTATCCAAAGTTGCCGTAAGGTGCCATAGATTTTTCCTATTATATTTTAAATGTGACTGCAGTATTTGAAATCGGCCTTGAAATGAACTCCAAGATTCCTGACGTCAACGTACTCGAGATCGGAACTATTTAATAAAACCAGAGGGAGTTCCGAAATATCAATCCTTCATCTATATAGGGTGTCCCGTATGTGGTCTGGCACCCGAAGGCTACGTGCAGGTCATGCTTGACAAACAAAAAAATGTATCGCAACGGTTTCCGAGATAACGGGACTTTAAGATATGCTTTTTAGATCACCCTGTAACTTCTGAACGTTACACCTTATGATGATGATTTAATCTTTGGTAGATAGATAATCATTGGACCTTTATAATGGTCTATAATTTTTTTTCTTCGCCCTTTCCGTTTTGAAGTTAATTGCCTACTTTCTGGCACTTATTGAATTTTTTCAGCCATTTTCGCAAGATATACTTAAGAAAAAGTGCAAAAAAAGCAGAAAAGGTTACATTTTGCGTAGCCTTCGGGTGCCAGACCACATACGGGACACCCTGTATATAGCGAAATGCGAAGTTGAATTTAACGAAAAATGATTCAGCAGTGACCAGTCATATATGCTACGAAGATCTAAAGTAGCTCCAGAATTCTGCATTTTGTTGATGTTAGAGCTGACATCACTTTTACAGGTTATTGGTTTAAGAAAATTCGACACTTTTTGAAAATTTTTGACTTTCTTTTACGTGACTTCCCTCGCTTTTACAATACCTTCCTTTTCATTACTGTAGCTCATAAAGACAAATTGTATTCTAGGTTTTTTTTAGAATGTTATTTTGTTTTTTAATACATATTACAGATTGACAGAGGTAACATAAAATCATGCCAAGTGGACGCTCTCCTTTCTGAACTTTCAAAATCTGATGGAATCAGTTCTTTTGTCAAATATCACTATTCTCTTATAAAACTACTTCAACATCGGCTCAATTTCACCGTAGAGTATCGAATAACAAGAGGTTGGGCAGGACGATTACAACCATCAACATATCGTCTTGGTCTTCTTGGTGTTGTTCAAAGAAACGAAGCTGACATTGTTGCCTCTGGAGCCTTCAATAGAATTAATCGATTCGCTGAATTCGACACGATTCATCAGAGTTGGAAATTTGAAGCAGCTTTTTTGTTTCGTGTTACTGCAGAGTTGAAAACTTATAGTGATGGTTTTTCAACAAACTTTCTAGCTCCTTTTGATACTATCGTTTGGATTTTTGCTGCCACAACTATTCTCCTTGTTGGATTTATTTGGAAAGTCATTAATATCCTTCAGAAAAAATATACATTTAATACAGAAGAACATCAAAGATTTGGCATAATTTTCGTTGCAATTTTTGCAGCAATAAGTCAGCAAGGTGAATTAGTTTTAGAAAGTTCGTCAAAATAGCGTATTTATTTCTTATACATAGGTTTGGAACCAAGTCCAAAACAAATAGTATTTCGAATCATATTTTTCGTACTGTTGTTTTTCACTCTCATCATGTACAATTTCTATACATCGTCTGTTGTTGGAGGACTTCTTAGTACACAACTGCAAGGTCCACAAAATTTAGAGGAAATCATACAAAGTCCCTTGACATTGACTTTCGAGGACATTGGGTATCATAAAGTTGTCTTTAAGGTATTTTCTTTTTTCACTTATATACCACATTATGTGTATTTAATCTAATTTAATTAAAGTAAGTTAATGCAAATTTCTCTTCATGTTTATATATGTATGCAGGAATCTAATCGTTCTGTGGTAAAAAAAATGTACCAAGAAAAAGTCCTGCCTAAACGAAAAACCAATATGCTACCAATCTACACACATATCAAAACAGCAATTCCCTATCTTAAAACTGGAAGTTATGCCCTTCACTGTGAAATGATCGATGCGTATCCTGAAATCGCAAAACATTTTGATCCTAACGAAATCTGTGATTTAAGAACACTTTCAGGGCTCTTTGAGACAGAAATATTGAACATGATCGTGACGAAGCGAAGTCAGTATACGGAAATTTTTAAGATTGTGTAAGAAAGTGGCACTGCAAGTCTGCGATAAATTCTAATTAGTTTGGTTTTAAGTAGATTGCATAGGGCTCGTGAGGTGGGACTTATTACACACCACCTTCGAAACCATCGTTCAGAAAAACCAAAGTGTCAGGCAAGCTCAACAATTCATCCCGTCACTTTGTATGATATCACAAGCTTATATTTGCTTCTTATAGGTATGTTGTTGTAGTTGTTGTACTGTTCTTGATCGCAATAATTTTTCAATCTGTGGGATTAATAATATTTTACTCTGATTTAAGGTGGCATGATCATGGCATTATTGACTTTAGCTGTGGAAGTGATTATAAGTATATAAACATAAGAAAAGGCGAAATGGAATTCTTAGAATGCGGAGCATTTTTGGAGTCAAATAGAATACAGAAAAATTGCATGGAGCAGTATCAATTCTATGCCAGTTGGATGAAATTTTAATAGAATTTGAAATTGTTGGATGTTTACATAAAAATTTGTATATAGTTCTTATTATATGGTAATAAATTTATCCTTGTTTGTGCTTGTTGAATGAAAATATTACTTTTATCGGAAGTGGAAAAAGTTTAAGAATTTTATATTATTATCTTTCGTCTTGAGCAGGGTGAGAGTTCACGCAATACTTTTTGCTTACTATATTTCTGTCTACAAATAAAGAGCTTTAGTTAAAAATTAAGTAAATTGAAAAATCACCAGTTTTATATCAATCATACACACAAAACTATGTAGGTCTAGTCGAAGATGCTCCTACTCGGACTATGAAAAACTAACTAAATAATATTATGCGTTTCTTATCAGCAGGAACCAATACTCATCAGTACGGCTAGTTCCTCCTTGCCCTAGACGCCAGAAGAAAAATGTTAGCTGACCCCATATATATTCTCAGTATAAATTCTGAGTATGAATCATGAGGCGAAATACTAATGGCCGGTTTCACAGTCGAGGCTTAAGCCAGAGCTTAGCTAAGCCACGGGTGTGGCTTAAGCCCAGAACTTAAGCCTACTCGGTTTCACAGCACTCAGTACGCAGAGGCTTAGTTAAACCGTTAAAAGAAAATTCCCATTGTGGATCCCGATGAAGAAGAAGACATCAAAATCAAATATTGTAAATCACTCGTTTGTTTAAACTGTGTGCAGTTTTTAACCAGTCAGTCGAGCTTTTTACCGCAACTAAATAGAACAACCCACGGCCACTGCAGATTCCTATATAATACACAGACTCCAACTCCATAAAACATTCGTAGAGAAAATTTTCCTGTGATTACATTTGCAATAGTCATCAATCGTCGGTCGTCGGCCGAACTGGGGCCCTATTCTTGAATATCGAAGGCAGATTTCGTATACGTTAGGCTGTCAAAACCATTCGATATGAATATGCATATGGCATTTTTGATATCTGTATTCGTATTTTCGTATGCAAACCATTCGTTATATAATGAATTCGTAAACACTAGGTCTGTTCGATGAAAACCCCGGGTAAACGTAGGACTACACTGGGCTAGACTAACTTGCTTTTTGAAAAACCTGGGCTACCCCGAGCTTACACTAAAATTTTCTTGGGGTAATGGTTTCATATTTGTCACTTGAGAACTGGCACTTGCAATTTGTTGCTGATTGGGGCATATAAATTACTTCTTGAGAAAGTAAACAAAAATTAGAAGAAAATAAATAGAAAAATAGCTAGAGCACATTTTATTTGTGTTCACACATTTTGTAAATAAATTTTTACAATTAATCATACTCAGTAGAACTGTCAGAGAAATGTCATTACATTAGGTTTACCCGGTGTTTTAAAAACTTGTTTGATGAGTGCACAAGATCCCGGGTAAATTTGGGGAAAATTTACACGGTGTTTCACAATTCAAGAATAGGCCCCTTGATCGTCGCAACGGTGTTTAAAGGCAAAATGGGGAAAATTTCAACGAATAAATTAAAAATGATTATTAAAGTAACTTGTGCGGCGTTCTTGGCTTATGAAGAGTTTCAAAAACATAGCCAACATATAAAAAAAAGATGGTGGATCCAAGAGTTATATAAAACTCGCCAGAAATGGATTTCTATCAACGAGGTAATAACTAAAGGAAGTGCAATCATATGTACGATCCGTGTACATGAACGTACCCAAAATTGCCCTGCATTTGTTACTTAGGATATATAGCAAACAGGAATGGTTGAATCGTGTAAAATTCGTGAACATTAGCGTAATTTGTCAAGAGCAGGAAACTATACATAGGAGTAAGTGAGATGCTGAAATGAGAAGTTGTCAAAGCTGCGTGCTGGATTGTCAAATGCGCTTTTGTTTTGTGAGCAGATTTAGTCAACTTAAAATTCTTTTGTGAAATTTACCAAAAGTACGGAGTCAATTCTTTTCAAAACTATTTATCTTTGAACTTTATTTAGAGCAAAGTTTTATACTGTCACTAGAACCTATTAAAACCTTCATATCAATTAGAAAAACAGAAATTAAGTGCTCGGTCACTGCTTGCAAATATAAATTGGATGATAAACTAGGAAAAGCATGATTCAGGCAACTGCACTATGTAAATTATCTTTTTTAATAACAGAAGCAAAGATTTATATAAATTAATTATGTGAATTATTTCAAAATAAAGTAGGAAAAGAACATTTTTTACCGCACAAAACCTTTGTTTAGTTTTTGCAAATTGAAAAGTTGTTTAGACTAGGGATGGCGTGTAAATACATGTAAAACATGGCCTACGAACACAACCAGAAATTCATTACGCAAAGTCTGGCTTATCAGCATTCCTGTTTGCTATATATTCTAAGATTAGTTATGTTTTACTCCGCCATTTTTGGTCTTCGCTATCAAATTCATTAGGTTTGGTTTGTTATGGGCCTGGCGCATTGACGCAGGAAAATCCGTGAAATAACTCTAGTGGCACGAAGCAAATATTACTCACAAACTGTTTAGCGATGAAATTTTTTTTTCTAATTATTAACTTTTTTATGTTGCAACTTGAGTAAATATTTTTTAGTATATGAAAATAAATGCAACTAAAATTGCGCACAGGTTGTACAAATTTTTCATCGCTTAGGTACAAACAATATCAGTGTCAATGTGTTAGAAATGGCTAGGTACATGATATTTGCTCATTTGCATCTCATTTAGTTATTACCTCGCTGGTTTCTATACGGATACGCCTTTTCTGCATTTGTGATTTAAACTAACACGCTACACTTTTCGTTGATGAGAGGCAATCGACGGAGGGAAAATAACGTACTACACTTTTCTAAGCTGCAACGCGGGCAACATACCAATCCTACTGCAAGCAAATAGTTTCGGCCCTTTTCAGACTTTGAAATTTGTATTCGGACGGCTGTGCAATTGTTTACCTGTGGTAATAGGTGTGTTCTTTTGTTTACCTTGCTCTAGAACTCCCATATACTGGGGAGAACAAATTGTTCTGTTCGCTTCATTTAAATCTTCTATGAAAATGTATGAGGCATTCTTTTGTGTATCTTTTGCTCTGCTCTGTTCTGCGGATGCAAAAGAACACAGCTAATATAATAATTCAATTCTCATTATGTGCTGTGGACTTGTGATCCCTACAATTATTATTTATATCAATATCTGTAACTTGATTAAACACACCCCCAAATAAACTCGGTAGTTATAAAGAATTACTGCAGAGCAAAATTATTGTGATGACACGTCTGGGAACCAGTGTAGCAACATTTTCGTGCTTACTGCATGTGGTTTGGCCCTATCCCGGCGATTACACTAGTCAGTAGAACTGACGGTCAGTATTAAATTCGTCTGTCAATCTTACTGACTAGAAAGGCGTTGTGTTCGCTCAACTGACTAGTCAGTTCATTATAAAATTGTAGTCAAGCGTCTTATACATATATGTATGCATTTGTAATGATTTCTTTCCAAGGTATATGGAATACAAGTATTCCCATTACGAACCACGTTCCGCTATTAACTAGTGACGAAATATCGTGCAAATGTATAGGAAAGCACGGTACAGAGAACACAATACTCTCTGCGCTCTCTGTCTTTCCTATAGAAATGTTTACATATAGCTCAGTCACGAAATTACGTCACAAAACAAAAACCAACATTTTAATAAGAATATCTTGTATGCTATATACCTTGATATTTTCTTTATTCCATCATTTTTCTCTAAAAAATTAAGAGTTAATTTCTCAAACAGTCAATAGAGAGAAGATTAGACATATAAACACAAATTTCCACTAGTTCGCTATACTTTTATATTCAATTTCGGCCATTTTAATTTTACGTTTGACAGTTTATACTGACTGGTCAAAAATATAGCTAGTAAAAATGTTCATGTCATTAGGGGTTTCAAAGAGGCTGTGCCAGTGTCACACTGTCACGAAAAGTTTTTAGGGACGGAAGGAGACTCCTCCCCTTGTGCGTAGATATAGCTGCAGAATAATGTTGCTACGCGTAGTTCCATATATGAATACCAAATTTATTGTGTGCGTGTTCAATACGTTACGGTTTTTGATATAAACAATGACTGTTTAATTAAATTATAATAGCTGTGTTCTTTTGGGTCCGCAGAACAGAACAAAAGGTACACAAAAGAACGCCTCATACATTTTCATAAAAGATTTAGCGAGCAGTACAAATAGTACACTTCAATCGACGCAACAATTTGTTCTCTCCAGTATATTGGAGTTCTAGAACAAGGTACACAAAAGAACACAGCTATAATCACCTACAATCGCAGGGAAACAACTGATTAGAAATTTGGCAATTTTAAAATGGCCGAATCAATTTTCTTTTAGTAGTATTGGTGTGCCGCCCGTGCTTCTGTTTGAAACTTGGCATTTCGGAATTTTTCCTACCTCCGAATACTTATCAACCATAAAAACTGCCTATAATCTGCCACGTGTGGGCCCTGGCTATTACTAACAATACCATTTCCACTTCTAGCCAGTCTACAAATCAATTCAATTCGCTTCGCAAACTCCTGTGCTCTCCAGGACACTACACGAAAGCAAGAGAACACAGCTAAATGTAAAATTTTTAAACTTTCGAAAATAGAGTTTATGAATTTTGTTGACTTCATTCAGATTTAAACTAACCTGGAAACGTAGCAAATTTTGCACTAACCCAACCCCACCCCACCCAATCCATTCGATCGTTAAGAAGAAGAAGACTTCACTGAGTGTTTATTTACAATTATTTGGATTAAATTTTTATGCTTTAAAATAAATCATGAAACTACTTTCTAATATCCTCCAAAAAACAATCTTTACATCGTCGCGGTCTGTTTTTAATTTTTGGCCTGTCAAGTATGTTTTATAATTTATTTGTTTACCAGGATATTTACAGTTGATAAAATATGTTATGCATTTAGAGATTTTGGAATTACAAATGCTGTCGTCCTTGGAAATGTCTCCCCAGAACGCGCAATTCCAAATCATATCGAAAAGCCATTTTATTATAATGAAATGAATGAGCCAGGAGATACCTTAGGAAATCCAGAAATAAAAACTGAAAAACAAATCAATTGCATGAGAGATAGCTGTAAGCTGGCTGCAAATATTCTCAGAGTATGCAGTGAACTCGTCCGGGTAATATCTAGATGAATCTCTTAAAATACAGAATAATTCCATGTAATTAAGGTAGGAAGGAGTTACGACAGAAGAAATAGATGTGTTTGTACATGATAAAATAATAGCAGCGGGTGCATATCCATCCCCGCTTCGATATGCCGGCTTTCCTAAATCAGTATGCACCTCTGTGAATCATGTCGCTTGCCATGGGATTCCAGATGATAGGAAACTAGAGGACGGAGATTTAATAAACGTAGATATTACAGTCTATCTAAAAGGATATCACGGTGATTGTTCGTGGACTTTTCTAGTTGGTGATGTTGATGAAAGGGGAAAGTATTTGGTTCAATGTACCGAAGAATGCTTGCATGGGGCAATACAACAGTGTGGACCGGGAAAATCTTTTAGCGCTATTGGGAAGTATATATCACATTATACCAAAGAAAAGGGATTGACATCGATTCCGGCTTTTATTGGACACGGCATAGGAAGCTACTTTCACGGACCACCTGAAATTTTTCACTTTGGTGAGATTAATTTAATTCCCAGCGAAAGTACATATTATAGTGATCCAAATTTTATAGAGAATGATATTCCCGGAATTATGGAACCAGGGATGACATTCACAATAGAACCGATACTTTCACTTGGAGAACCAGACGTGGAAATACAGGAAGACGGATGGACCGCAATGACAGTTGATGGAGCAAGGACAGCACAATTCGAACACACAGTTCTAGTTACGAGCGGTGGTGTTGAAATCTTAACTGTACCAGACTAAGCAAAAGACAATAAAATTTTACTTTTACAATTTTGTTTTTTATTCACCTATCAGATTTTTATGGTTTATAACAAAAGAAATGGGTTTTTTATGATTCTTTCAATTTTAGGCTTACAATGTATGGGATTTGCGCAAATCATTTTAACACTAGATTTAAGCACAGACACCTTGCCCCATTGCTTTTGCTTGAGGCTTTTGTATTGGCAGAAACAGTTTAAATTCAGGAGGAAGCTCATCCTCTGAATACAGTCTGTCTGAGAAGTACACTCTTCGAATTCGACAATTTGCGTGTATCTGAACTCTGAGAGTTTCAACATAATTGGTGCCATAAGCCCTTCGTGTAAAGTCCGATAAATTGAATTGAATTTGATTCCATCCTTCATCTAGCCGCATTGGCATTGTGCAAATGAACGGTTTTACTCTGGTTGTTGACTGGTAGTTGCTTGCTCTGAAACGTCGTCGTACGTTTTTATCATCTAACACCTGTATGTAAAGTATTTAGAATAGAAATTATGTTATTCTCGTATTATGCTGCAAATGCATGCCAACACTTACCTGAACCTCAAATGTGAAATATTTTTTCAAGTTTTTTATTATCATCACCAGAAATGGTAGTTTAATGCCAAGGGTCTTCTTCGGATCAGCTGGACAAGTTATGTACGTTGTGCTAACATTTGTACCGACAATTTCTAATACCAAACTCTGAATATCATTGTCAGTGATACGTTTAATGTGTCCATTTCGGACTTTTTTGTCCCATATTTGTAGCGGCTTACTGCCAATACTGTACAGAATTGATAAGAAACCAGACTGAAATGTGTTCTTGAACATGGCGCCCTTTTAAGACGATTTGTATACCGAACCTTGTACAATAATTTATTTTATTGCATTGAGAAAACGCACAATCAAATAGAAATTATTAATAAAAATTTTGGTGGAGATGAATTAATATTTTTTTGTTTAATTTTGAAAACAACGAAGACGATTTTCAGACTACTTTGTCGAAGGAACAATTTTTTGAGGTTAGTTCATTGTTTATGTCGTCGATTTTCACGTTGCATAGCAACTGGCGATTGTCATTTGATTTTTATTGTTGCTTTGTTCTTGTTTTTGATCATTGCGGTTATGTGCGTTCGCTATCTAATTTAAAATTGATAATGCAGTTCAGATCATGGTGAATTTTAGAACGCAGCTTTTAAAATTGATTTTCAAGTTTGTTGATTTTGTTGTAAAGTCAGTTCCTTGGATTGAAAAAGCAGTTGGTTTTTGGTTAGTATTTTATATTTAAAGTGCCCGGTGAAAAGAACTTCAATTAAGGAGAGGTAGAAGAGTGCTTTTAAAATTTATCAAGAAAAGTTTATTATATTTGAAAAGAAAATAACATAGGCAGCGTTAAAGTACCAAATTATGAGGAATGCAACCGCCATATGCATAATGGATATCGATGGTAATTAATTCCGATTTAAATTCTATTTTAATTAGTGAACTGTGATTTGAATTTGATTTTAGATTTCAAACACATAGCAAAATCAAAACGATATTTCTTC
The DNA here is from genome assembly GCA_963930735.1 of Dioctria linearis. NCBI lineage: Eukaryota > Metazoa > Arthropoda > Insecta > Diptera > Asilidae > Dioctria > Dioctria linearis. The sequence goes on from OZ005744.1 coordinate 180,863,390, forward strand.
CTCGGAAACCTAAATCCAGAGGAGAGAGTAAAAATTTAGTGCCATCTAGACCGTAATAATAGTGAGGCATTCAAAATGAAATAAATCTTCAAAAATTAAAAACGTATTAATAATAGGAAATTTCAATTATAATAAGCGACTTAGAGATAGAATAGGAACCATATCGTGCTGAATATCAAACAGTTACAGAGTTTGTTGTTGAGCCCGATAGGTAAAACTCAGATACAGGCTTATTAGTACAGTCAAATTCGCAGAAATAGAAAAATTTAATGAGCTTTAACTTTTGTAATAACTTTCATCGCGATTGGATCAACAATTACCGAGATATGATGAAAAAACTGGATTGGAGCACCTTTTTTTTTTTTAACATGACGGATCGAACCTTGGAGGTAGAGGTCAGGATTTTTACTATCTTCAAAGGAATGTCAAAATAAAGGTCTTCACCAATTTATAGGTATACGAAGTTTGTCATTCCGTTTGTAACGCACGGAAATAATGATGGTAGGACACCCACGCATAATAATAAAAGTTATTTTGAAAATTAAGGGGAGGTTACCATTCATGATATAAAAAAATCGATGTTTTTTTACATAATTACCATCCTTAAATTGTTTAGAGCGGGTAAAAGGATCTTTTCATATCTAAAGTATTTAAGAATTCATTGTTGAGAGCCAAACCGTCCGCTGGCTGGAAAACAGGTAGCTCAGTCCTTTTCTCACTACCTGAGGTACCCTCATAAATTAACATTCAGATTCAGCACAATCAGTTCTTGAAGGAAGAAGAAGGGCCTCTGTATGGTGTTGGAATAGTCAAAGTAAGCTTTCTAAGATTTTTTATAACGTTAATCTTCTTTATGTATATGAGTTTTTCTGAGAACAACATTTTTCAGCCCGCGAGGCGCTCTACAGCCTCAACGGATGAACCGATTCACATAATTCTTTGCGCAATTAAAAGGAAATTCAATTTGCGAAAAACACTAAGGCCCCCAAATTTTATCTAGTTTAATCATTTTCAATCCTATTTGTTTCGGATGAACTGGCAGAGCTGGGGAGCGTCCCGCGCAGACCAAAACATGCCATGCACGGCGTTGTTTGATGGTAGCTGGAGGCGCCATTTTGTTTTTTTTTTCTTATAAATAAAATTGGAATTTACTCTCCATTGATAGAAGAATAAAATACGTTCAAAACATTTCTAAAAGTATTTATTTTATGTAAAAATAAATTTCCAAAGATCATGCATTTTTCATTCGTCTCGACCACTGACTTATAACAATGGACTGAGCGTATTGTAATTTTCCTATAGGAAAGCATGGCACAAGTTTTGTAGTTCTCTCTTTCGCCCTATGGCAGAGTTGGAGCTACCAACACAAAATATTGCATTCTGGAACGTTTGCTTATGCCATTTGATGTTTTTATGTTGGCTACAGATGCAATCACCGTAGAAGGAATAAGGTAAAGATAGTGTTTACCATACTCCGTCTCTCTTGCCCATAAGCAGGATTCAGTTAAGAATAACTTTTGAAAATTAAAGTCGGAATGAGTTTACTTCCTTATAAGCGATTAAAATATCACTTGGGCATAAGAAAATATATTTTTTTAATTAAATTCGATTTTCGGGTGTAAAATTTCATCTGATTGGTTGAGTTTTACATGTTTTTTATGTAATCGTTTTAAAGGGTGCTCTAACGGTGATATACAGAAACACAATATTTTTTGTGCCACATGAAATAGTAAATCGCTCAGTCCATTGTTATAAGTCAGTGGTCTCGACGGAAACCCCCACTTAAGTTCGAAAATGAGACAAATCGGGCACCTCCTTCGTGATGTTGCCATACAAAAATTTCGATTTCCACTATATATTTGGACACTGCCCGAAAAAGCGTCGACGTGGAGAGCTGAAATTTGATACAAGATTATTTCATAGTATTAGCAAATGAAATTTCGAAAATAGATTAAATCTGGCAATCCCTTCCATTGTGTTGCCATATAAAACTTTAGGTTTTTTACGTATACTGTGAAAACGATCAGTCCTCTAGATATTTTTATTGTACTAAAAATTTCTTCAGAATACAAAGTCCTATAAAATTAGTTATAATAATTTTTTTTGTCCGACGACCCGTTCTAGAAATAAGTATATGCGAAAAACCACTTCAAAAATCAAAAATTCACAGATAGGTGACCAACGAAATTACATACGGGCATTCATCTAGGGCAGTGATGGCGAACCTTTTTGAGAAGTGGTTCAAATTTTGTCCATTAGTTTTTTTTAGTGCTAGCTCATCGGTCACTGTCGTCACTTAAAAAGGCGGATGGGGAGGATGTTTAAAAACTACTTTTTGAAGTAAAACTTCTTATGTTGGGCTGTGAATTGCCGCGAGAGGGGAAATGAGTGACAAAAACCTGGCTTTCCCCTCTTCGCGGCGTTCACTTTCCTCCTTTTTTGCTCATCTACATAAAAATTGTAAATAGCTCGAGCACCTGTTCTCGTCTTCCAATAATGCATAACAATTCTATGGAAAAAATGTCCAGTAAATTTCTAAGAAAAATTTGTGGCCTTCCCTACATGTTCTTCAGAATTTGTATGCATTTGGACGGCAATGGCTGCTTGGAGGGCGGCTAATAATTTTTATGAGCGTAGACGCTAGTTAAGCCATAAGCATTGATTTCTTCTTAGAAATTTTCAGAGAATGTTTCGGCAGAATTTATTATAATTCAGTTGTAGTGTTGAGCGGCGATTTTAACACAAGTTTCGCCACATTACGCATCGTAACCATTAGTGAAATTTTTAAAAGATAAATTTAATTTAACGAACTTAACGATCTTAATGAAGCTACAACTAGAGGTGGTACAACTATTGATGCATTATTCATGAGATTTATTGATAAAATTAATTCAATTATATTTGTTGCCTGTTATTCCTACCACAAACCTATTGTAAACTTTTATAGAAAATACACGTAAAGAATCAACACTATCAATAATTGACAAGATTACTTTTATATTATATTTCTTTTATAAAGTATTTTTGTAAAATAAATCTATTAAACTGATTAAAAAAAACAATAGTTAAAATTGTTTTTATTTGTACCTCCAAATTATAAATGTATTTTTATATTAAATAATTTCCAATTCTTTAAAAAAGAAATTTTTTTCAGTTTTAGCTTAACTCTTTTTAAATAAACTTTATAATACTACTACGTGGATATTTGAAAATCTCACTCTCTCTTTTCAATACAAAGTGAGTGAAATAACACAACACTTGACGTTTTACCTCTGTCGGGGGTCTCCCGACCACAATTAATTTTTTTTTTGGTTCTCACTTACAACTTATACTTTTGCAAGTGAAGAGCAAAACAGAAAGGACGACGTCAAAGATTGATATATAAATGATACCATTCCAGGTGACACCATGTCCAGTTGGAGGTCGCCACTGCACTGATTATTTCAATGAAAAAGGAATAAAGAAAATCACATATGTGTATTATGAAATATTATTTATTTATAGATATAGTTATAGCAATGTGTATGTATAATAAAGCTGATCATAAAGTTGAAGAATATATTTAATTAGAAATCTCTTATTGTTTATTTTCAGATAGTTTCTTAATATTAAGTTCATATGTGGCGACGCGTCAGTCAGTGTGCCTTCATCATTTCTTTTCTGAACGCGTGACCAGCCACCAGTAAATCGGGCAATTCTTTTTTCTCTATTGTCGGCCATTAATACTTTGCTAAGCGCGGAAAGTTATAGTTATACTATACTTATGACAGACATGGGATATCGACATCTAGATATTGATATCTAGATATTCCGAATATCTAGATATCAAAGTTCCCATGACAGACATGGGGTATTGATGTGACAAGCCGTACTTTGACATTTCAATTCATTTGACATCTCCAATTGCAACAAGTTTGGAAATGGAAGTGACAAATATATTAGCTTTAACGCAGGCTAAACGGCAACAAATAATTGTAAATATAATAAGATCCTGGTTGAGGTGCAAAATGTATTGGCGGATGTGGTGTCTCAATTCACAATTTCGTGTGAAACGAAGAAAACTGTGGTCGAAGGTTTGTTTAAAAGTAACATAATTGTTTTGGAATAATTTATTAACTGAATTTTCTTTTTAAGGTGGAAAATTCACAGTTTTGGGAAAAAGAAGTACCACGGTCCGATGAGGAAAAAATTAAAACTTATTTTCGCGTAAATAGGAATACATTTAAATTCCTAGCCTACAAATTGAGGAAGATTGCAAGGCAGAACACGACTTGGCGTTGTGCCATTTCTCTTGCCGTACTATAAATATGGATATTCCTTTTATTAGACCGAAGATCAATATCATGGTTTCTCCATACTTCAATTATGTACATCGTCTCTGCGGAGTTTAATATTTTTCTTTTTTTATTATAATTTTTCCCGGGAGAATGAACTTTTGCCACTTTCGACTCCATGTTGACAAACAATTGGTGGTCTTCTTCTTCTTTTTCGCTTTCTTGGGTAAGCACAGGCACATTTTTGCTTAATTTGACACTGCGAACCGTAAGAAGTGACGATGATCGGGGTATACCCACTAATTTTAGAGGATATCGATATCTGGATATCTAGTCTATACCCACTAGTTTTTCTGGGTATATCGGGTGTATTTGATGACAGACATGGTGTATAAACGGGATATTCTGAATATCTAGATATCGATATCCCATGTCTGTCATAAGTATTAGGTAGGCGTGTATTGACAAGGAAAATTAATTAAATATAAGAAAATTCATTCTGATGTCAGACTTGATATGATAAGGATGTATTGTTACAAATTATAATTATTATGACGTTGTGACATTTTTGCTGAAATAAAAAGATAAGGATTAAATACCACAGCAGCAAGAGGCTTTTGATCTATCTTCTGGATTCCTCACATTTTATTTTACTTTCAGGCTCTTCCTTTTAGGACGGCCCGAATGCCGCTGTGCTTCTCTAACACTACAGCTAACAGTGTTACAGGCGTTTTGAACGGACAAGGTCTACAACGTTGCAATTACCGTTGTCCATGAAGAATATTCGACGAAGTCAATAATACATGACATCTGCGTAACAAGATTGAATCTACTTATCGCAACGGTAGAGGTCATTTTCACCATTTATAATTGCTGCAGTTGCTACGTACGTAAAGTTAGCACTGCAACTTCGTCTGATATAGTTCCGAGCTATCTCATAAATTGTCGTTAATTTGTCGCGAAAACCATAAATTTGTCGTGTCCTTTTTTCTATAGGAAACTGGATGTGGTGCTAAGTTGACGTCAAGTTAGCACCGCAACACACTGGAACTCAGCCAAAACTTATCGGATTAGAAAATTATACATCTTGGAATTTGTCGTTAATTTGTCACGAAATCCATAAATTTGTCGTGTCCCTTTTTCTAAAGGAAACTGGATGTGGTGCAAGTTGACGTCAAGTTAGCACCGCAACTCACTGGAATCGGCCAAAACTTATCGGATTGGAAAATTATACATCTTGGAATTTGTCGTTAATTTGTCGTGAAAACCATAAATTTGTCGTGTCCTTTTTTCTAAAGGAAACTGGATGTCGTGCTAAGTTGACGTCAAGTTAGCACCGCAACTCACTGGAGCTCGGCCAAAACTTATCGGATTGGAAAATTATACATTTTGGAATTTGTCGTTAATATGTCATGAAATCCATAAATTTATCGTGTCCTTTTATCTAAAGGAAACTGGATGTGGTGCAAGTTGACGTCAAGTTAGCACCGCAACTCACTGGAACTTGGCCAAAACTTATCGGATTGGAAAATTATACATCTTTGAATTTGTCGTTTATTTATCATGAAATCCTTAAATTTGTCGTGTCCTTTGTTCTAAAGGAAACTGGATGTGGTGCAAGTTGACGTTAACTTAGCACCACATCCAGTTTCCTTTAGAAAAAAGGACACGAAACATTTATGGTTTTCACGATAAATTAACGACAAATTAACGACAAATTATGAGATAGATCCGAACTATATCAGACGAAGTTGCGGTGCTAGCTTTACGTACGTGCAGTTGCTTCAAATCGACAACACTAATAACGTCTCAACTAACTGTTCAACAACGAAGAGTATTAGCGGGAGACTGCGATACATTGTAGCTGCCTGCCGAGACTGTTTTAACCTACCACAACGATAGAAGTGGTCACTTGTCTTTATCAGTTTGACATAGGGTCAACTGGTCAATTACGACCTTTGATCATTTATGCCCTTTATGAATGTTACAGCTCCTTTTTCAGACGAACACCTCGAACAGGATAGCGACACGACACTTGTCGTACTCGCACAATCAAGATTTTCCTATTCAGCTGTTATACAAACGATATCGACACTCATCGTACTATCATAATCAAGATTTCTTAATCCAACTGTTGTTCTAACAACTGTGTTGTTGCTCTCACTCTGGTTTGGACAACTGTCGCAAAGTATCCAGTGTAGTCAAACCACACTACAACCCTTCATCAACATCCACCCACTACATCAAGATAGCTAAGACGTAGCGAGGACTTCTGACTGCAACTAACCCGACACAATTCTTTCTGAGTCAAGTCAAGGCTACTAACGAACGCCAGGAGTCAGGCTATAACTTTGTGGTACCTAAAAACCACTAAACATATTCCGTTTTCATTAGTTTAACGCATTTCGCAGTCAATTCATTTCCAAGTTTATTTTTATTACTAGATCCTACAAAAATCATTGAGGACAACAATTTTTCGCACGAATATATGGACCCGAACATCGTTAAAAGAGCACTAGCAAGTTTCTACATTGTTATAAAATTATTTGTAAAGAAACCCTTATGTATAATATAACATTATCAATTTTTAGTGTGGGATCATTATTAACTTTTTTCCTTCTAATTCGGAAATTAAGATTTCAAATTTATTTTTCCACACAATGCTGCTTTGCCAATAAATTCAGTTAACTCCATTGTTTCGAATTCCGTTTTGAATGAATATAAAATAAAGTGAAATGTATTTTCCAAACTTTTAAATTGATTAAATCTCTCCTCAAAAGCATGTTTTATTTCCTATATAATCGTTAAATATTTCTTTAATTGCATTTTTTTAAACGTCAATCGTATATTTCCAAAAATTATTGTGTTTGTAATTGAGGAAAATATTTCCAAATCCTTAGTAAAGATGTCCAGGTTCGTCATAAATATTTTAATATTTTTAAACATACAAGTATACATGGTTTTGGACCTGAGCAACGAAAAGCTGTTTATAAGGTAAATTTGGGAGCTGAATCCAAATCAGCAGCCCGTTTTTTAAAATTGGTTCTAGTTTTCGAAATATTCAATAAATTCATTATTTTACTATTTTTGACCATTAACGGCCATTTATTGAATTGAAAAGTACAAATCAGAAATGAACAAAGGTTGAGCTGAGTCTTTTTTTTATGCTGGTTGGGATCTGTTTCACGCATTAGGGTCCAACAGTAGTCGCTCATCAAGCCTTCGTTCCAAAATCCATGGTATCGCCTTTCTTTTTTCGCTCTATCGTGATGCTCGTCGCTCGTGTCGCCCAAGTTTTGTGGGAAAAACTCAATATGTGAATGCAGAAAATGTATCTTGAGAGACATTCGAGCTCCAATCTTGTGGTAATTTTGCAAAAAATTGTCGAATACTTCTTTGTAATCCGGTGATTTGTGGTTACCGAGAAAGTTGTGATCAACACTTTTAAATGATGCCCATGCTGCTGCTTCATCAGGCGCTAAACATTTTGTGAACTTTGCATCAGCCATTAGTTTTCGAATCAGGTCCGACAAATAATTCTTCTTTGATTTTTGCGTATGACAGTTTTGGAAATAACTTGATTAAGTACTGGAAAGTCGGTCCTTCGCGATTGAGCGCTTTGACAAAGTTCTTAATAAGGCCAAGTTTAATATGAAGAGGTGGCAATAAAACGTCCTGTGGGTTCACGAGTGGTATAGAGGATACGTTTTGTTGTCCTAGCTTATAATGGGTACGACTCGGCCACACCTTTCTCACATAATGATGATCAACTGCACGGCTGTCCCACAGACACAAAAAACAGCAAAATTTCGTGAAGCCAGATTGCATCCCAATCAATAGACCAATAACCTGTCTATGTAAATCAATTAATATCTATTTAGAAATTAAGTACAATTAATTTATTTATCAACCTTTAGATCGCCACAAATTTTCCATTGATGCTCATTGTATTTGATCTTGGCCAAAATTGTACGCATTGTGTCGTAGCATTCCATAGATTGTACTGCGTGAGCAATGGGAATCGATGGTTTTTTATTTCCAATGAGTAGAGCCGCCTTCAAACTGTACTTAGATCGATCTATGTATTGCAGAAACATGTTATTTTCTTTTTTGAAGAATGGTAAAATCACGTGATTTCTATTTCTGTATATAGTGACTTCTGTTTCAGGGTCAAGATGTTTCCATTCTTGCAACCGTGATGCAAGCAACTCTGCTTTTTGTTTCGATGAATTCAAATCGCGAATCAAATCACTCAGTTCACTTTGCGAAATTAAATGCTTTTCTTCCATAACGAAATCGCTTTCATTGCTCGCCAGTGATGAAGACGAAGTTCTTAAAGCATTTTTTGAACTTATCCCTGGACAAATTGGCAATGGAACACTGTCCGCACGTGAAACTGGTTTCGACACTGATGATACGTCAGGATATTCATACCGTGCTAGTTTTTTTGTATTTATATCGACGACATTCATTGAGCAAAAGTAGCAATCATCTACATGATTTTTCTGTTCTCTCATAACGTTGGCACAGAAAATGAAAAGTACATATTTTCACCAAGTGACCACTTGTACAGCTTTGTTCTGCACGCATTACAAAACAATTTCTGTACCCATGGCTTGTCAGTGTTTACTACAGCAAAACAAAAGTACTGAAAATACGCATCTTTGAGTGCAATTGTCATGATTTTTTCACGTTTTCCGAGCATATAACATCCACAAACGTAACAAAACACTTTGAATCGACTCTGCAACATTTTCTCTGCATTTTCACACGTTCCGAAGCACAATCACAGTACAAAAATAAGTTCCAAAAGATGTTCGATGCAACGTGGTTAGCTGATAGCCGTTGTAAGAGCGCAGTACTGCCACCTAGCGTGAACTCGAAAACTAGAACCAATCTTGACACACGGATTGAAGATCTTGAGTTAAAAATCGTTCACATCTGCTCGGGTCCAAAAGTTGACCCGAATTTGTAAACTTGATTAAAGAAATTTTTTCATTTCCTTGAAGTTTTTTATTTAGTTTATTAAAATTCTAAATGATTAATATTTTTGATTGTCTGTTCTCTCTTTTATGGATAATAAATAAGTTTATGAAAATCAACGCATGGGTCACTTAAAAAGCCTGCGTAGGTCATAATCTGAACCGCGGGTTATAGGTTCGGCAACACTGATCTAGGGTATCGTAAGAATTGGTCTTAGACCAATTCTAGCTTTTTTACTTGTTTTAATCTAATTTGACTGGACTATATTTAGAAACACATCGAATGGCCATTCCAAACAATACCTACTGCCACTGCGCAGAGTAGTTAAAAAAAAAAATAAACCAAAAATCTTCCTTTATATTAATTTATGCGCATAGCCAGGCATCTTATGTACAAAACCATTCGTTTTTAACTGAAACTTACTCTACACGTCATTAAAGCACTTATCTTGATCCCAATTTATATGTAACTTAAATTGCTTACTAATTTCATTCTTCTTTAACCCATCGAAATATATCAAGGAAAAGCAAAAGTTTTCAGTCGGACTCTGTTTTTCGAACCACCTCTAATATTTCATCACCTCCCTCGTGACATGAACATTTTTAGGTGAGATCCGATACATTAATGAAATTATTACTTATATTAGGAGCTTTCAGTTTCACTTGTTTCAGTTGCTCAGTGGTTGCGTTCGGTTTTTGTAGCTCAATATGTAACTAAGACAGTTCACTGAAAGTGGAGTCTCAGTGAGCCAACTGAGAATATCTCACTTGTCTCACTGAGAATGGGCTTACCGAAAACGCCTATTATATCCTGATGACCCAATGGCTTTTTTTAAAAAGGGATGTTCTTGGCAGCATATTACCACAACCACCCGTACGCGTCGATGGATGGATTCAACGACTCCCATCTTATCCATTTGACTAGATGCGCCTCAGTTTTATCACCGTACTAAGCTCAAATAAACACTCATTTGCAGAGCAAATAACGGATGAAGAGTCGCGTAATAAAATATTTATACCCACAATTTTGCAATACCCATTTACCCACGGTCAACTAAAATGTTCGGTAAATCGTCGTTTTCTTGGCTGCAGATAAAAAAAAAGGGATCAATTTTTTATTAGACGATGATTCTCCATTTACACATTTTTGTCGTCTTTTTTGATTCTGTAGATTGTCCAAACAGCGTGTAAAATATAAATTGCAGGTGTTTGATCAATTGCAACACTTGAAATAAATGGGGCATCCAATCCAAATTTATGGATTTAAGATTTTAAGTTAACCTAATTTAAGCCTAGTTTACAATGCAGCCAGCCAACCGAGAAACGTTGTCACAACATAATAATTGGAAATAATTCATGCGTTTTCGATTGCGCGGTAAATCCGATTTAATACTTTTATTTTTGTAGATTAGAGGAGTCCTAGTGACATGCAGCTGTTGAGTATAGTTTTCATTATTAAAACAATTTTTTAGGTACTCGCAATAATTAGCTGGCGATATTTACCCTTTTATATCTCACATAAAGTCCCGTTTATTTCGGTTGAAAAGCATAACAAAAAAAGTCAACGGGAAACTGTTAATTCTTTTCTTTTTCATCTTAAGGCAGAAACGAATTATGCAACCCATGGTGAGTGCACATGAATTGAACGTGCGGGGTTCACGTACCAGGGAATATGAGATATATCGAGTGCAATATGAGGAGGAAACATCTCGGAAGTGCTCTCATATTTCATCATTGTCCATTGTTTTTTTTTCTTACTTCTTTCCTTTACCAAGAATTTATATTTTCTTCAATTCTGTTTATTTTTTTCTTTTGCACTTTCTGTTTTCCATCAGAACCACCATAGCAATTTTCTTAAAGAGTACTTTGAACTTTCTATTCGAACACTTCTCCAAAAACTTTTTTGATGCTTTTATTAACTGCATTTTTTTCTTTTTATGTATTATACAAAATTTAAAAAAAATCATACTATGCTAGTTTAAGCTGTTTAATTTATTTTATTGTTATCACAAGTTGATAGCGCGATGGAAGGTTCTAGTTCCCAGGGATTTGTACAATTCACAGGCATTTCCGACGAAAAATTTAGACGCCAATTGGTGCTTAATCACCCTGTTGCCATATACTTATGTATATGTGTTTATTAGGGATACAATTGCTTTACCAAATATGTAAAATTTAGCGACAACAACTGTTGGTAAAGGCTTGCAGGAGCAATATCCGAAATGAGAAGCTTACAGTTGAGCTAAATAGATTGTTGTGTTATAGGCTAGTGATCTTATTTCATAAAAAAATTATTGCTATGATCCGGTAAACATAGCTTTGAAACTGGACTAACTTAGTGATGATGATCAGAGGCGGATTTACAAATTTTCAAGGTATATGCTGTAATGGTTTTGACGCCCTTGCATCTACAATTGTCATGTCCTAGATTATTTTTACAATCCAAAAATTTCGTTGAAATTGCACGTAAAATAATTTTTGGGTTTATTTTTGAGATAATCAAAGCTCAATCATGTACGATTAATAAAGGCGGGGTAATGTATGCTACTTACACAATATTGTACATTCGGTAAACGTGAATAAATAATCTTTATTGCGGTTACAAACAGTTAAAAATAATCAGACTCAGTCAAGTTATAAAAGTTCGTTACAATACCTTTTTGCGCGATTTTTTGTTAGCAAAATCATCGATGCGATCGTTGTAAGTAATCCTGTTCATTAATTCCGACTCTATGCACAAAAGATCTAAAGCGTTTAATTTTTCTTGACTCAAGGTCGATCTCAGATAATTGTTTACCCTTTTTAGACAAGAAATGCTTCCCTCAACAATTTGTCGCTGGTGTACATAATGACATACGGAGGGCTATGTCCAAGTTCGAATAAACGTTCTGCAAACTCTGTTTTCGCAGGAACGAAGATAGACTCTCTAATGATGTAGAATCTCGTTTTACCAAAACGCAAAGCTTTGAAAATGTATGCATTCTTGAACTAACTCAGTCTCTAGTCTTAGGATACATTCTTTCTAAGGACAGAGCCTTTTTCGTAAGGGTTGATGATGACAATTCGCTCATTTTGGTTAGAAATGAAAATTTTATACGATACGATTCTATCAATGATGACGAGAAATGTATTAACCCTGAAAGTATTACTCGCGGTCATACTCATTTCTTCATCGGGTGTTTCATCAGCAAATTTTTTTCTTTTCGGTTGTCTTTTTCCCAGGTCTTTTGTGTAGACGCACTTAATTCCAGTGCCATTTCTTCGAAATATTTGAAGTTTTCTCGTTGATCTTCGAAAAACTTGCGAAGAGATTCATAAAGATCGGCTACAGTGATCAAATCTACTGTAGAAGCCAGGATTTGAACATTCACTTTGTTTATTCTTTCCAAAAAACCATTCCACACAACAACCATTATCGCCGTTTCCAGTTTTTTTAATTTTGAAAGAATTCCCGTTGCTTCGTTTCGTGTGACTGGCTTTTCGGTGCAATCATTCCTGATTGTTAAGGACTTCGTGCCACGAATCTCTCAAACTTCTGCAAGCATCCTTTCTAGCTGACCAACGTGTGAGGTTTACTCTCTTGACTGTTTTGCCTTCTCTGACTTCAGTCATCAATATCTTCTAGCGTTGTGTCGAACTTGAAAAAAAAAACGTATATTTCTTGGAGCAACATGAATAATCGACAAGCTTCTGTGCAAGATTCAGCAGTCGCAGTTGCCACTAAATTTAAAGAGTGGGCAGAGCATGGAGCGAAAAAAGCAAACGGTGCTTGACTTTGAATTTTAGCCTGTAAGCCATTATATGTATATGCCAGACATATTTGCGGCTTTGTCATACGATTGTCCACGGCAGCCTTCAATATTCAAACCCAAGGTTTTTAGTTCCGAAGAAATGGCAGCAAACATTTCTTCAGCTTTATGTCCGACTGAGGGCAAAAACTTGAGGAATCTTTCACAGGGTTCTCCTGTTTCTAAAACATATCGAATCACGAAGGTGAGCTGGTCCACATGTGCTATATCCGGTGTCGAATCGATGATTAAAGAAAAGTTTTTCACCCTTCTTATCTCGTCTCCAATTTGCTTCAAGACTTTATGGCCCATCAAGATGACTGGCTAAGAAAGGATCGAACTCAGCTAACAGTTCCAGAATCATAGATTTTGAAGTTTGCTACACCGAATGTACAATGACAAGTGAGAGGGGAAAGTCATCGGCAAAATTTGTTGCAGAGCTCTATCTGTAAAACATAAGAAAACCGTCATGCAGAAATCTTTTTGATTTCTATGAGGTAGCAAAAAAAAAATCGGTCCTCGAATTTGCCGCCCCAAAAATCTGCCGCTCTAGGCTCCAGCCTACTCAGCCTGCTCGTAAATCCGCCACTGATGATGATCCTTGTTTTTCGTATAAGGGTAGTATTATTAGTTGCTCTCTAGTATCTAAATCATTAAGCATCAGAACCCAGAAATGTAAATGATGAATTAGAATGTGGCTAGGAATGCATTTCGTTAGGCGCGACGGAGGTTTAACGTAAATGACTTGTGTGATAGTATCAAAAAATTGGGATTGATGGACAAGTTCAACCCGTAAGCCAAGAGCTGAAGAAAGCCTAGGTTACGCCCAAGGTTTCACCGCAAGCAATAGATATCAGACCAAATCGTGGAAAAAATTTAAAATAGAACAACAACAACAATTTCACTAGTGATGCTCAGAGGCGTTGCGAATTACAAAGCGAACACATGTGGCTTCACTGTCAAGTGAAGCGCATTATCCGATTCAGAAAGCGGATTGCTAAAATGGGAATTAATTAAATGCTCCTGAATACGAGATATTACCTTGTTCGTCATCAATAGATAACGAGATGAAGAATATAAAAGACTCCTTTAATATCGATTTTCTTGAAGTTTGCCCCCTGTAAAAACCTTCAAGGAAATTCTACCCAACCTGGTGGAATGGAGACTTAACAAAGCAAAACCGAGCAGAAGTCAGGAAGAGTGAGCTCAGTATAAGGCAGGTCTTAGGGATTACAAACGTTCAATCAAAAACGCTAAATTCTCTTCATGGAGAAACTACTGTGAATCCATAGAGAACACAAGTGAATCCGCCAGAATTAGGAAGATCTTAACCAAGGGTCCCCTGGGTTCCCTCCTTCCTGTAAAGGGAGGACCACACCTGGGTCGTGATTGGTGAACAAATATTAGAGCTGCTTATGAGTACTAATTTCCCTGGGAACTTTGAAGCCGACCACACCTATAATAATAATGAGTACGCTGGTAATCTAAGCTTAGAAACTATACGGAACATAATCCCCAAGGAGAAAGTGGAGTGGGCAATTTAATCTTATGCTTCCTATAAATCACCAGGAAACGATGCCATCATTCCTATCATGCTACAGAAAGTGCAAGAAATTCCGGGGTTGATGGTGATCTATAGAATCTGCCTACTGCACTCCTATGTCCCATGCATCTGGAGACAAACCAAAGTGATCTTTATTCCTAAGGCAGTTCGTAGCGGGCACATGACCGCTAAAGACCTGAGCTGCATTAGCCATACATCGTTTTTTCTGAAGACTTTTGAAAGGTTGTTGAAGGCGTCCATGGACAGCCTGCGTAGGGGAAGTGAGATTTCTAGATCACAGAACACATACTTGTATGGTAAATGGGTTGAAACTGCGCTACATAACGTAGTAGGAAGCATTGAAAAACCAATCGAGAAAAAAGAATACATTCTAAGTATATTTCCTGATATCGAGAGTGCCTATAATAATGTTAGATTAGAGAATAATTAGGATGCCCTGACTAGTCTGGGAGTTGAATCCCATATATGTAGATGGATTAACTCAATGCTCAGTAACCGGTCTAAAAAATGCAGAGCTTGGTAGCAATAAAGTAAGCAGGAGGGTGTCCAGGGGAATTCCACAAGGAGTAGTACCTTCACTTCGACTGTGGTTATTGGTGGTTAATTGTATTTTTATCTCTTTACAAAGGGGGGTAATAAAAGCGGTAACATATGCTAATGATTAGTTATCTCTGGTCTCAGGAAAATTCCTACCGACGATCCGAACTAACGCATAGAGCATTGCAAAAGCTTCTTAACTGGGCTATAACTTGCGGTCTGGGGCTTAACCCTACAAAGACCGAACTAAAGTCCTCTTTAGAGGAGTTATTCCGCCTTTCGCACCCCCCAAACTGGGTAACATTACTCTTGATCTTAAAACTAAAACCAAATATCTAGGAGTAACACTGGCCTCCAAATTAAACTGGAGGATAAGTGTGAATCCAGAAGGCGGCCATAGCACTGTATGCCTGCAATAAAACTTTTGGTAAAACATGGGGATTACCCCTCGTCTCATGCACTGGATGTACACCGATATCGTAAGGCCTATTCTCACATATGGTATCTCGTGTGGTGGAATGCTCTTGAGAAAGCGACGTACCTGAAAAGTCTTACTAAAATACAGAGAGCTGCTTATTTAGGCATTACAGAAGCTCTTCGAACAACACCAATGGCAGCAATAGAGATTGTGTTCCGGCTCTTGTCCTTCGGCATCCATGGGGAATGTATAGCTACAAAAAGTGCACTAAGACTTAAAGAGTCGGAGTGCTGGATAACAGCAGACCTTGGTCACAGCAGAATACTGAAGATCTGTCCTAGAGACTGTATACGGGGAGCTACGGATTACATTGTTCCACGACTAGACTTTGAGGAAGCGTTCAGGACTAGAATTCCTAGTAGAGAGGAGTGGGATAGTAAATGACGCTGATATATGTGTCTTTATGGACGGTTCGAAAATGGATATGGGAGTGTATTCAGCATTCCCTCAAATACAGGAATCATTCCCCGCCTACCGGACCACTGTAGTGTGTTCCAGGCGGAGGTCCTGGCCATTTGCAAAGCAACAAAGTTTATGAACTTATTACGTATCTAGCAATCGAGTCATGAGAGTTTGTATGAATAGCCAAGCTGCAATCAAAGTCTTGGACTCGAGCACCATTAGATCGCGCCTAGTGTCACTGTGAGGTCGGGAAACTGGATGCTTAGCACAGAGTTATTCTCTGCTGGGTGCCTGGTCACAGTGACATACCAGAATGATGTGCGTAATATTACTGCAATTATTACGGGACTTTGCTTCTTTGGTAAACATGCAGATCACATGCAAGATTTCAAGAATGCGTTTCATGAGCATCATGGCAGAAGCGGCAGGATGAAGTCTCATCCACCTTGTATAGGTGATACCTGAATGGACAACGGCCTGAGAAGAGCTCTGTAAATATTTTGAGCTCTGATTTCTTAAGGAGTAGGATTCCCTTGTTTTTGCGCCAGAGGTGTCAATAACCTTTTTTGTTTGACAAAGTCCTTGTAACCTTTCCCAATAAAGGGTTTTTGTTTATTCTCCCACCTATTTAGAGTAGCTCTGAGGTAATACTTTGAACTGCCACAAAATAGCTATGGTCCGATAAAGGGAGTTTCTGCTCCTCTTTTGGTTAGGCCATCAGCAATTTCATTGTCTTTATGCCCTCATGTCCAGGCATCGACGACGCCTGTTCAGAGATCCTCTCACTTTTCGTTATTCTGAATAGATGCGAATAGCAGGTAAGTTCTTTATCTAGAGTGACTCCTAGAAATTTCACTTCGTCTGAAAATATAAATTCCGTGTTTGTTTAAACACCACATGCGGACTTTGAAGAGGGCGTTTTGCATGAGGGCGGATATGACATGATCATGCTTGCCCCGTATAGTGACCACTAGATCATCCCTGTAGCCTTGTACATTAAAACCCGAACTGGTCAGCTTCACAAGGAAATTATCAATTACAATCAACCACAAGAGTGGTGAGAGGACTCCTCCTTATGGCAGCCTTTAGCTGCGGTGGTCGTGAATGAACAGTTCCTGAGAGTTGTGGTTATCCTCGTGGTTCTAAGCATGGAGTCTATCCAGTTAATCGTGGATGACTCAAAGCTCTTATCCCCAGCGGCTAACTTAATTGCATCGAAGGAGGTGATATCAAAGGCTCTTTCTATATCTAGAAATACACATAAGGCCTCCTCTTTTGTTTCGAGAGCTTTTTCGAAGTGTTTGACTAATATGTGGATTGCAGTCTCAGTAGACTTGCCAGCTTGATAAGCAAACTGCTTAGAATGAAGTGGTGATTTAGTCAAAAGTTCACTTCAAATATGAAGGTCTAGGATTTTTTCCATGGACTTAAGTAAAAATGATGGGTCGGAGCAATTTGGCTAGAGAACTAGCCCTTTTCCTGCTTTGGATGTAAATACTACCCTGACGTCTCTCCAACATTGCGGAACATTCCCTAGAGCGTAACTGACTCGAAAAACTTTTTGTAGTGGAAGGAGTATTTTTTCAACACCCTGCTGTAGTAAGTCGGGGAAGATGCCATCCTCTCCAGCAGATTTAAAGGGTTTAAATGTAGCAATCACACATCTAACCTTGTTGGGACTGAAGATTTTTCCTACAGAACTCTTACTACTGTTTGAAACCCTGGAATTGTCCACCTCAATTGGATCTGGAGCTGTCGTTCCTTGATCGGGAGTTAGAGAGTCGAGAAAATTAGTTTCTAATGAGAGCCTGACTGTTTCCTCAAAACTCTTGGTGTAGTTCCCCCTCACACTAAACTCATCACACAAGACGCCAGACAGAATTTGTTCGGACCGTCTACAGCCACCAATAATGCACGCGAATTCTGAACAAATATGGTAGATTTAAATTCTAAGAAAGAAATGAATTTTTGCCTATATTGAAAAACATTTTTGGTTCGAGCCCATTTAGCCGAGATCAGTGAGCTTTTGAGGTTTGCTATGAGCTCTTCCATTCATCACTTTCTTACTACTCGTCGTTCTTGTCTGTGCTCATAGTTTTTGTAACATTCACGGAATTTGTTTTTAGAAAATTTCGAGAGTCCTGCATTGTTTTTTTTTTTTTAATTTTTGTTTTACATGTGCCCAGTAGCGTTTGATAGGTCAAAGCTTCTGGCCTTCCTTAGGCACAACATTTATAACGATCTGGCGCTATAGTTCCATTGCTGTCTTTCTATATTAATGTGATGTTGCCAAAACAGGCGAAAACATTACCGAAGTCCTGTGACACCTGATGAATGGAAGAAGCCTTTTCTGTAAACATTCTTTCAAATAAATTTTACCGTTGACGATTCCGTTTATGATTAATGGTCTGGATTTCCGACCAACAGGAACAGTTCGCTTGCCAGATAAAGTGTTTTTTGTGTGGGAACTTTGAAGTTCTGCACACTCTGAACTTTTGAACGAATCCTCTCCGACGTATGGCAACATGAAACTCCTGACCTGGAATTTGGCTGAAGTCTGCTTTACAATAACTTTCGTCATTCAGGACAGATACAGAAGGGAGCTTCGTTAAAAAATATGTGTACAGCAGCTTTCTGGCTCTAGTTATATACACATTTTTTTTTTGCTTCGTATCATCGTAATCTGGAGCCTTTGAACACCTTGAAACTTTTCAGCTTCAATCTTTTTTTCGTGTTCTGAATGGTAGACTCCGGGAGTTTAAGATTCGTTGCGGCATTCTTGATCGAGAGTCTTGGATCTCTTTTGAAGGGAAGTTTAATCTTCTGCACCTTTATTGCATTACATGTTCTTTTGTTCGTCCCTGAACCAGATTTCTTTTGAGTTTGGTTGCCTTTCCTTAAAATTTTTTTAATACCTCTTGCATAATGCTCTTAGCAATTTTAAGAAGTGTTCCAAACTTTGCTTGACTCAAATCTAGGAACTCGTTGTATTTGGAGGACATTATAAGTTTTCTTTGCTTTTCTCTTTTTGATCCCTACAGTTCCAAATGATTTGACTGCGAAATATACAGGGTGTCCCACGTAACGTGTTCCCTGGGCATTTATCTCGAAAATGTACACAGATATCATTGAAATGAAATAATAGTACCAAGTGAATAATATAAAATGAAATAAGAATGAACGCAATTGATCAGTTTTTTTACATTTTGGCAATGGTATGCCTACTTTTTATTTCGGACACCTCTTATTTTAGTTCTGTCAACTTCTAATTTGCAGTAATGTCCTACTTGTAATAAAAGACCAACTACGTTTCACAGTAAAATATGATAGAAAAAACCCTTTCAAGAAAATGCTCCTTCATATATCAGACATCAAAACCATGCAATTATGAGATTAAAGAGAATTATGCTTTCAACAATTTTCAGATCATTTTTTTCGTATCAATACTAACTGTAACTGCCTTCAATTATCTCATTATCGGACGTAAAACATAGTTTTGGCAAATTTTGGTTCGTTCAAATATAGACCAACCGATTAAGGTCCATACATATATGCTGCTGCGCCCAATTTCATTGTGGACCAGCAAAAACATAGTTTATTCCAGTTAATATCTATAAAAAAAAATATATATCGTAGGAAGGTAACTTCGCTAATCTAATACCAGTTTACCAAGGAAAATTAAGGTTTCGTCATAACTTTCACGGCATCTTCATAATTTGTTCATCTGTGTGTACTGTAAACTGTATCTATGCTGCTAGCAGCTATGCATGTTCTAGCATATCCATATTTAAGTGAAAAAGATTGAAGCAACATAATTTTTTTTTTTTAATAGATCTCGCATCAAGAAATCGTTAACAGAATATGTCTTGAAGTGAACTGATCACGAAGGAAGCCACCGCACGTTCTTCCCTAGAGTAAAAAAAAAAAAGTTCGTATTTATGATGATGAAGATCATTTCTAATTTTCTTACTATTTCTGAGCACAAAGTGCTGCGGCCAAAGATCACCAAAAGGAAAGAGGAAGAAGTTCATTTTGTTCTTCTATCACGGGGAAATTGGAAGAGAAATATTGAAGGCTGCATGCACCTGCAGTGTTAGAACTAATTTAATCAAATTTGAGCTAGAGAAGAAGTCTTCTATACATCTACATATATTTTAGCTGTTATATAGGCTCAGCTAGCTAGCTAGCCTAGAGCTGTAGGTTCATTCACGGAACCGTCTTCCAGCCATCCATCCATCAATCTATCGTCATCTTCATTCTTCACGCAGCTAAGCGTTCTACTGATTCCATTTTCCAGAATTACGTTGATTGTGATGTTGTACAATCGCCTCGCAGAAAGTTCGCGGTGATTTCTTATTTTCCTTAACACTTTTGTGCTGACGGCTGTTTTTGTTCTTCTGTTAGCTTTCTTTTACAGGTGAAGGTTTTAAAGATGCTTTGCAGACACATTCAGTTGCCGGTTGTCGATCAGTTCGGTTCTTAAATACGCAAAAAAATTAATTTCACGTGTGTCTTTAGATAAAACGGAAGACAAATTGGTGAATTAAAAGTGTTTTGATTTGAATGTTTTGAATTGTTGTTAGCATACCTTACCTATACCTACTATATATAGAAATCGTATTGTTGTTAGGACGGACATAGTACATTGATTTCAAATCTCTTGTGAATATAGTTTTGTGAGACGTGTGATTTGAAACTGTTAGTTTTTAGTTTTGTTTTACATATATGTACAATGATAATTTTAAATTTGCTCACATAAAAGTGTTGAGCGGTGCTTTTAATAAATGAATATGAATTCGTTTAAATTGTTTAAATTGATTGAAGACTCTTTTTTTTTAAGTCTAATTAATTAAACTAATCGTGGTATTTCGTGATGTTATAAAATTAATATAAAAAGTGAGGTTTTTGAATTATAAATATTTTTTCTATTTAATCAAGGTCGTTGGTTCTCTCTCATTATTTATATTTTAAGACTAACATTAACAGTATGTTTATCAAGGGGTCATTTTGACCCTTGTGAGCACAGATTTTATTAATTATTAATTAACTTTAATTTACTTATATGTACATCTAAATTCAAATTAATTAAGATATTATTTTAAAAATCAGCATGAATTTTCTTGTATAAACTTAATGAAAAGTGTGCTCACAGGGGTCAAAATGACCCCTTTGCAAACCTAGTGTTAAAAAAAATATAATGAGGGAGAGGGAATTAACGATTTTTATAGGATATAACTGAGATTGAATCTTAAGTTTTGGGTTAACTCTGAACTACCGAATTATATAGGGTGATTCGTAAAGAAGTGTTCAACAAATCGATTCCTTACAGTGTTGTTATCAACGTTCATGATGAGCAATTTTTTCATAAAACCCGTGTCCTTCACCGCTTTTTTAATGGATAAAGATATTTGGGTATATTTTCATAGATCATTCTGGTACTTCTGAAAGTTACACCCTATGATGATGATTTAAACCTTGGTAGATAGATATTCGTTGGACCTTTGTTACGGTCTATAAGATTTTTGCTTCCTCGTGTCCGTTTTGAAGTTATGGCTCAACAAATTTGGAATTTCGGAATTTTAGCTCAGTGATTTTCTTTTTTTAACAACTATTTTTATCAAAAAATACAACAGCAATTTTTCATATTGGATTTAAGAAGCCTAAAATCTTAGCTTTTAAAATGACCTATTAAACTCTGTACCCAAAAGTGACTCTTTCTATGTTTTTGCACAGTTTCTTAAGCAAATCATAATGTGTAACGTTCAAAGGTTAAAGGGTGATCTATGAAAAAATATCCAAATATCTATATCCTTTAAAAAAGGGGTGAAGGAGGGGCTTTACGAAAAAATTACTCATCGTAAACGCTGATCACGACACTGTAAGGAATCGATTGGCATATGTTAGAACACTTTTTACAAATCACCCTGTATATCCTTTATTCTTCTTAACAATGTGCCTTAAGCTATTAAAAAAACAAAAAAAAAATTCAAGCAAACATCAGATAGGTGCGAAATAGCTGCACTGGAAAAAAAACTCTTTAAGCAAATGAAAAATTTTTAAAAAAGAAATTTCATTGCAAAAAGTGGGCATTTCATATCAGCAGGAACCGTATAATCGTCAGTACGGCTTGGTTCCTGCCTGCCTGCGGTTCCTGCTGATATGATATGTCCTCTTTTTGCAATGAAATTTATTTTTTAAAAATTTTTCGTTTGCTTAAAGAGTTTTTTCCACTCAATTCTCGAGCTGCAGACTTAGTAGCAAACTGAGTCAATTTCAATTGACTTCTTTCGCTATGAATTTTCATAGCAAAACTCTCTGCATTATTTACTGCCATTAAGTGAAACTTTCATTTTTCGAAAATTTCGAATTTTGAATTTTAATGTTTCCAGAAGTATACCAAAAGTGTGTATTTGTAATTTTGATATGATCCACTAAGAGGCAAATAGAATGAAATGAGCAAAAATTTCATTACTTTTCAGTTTATGGTAGCTAAATTTTGAGTTTATTGTGTTTCTTTTGCAATGGGATGATTAAACTACATAAAAGTCCTTCCTTACACTATTTTTAACAACGAATAAATTTAGAAATAAAGTCAATCAATTTGGATTCAGATTCTGGTTCTTATACTCACTACTTAAAATTAGTGATCTAAATTAATTGACTAGAACCGCAGTAGATATAGTGTGAGTGGATATTCACAGAGTGTAGAGGAATGAATTTATACTCAAATCAATTTTAATTTTTATCTTTGAACGGAGAAGATATCTTCAAATTATTTGGCTTACTATTAGTGCTGATATTCAATTTTTTTAACAACCGGTTCGCTTATCCAATTACGTATTTAATACTTTCATATACTGTGGAGTAAAATACTTTTTCGAGTATTAAACGAAATAAATTTCAATTCAATACAAGAACATTTATCGATTTATAAAAAACTGAAAGTTAATAATTTGATTTTAACCAAAGCTGACAAAGGAAATTCTGTAACAATTTTACATAGAGATGTTTATTTAGAAAAAATGCAAGATTGTTTAACCAATATGAACATAGAAGAGCTAGATAACGATCCTATACATCAAAGTATAGTCGTCTTGTCAAAAGTGCAATAAATAACTCGATTTTAATTCTTGACTTTACAGATAAATATTTTTTAAAGAATAGTAATCCCTCCATACCTACTTTATATGGTCTTCCTAAGCTACATAGAAATAGTATCCGGGTTCGACCTGTTTCGTCTTCGTTTAATGCTCCGTCCCAACTTTTGGGTAAAAAACTTAGCGAAATTGTTCCAAAACTTATCAATTTTACGTCCAAAACATTTTTTGAAGAACTCAATTGATTTAATAAACAAAATTAAGCATTTAAAAGTTCCTAATAATGCGAAATTCGTCTCTTTCGATGTATGTAGTTTATGCCTTCCATTCCCATTGAGAAATTAATTGATGATTTAAATGAAAAAAATTCTATGTGAAGTGCGAAACCCTGAGCGTTCTCTCCAGCTTATGAATTTGATCAACATATGCATTAGACAAAAATTATTTTGGATTAAATGAAAAAATTTATACTCAAAAGGATGGACTTGCAATGGGGTCGTCCTTTTCTCCTTTTTGTGCCGTATTTTATATGGATTCCTTTGAAAAGAAGATATTTAGTAGTAATAATAATTTAGCTAAACATGTATTGACTTGGTATCAATATGTTGATGACATATTTTGTATTTGGACTGGCACAGAGAAGCAATTAACGAGCTTTTTAAATATCTTTTTAAATAAAATTGACGACAGTATAACATTTACTGTAGAATTAGGGAATAAGAGTTTAAATTTTTTAGATTTGACTATAACTATTAATACTAATAATCTTTTAGCATTTGACATCTATCGTAAAGCTACTTACTCAGACGCGATTATACCAAGCCATTCTTGCTATCCTTGGACTACTAAAGATGGCAGCTTTCCATTCTCTTTTAAATAGGCTTCTCTCTGTTCCATTGAATAACAATAGTTTTCACAATGAATTAAACATTATTAAAGACATCGCTATAAGAAACGGTTATTACTCAAAATTAATTTACAAGATTCTTAGTAAAAAACAAAAAAGTGGTATCCTGAATTCCATTTTCCCTTTACCTACGTCTAATGAACCTAGTCCAAACAAGTGGAGAAAAATTCCTTATTTTCACAATATTTCTGATAAATTAAAAAAACCTTTAGCTAATAAACAGATAAACCCTGCCTTTTTTAATAAATTTACCACTAAAAACTTACTAACCAATAATAAATTGGGGTTAAAGAAAGCTACAATGGACAGAAGGGGAGTCTATAAAGTAAGCTGCAGCGATTGCTCGGGGCTCTACATAGGAAAAACAAAAAGATCTTTAAAACTTAGATTCAAAGAACACATTAATTCATCTAATTCAAATAACCGAACTTCAGGTCTTCCCAAACATCTAAAATCTACTGGACATAAATGTAAAGGGTTTTCCAATAAGAGGTGTTATTTTGATATTCAAAGAAAAATGCCATTTTTTGAGATAAATGATCGGATCTTTATTTCATTATAAAGAGGAAGGTATGCTGTTAATAATGGAAAATAACATCAGCCAAATGACCACCACGACCCCGCCTACAGGACCATATCCTTTTCATGAAATTTTTCATAACCACATCGCAAAGTGGCTGCCCTATGTCCTCGATAGCCTCACGAATTCCATCTTTGAGGTCTTGAATCGACGCTTGGCTGTTGGCGTAGACCTTCTCTTTCACGTGGCCCTAAAGAAAGAAGTCGCAAGGTGTTAAGTCACAAGATCTCGGTAGCCAATTGTGATCACCTCTTCGAGAGATAACACGGTCCGGAAACTTTTCCCGTAAAAGATCAATGGTTTCGTTGCTTGTATGGCACATAGCGCCGTCTTGTTGAAAGTAAACGTTGTCCAGATCAATACCATCCAATTCCGGCCATAAAAAATCATTAATCGTCTGTCGATAGCGCAATCCATTCACCGTAACTGTTGCTCAGCCTCATTTTCGAAAAAGTAAGGTCCAATGACCCCGCGGGACCATAAACCGCACCAAACAGTCACACGTTGAGGATAGAGAGGTGTTTCAACAATAACTCTTGGGTTTTCCGAGACCCAGATGCGACAATTTTGCTTGTTGACGAAGCCATCGAGGTGGAAATGGGCCTCAACACTCAAGATGAGTTTTCGATGGAATTCCGAATCATTTTCATGCATTTCAAGGACCCAATCAGCAAAGACTCGACGTTGTTGATGATCGGCCGGCTTGAGTTCTTATGTTAACTGAACTTTATAAGCCTTAAGACCCAAATCTTTATACAAAATGCGGTGTAATGACGTTTGTGGAATGCCTAATTCCAAAGAACGACGAGGAATGGACAAACCTGGGTTTTCTTCAACACTTTCGGCTACAGCAGCAATATTCTCGGCTGTTCTTGAGCGACGTGCACGGGTTTTATTCTTCACATCACTAACTTGTCCCGACAGCTCGAATTTTTCTACCAATTTCTGTATTGCGGTCCGACAAGGTGCTTCACGACGACCCAAAAATGTTCGAGTTTTACGAACCGTCTCTGCCACATTTTCACCATTTTTATAATGAATTTTAATAATTTCAATGCGTTGTTGAATCGTGTATCGTTCCAGTTTTATTAATGGCGTAGTTTCTACTTGTCAAATGTCAAAAAATGACAGCTCCAAAAGTGACATCTACCGAAATAGCGGGCTAATTAAAATAACACCTCTTATTGGAAAGCCCTTACTACCCAAAATATAGAGCTTTTACATAATATTGATGGAGGACCAGTACTGGATTGATATGAAATATTCGAAATCAGAAAGGCTGATGATGAAGGTTATGCTTTGTTGAACGATCAGATTGATTTTTATAATAGGAGCCCCCTTTTAAATCCTAACCTAATTAAGTTTCAGCATTAGTCAAAATTTTTTATATATATACAACTCATCGATGATCTTTTGTTCGTGTTTAGCTCGGTTAACGTATTTGTAAATTTGTAACTTGGTTAACTCAGTTTGTATGCATTTACATAGCTCTTAGCGTGCGTATATGTAGCTCGGATAGCGTAGTATGTATGTATGCAATTAGCATAACGTAGTTGACTCAGATCTAGTTTTAGTGCAAACCCTGATGATGTCTTAAGCAGACGAAACGCGTAGGTTGTTATTCATTTTTAAAATAAAATAATTGTGGAATCGGAACAAGTGTTTTTTCTCAAACCTCAAAAAAAGGTGTCAATACAAGAAGATTTATTGAAAAAACCTCCACTTTAAAGCTGCGTTATAACGTTGGACATATAGAGTGTTATTAAGAAAGTGTAAATGTTCACGAGAATACATAAAAAGCCTTAGAAAAGTAACAAAATTCAATGAACGAACTCATTGGGGCATTTATATTTAAGAGAAAGAATTTTAAGAATAAGAATTAGATTACCAAGTAGTATTACAATAAGCACCAGATAGCTTGTTGGTTTTCAGAATAGTTTTTATCACATTTCTTTTTTCCTCTTATATCTTCAGCTTTATGATGGCCACTTTGTAGCCACGACTTTATAAATGGTGTTCCATCTCAAACTGTTAGAGATTTTCCAAGCAACAAGGAATTTCTTTTTTCAGTTTCCATATTCTTCATCACATTGAACGCTTGTTCAACTTCGGTCAAACTAACTGAAACAACTTTTGAAATTTTCCTAGCTCCATGAATTATTTCCGTAATATGTGGGTTTGGAAAATCTCTACTATCAACCAACTTCCGAAAATCATTTTTAGGAATGGTAAATTTCAATAGCATGGATAAATGCTTCAATTGTTTCTCGTCTTCCATAACCAAGGCGAGAGTAAAACATTTCCTCGCCATATAGTAAGTAGGGAGGGATCCAATACATTAAAAATTATATCAAATAGTTACTCTCACAAGTTTTTCATGTTGTCTTTAGCAGCTTGAATTAACATATCTCTTGGCAAGCGAGCACATTTATTTTAAACGAACAATAATAATTTTTATAAGCGTCTGATTGGATTATGTTACAAACATTCATAAGTTCACTTAGATTCTTTCATTAGTTCTAGTACTCCTATATACCTCCGAATTAGTCTATCTGCTTTGGTTAATGTCACTTTTCGACTTTGTAAACTTAATGATACTAGTGTCAGTTCTTCTAGAATGTCTATCATTAACTCCAGATCTCTTATAAAGCTTAAGCTTTCAAGTCCTTTTTTCAATCCACTATTTTTCGCTTCTTGTGAAAAATGCTGTTAAAATACTGGATAAGCCTTCCAGACATTCTTTGTTACTCGTGCACTGCAAGCAACCCATCGAGGGCCAAAAACAGGTCCAATTTCTAAAATTTCGATTTCCAGTTCTTGGACGATGTTTCTTAATTGCGTGCAATTTTTATTTGATTGTCGATGAAAGCAGTAAATTTTTTTATCAAATTTTGAAAAATATTAACTTGGGATATTCCTTTTATCGCATCAGCTAAAGCCAACTACTTTCTGTGACTTAAACAGTGCCAAGTAATGATTACAGGACAATTTTCTAAAAGTGAGCTGCAGCTCCTGATTTTTGTGCCAATATAATACTGGCACCATCCGAACAAATTGCTATTAGATTGTCCTTTAAATAATCTCTACTAACGCCACTTTCATGCAAAATAGACACTAATGTTGTATCAAAAATTGTAACAGCGTCAGTAGAGTTAATTTATTTTAAGAGGAGTCAGTACCAAGATTTGCAAGTTTCATACATTTTTCAATGCGAATTTCTGGCAAATTATTTGTAGCAAAATAATGATTTATATTTTAAATTAAAGGTACCGAGGAGGTCTAGTAAATAACGTCGGAAAAAATAAAAAAAAAATGTATTGGAATGGAAATATTAGCTCGGAAACTTTTAAAAAATGGTAAAAATTGAAGTTTTTTAAATCAAATTCCTGTTAGTAGGTATTCCCATTTCTTTAGATTGTGACTATTTTGGGAAGATAAAACCTAGATCTAGCAAATAACGTCGAGCTTTGTCATTTCTAGTGGCGTTTTTTTTAATTATTTGACTCTAATAGTACTTGTTCTTTCTCCCGATATTTCACCAACGAGAAATTGTAATATTTCGTTAAAAGTTGTTCAAATACAAAGCAAAATAGTATATTTAACAATTATGTGCAAAAAAAATTTAGGAGAGTTAATTCTCGTTAAAAATTTTCAATTTCTTTGATCTTTAAATTCATTTGTCATCTTAAATTGTCACATTTTCGCTTTCTGTCTTTTACGCTAGGTGTCTCTTCTGTGATTTGTGGTCTGGGTCTAGGCTAATTTTATATGAATTTTCTCACTTTCAAGACACAAACCTACGTACATTAAATTTTATTGTCTACAGGCTCGCTGGCATCTAAATTGAAACTTTTGCTGAGTACTGACTCCTCTTAAGTCAATACATACACTAATAAGCTCTGTAACCTCCTTAATATTACAACGTAAGGAGATAGTTAAAGTAATTCTTTTTCAAATTGTGCTAGCTTCATCAGTCACTATACAAAACTTTGCTTGGTGTTCTGCTATCTTTCCAAATAATTTATTACTTATCTCTTTAGAAATATGTTTTGCAATATTAAGTGCAATAAATCTTGAATGTAAACAATTCCCACATTTTTAATTTGTAGTTCAATATCTTCCATTATATCTACCATGGGGGCCTGTTTCGTTTAACTAAATTATATACTCCATCAGAGCTGGGCAATACTTAAGTAAAAAAAGACTTAAGTACTACTTAAAGTACATTTTCGTTACTTAAGACTTATTACTCAATACTTTTGAAATGCCCCTACTTAGTACTTGAACATAAGTACTAGCTTCTATTTACTTGTACTTAAGACTTAGTTTTGTACTTAAGTACCAAGATTTTTACTTAAGTATTTCTGAGTCTATTAAGTACCTACAAATATCTAACTCTTCATAGAAAAGCAAAAACAATCTCTAGCGCAACTGCTTTTTTGTTGAGTTTTAAAGCACGCAAAGAACTGTCAAAGCATGTGCCGCACTCACGCATCAAGGCAGAACCTTAGACAAACTAATAACATACACATAAGACTGGGCAAGTAGAATAAAAACCAGTAACGTCTGGCTCGAATATAAAATCGACGATGCCTCGACTTGATGACATAACCACTGACATGTATAATATGGACTGAATGCGTTCATAGAAATACACTGCAGAAAGTGGGTTCACTTCTATATTGCTGACATTAGGTCTAAGCACCAAGTACCAACTGAGAGAGAACTGAAAACAACAAATAAATTAGTGGATTCGTCGAAATGCATGATTTTAAATTAATCATTTAGAGATATTACTGCGATAAAAACTGTTTTACCAAAGACAATTTATTAACTAGATACGCAAAAAAAATGCTAAATGTTTTATTAAAATCCTTTTCGAGCTGCGTGCTCACTTTTACAACTTTCCGCCAATGATTTTTTCAATGTTGGCACTGACGTAAGAGCTCTTTTTGACACAAGCAATTGTGCCCACATGAAATAGAAAAGTAAGCAGTCCATATTATATTCGTCAGTGGACATAACCAAGGGTAAGCAAGTAATGCCTCGCTCCAATATAAAATCAATGATGCCTCGACCTGATGTAGGCAAGGCCTCAATTTTTTCTTAGAAATTTACTGGAAATTTTTTCCTTTGAATTGTTATGCATTATTGGAGGATAATAGGTGCTTGGGCGGACCTCTAATAGTTTTTATGTGTATAGCAATGAGAGGTGAAAGTTTTACTCAACCTGCAGCGCCGAAAACTATAAAAAACTATAAATGGTAGCCACTTTTTACTATACATATTATAGTTTTCAGAAGGTATTTATTTATTAATATATATTATATTAACAGAACTCGATAAAATTCATTATATTACTGCCAACATACAAAATTCTAAAAAAAGTACTTCAAAAAGTACTCAGTACTTTTTATAGACTTAGTACTTAGTTACAAGTACTTTTCATACATGCGGTACTTGTACTTACGCTGAAATACTCAGGCCTTTGGTACTTGTACTTGTACTTAAGTACTTTTTCTTTGGTACTTGCCCAGCTCTGTACTCCATGAAAATTATCTTTGGTCACTAATAAGTACTTTTTCATTTGCAGTATCAAATATCGGTTGTAATTTATTTTCTTCTGATATTTTCACTAATTCAGTTGCTTTATTATATGATAAAGAACCAGAATGTTCCTTATGTTTTTAGCGCATTGAGGCTTATTGAATTGCTTTATCCGTTAGGTCCGCAGCCACCGGGTCAGATGATATTGCGCCATCATTTTTCAAATTGTTATTGCCCGTAATTCTTGACAGTTTAGTTTATATGGCTAAATGTTCTGCACCAAAGTCAGCCTCTGATTATCGGCCAATAAGCTTACTTTGTTATCTTAGCAAAATTCTCGAGAAATTAATGAGCTCACAGATTATTCAGTATGTGTCGGATAATAAGCTCATTTCGTAATGGCAGTCCGGTTTTCGGTCTGGCCATAGCAGTGAAACTGCCTTGCTGAAAGTTTCTACTGATATACGCAATTCACTAGACAGTGATTTGTTAACAGTGTTAGTACTCCTCGACTTCACTAAAGCATTTGATTCCGTCGATCACAGTTTACTTTTATCGAAACTGCAAAAAATGTATAATTTTTCTCTTTCCTCTTCTAGAATGATTTCAGATTTCCTTTTCAACCGCTCTCAGCACGTTAAAGTTGGGGATGCTAAATCGAAGTGGATTAGCGTCAAATGTGGTGTTCCACAAGGCTCAATTCTTGGGCCGCTTCTCTTTAGCTTATTCATATATGATTTTCCTGATATTATTGAAGACGTGAACATCCACATGTATGCTGACAATGTTCAGATATATCTATCTC
Source organism: Dioctria linearis (assembly GCA_963930735.1). Classification (NCBI taxonomy): domain Eukaryota; kingdom Metazoa; phylum Arthropoda; class Insecta; order Diptera; family Asilidae; genus Dioctria; species Dioctria linearis. The sequence continues at coordinate 180,894,351 of OZ005744.1, forward strand.
GTCCAATTGGATTAATGGAGGACTGCATACATCGAGTTATATATCTGATTGGGCCACTAGCAACCGACTCTTGTTGAATCCCCTGAAGTCTTCTTGTATGGTCTTCTATAGGAGTGATCTTGTGTTTTCAGATCTTCCCTCTATATATCTCAATGGAGTACTTTTGCCTTATGCCTGGAAGGTTAAGAACCTTGGTGTTTTTTTCAATAGTAAATTGGAGTGTTGTGACCATGTTAATTCCTTATTACAAAAGATATATGGCGGTCTTCGATTGCTTCGTATGTAGAGTAGTCTGCTCCAGGTTGAGTTAAAGCTAAAGCTAGTTAAGGCACTGCTAATTCCACATTTCACTTTCTGTAGTACAATTTATTCGCGGCTTGACTCTGTGTGCAGTCGTAAGTTAAATGTAGCTTTTAATGATTGCGTACGTTTTGTTTATGGTTTAAGACGTCACGATCACGTTTCTGCTTATAGAAATTCTCTACTATGATGCTCTTTGGATACATACTTAGAAATTAGATCATTAGTTTTCCTACGAAATTTGATAATTTCTAAGTTCCCTTCGTATTTATTTAGTCACTTGCAATTCTTGCATTCGTCCCGTCATGTAAGTCTTCTGATTCCTCGTGCACGCTATGTTGTTGGGCAACGTTCTTATTTTTCCGTTATTTCTCGTAATGGAATTCCCTTCCGGTTAACGTTAGAGGGAATCTCGGACATCTGATTTTAAGAATGAGCTGAAGCGTTTCCTGGATTCTTCCTAATCTAAAATGTGCCGATGACACAATTTTGCTACGTAGCTTAGAATAAAATTAAATTCTGGTCTTTTCAATTTTATTTTCTATTTTTTCTTATTTTTATTTTATTATTTTATAGATTTTGTTTGTTTTTTTTTCAATCTATTTTGATCTCTCAGTTAGTTACAATTATTATATTATTATTATAGTTTTATTTGTTCTAAAATTTATTTTTTATTTTTTTTCTCTTGCATTATATTTATTTTGAATTCCCCATTTTCACTGTACTAGAAAAAGATGTAATCTTTTGTAAAAATCCTGTAAGCCTAGTTATTCTTATTAGAAGAATTAATTATTCTGGGTATTTATTTTAGAGCTATTTAATGAGTCAAAATGAAATTATACTAGGCCACATCAAATAAGTAAGTCGTAACTTAGTGACATGGGTACAAATTCAAAATTTTGAAAAATAACACATCTGCAGCCATCACTGATCGTCAATATGAACCAATTAAATTTTGCTTTCTTTTGTAATCCGTAGATAGAAATATCATGCAAAATTTTAACAGAAAAAGCATTTGAAGCACATTATGAAAAAATTATAAAAAAAAAAATTTTAGTAACCGCTTCGGCCGAACCGGCACGTACCGGTAAAAAAGTAACCCAAGTAACATTGGAGGTTGAATTTCCTATCTTTGAGGGCCGATCGACATATTTTGGTTAAAATTACGTAAATTAGACTTAAGAATTTAACCTCAAAGTCCACTATCCTTTAAGGTTAATTAGGAAGGAAATTTTTCTTAATAATTCCTTAAATTAGGTCCTGAAAGTAATCTTAACTTTGTAGTTAATTATTAGGGAAAAATTACGTAATAATTCCTTTTTAATTTACCTCGTAAGAATTAGGAGAAATAAAGAAATAAATAAGGAAAGTTTCCTAAATCCGAGGCAAATTTCTTTACTTTTTACCTAAATTTTACTTAACTTTGAGGTCAACTTTAAGAATATGTATGGACTTTATAGTTAGATCTATTCCGAAGTTCAAGCCAAGATAACGTAAATAATTCCTAAATAATTCCCTATCCGATTGTAAACCTCAAGGTAAATTGGACTAAGTGGCCATGTTTGGCGAAATCCCTAATAGTTGAAATTACGTAATAATACAACCAAAAATTAAAGTTCATTTACTTTTGTTTGGCTTCATTATCTTGTTGAACTGCTCCTCCGATTGAATCAATTCATCAAGATTACAAATGTTGCTCCTATTTATGACACATTTATATCGGAATCAGCCAGGCTCTGGAATAACATTTGCATCTTTTCTTAAAGATGCTACACTTGACTTGGGCCAATAGGACTTAATTATTTGCTTCCCAACCATGCGGAATATACGCATGTTCAACTGCGTTTTCATTTACCTGCTTTTTAACAAATCTTGTATCCAAATAATGATGCTAATCACATGGTTTACTATTTTTAAGATGTAAATAAATCAATTGAATTCTTTCAATTGTCAAATCTCTTTTACCTATTTAAGGCGAAATTCCATAATTTAGGGCAAAACGCCTTATTTTAAGTTGAAATTTATTTATAGAAAAATATTATCATAACCTTTCAACACAAAATTACCTAAATAAGGATTTTTGCCCTCAGAGGGAAGGAAAAATTGTAACTCAAACTAACTTCTAGGTCGAGAAATGTAATATGTGCCATATTTATTTAACAAAACATGGCTGCCATATATTAAAGGAATGAATAGAAAAATTGCATAACACCTTAATTTCATTTTTCCATAGTTACTGCAAAGAAAACCCAAATAAATGAATTTTTCTTAATTTCAGAACGATTAAAGCATATTTAAATTAATTTCAATGCTCTAAATCGGAAACCAAAGAATAATTTAAAAAAATTTTAAATTATTATTTTTTAAATATATTTTGAAATCGCGTTGTTGTTTTTCGATAAATTATTTCCATATTTATCAATAAAAATTTTCTCGTTTTAAAAATTGATCGCTTAGAAGCTGCGAGAATTAATTTTGAATAAGGCCAGAATTTCTATATACTTTGTTAAAGCAATACTTCTCATAATCTTTCAATTTGGAGTTATGTGCCGTGTTCATAATATTTACTAGGGAAAATATACACATACAATTCTTATAAAATGTAATTCCTTCTATATTAACACACACAGTTAAACTAGGTAGAAAATAGGTCGAGATTAAGGAAAATTTACGTAAATTTGACGTGAAATTTACGTTAAATTTACCAAATCAAGGAAATGAGTCCTATGCCCTATAGGGAAATATTCCCAAATTTCCCTAATATTTACGTCGATACGACGTCCTCTCATTCTCCACTTACGTAAATCGGACGTAAATATTACGTAATCTTAACTTAACCACAATTAGTCGCTGCCATAATTTACGTCGAATAGATGTAAATTCGACCTGAAAAAGAGGGGAAATGTTACTTGGGAAGGCTCTACTGTTCACTGAATAAGTGTGGATATTGGGATATAATTGCACAGAACTACAAGTATAAAAGTTTACAAATGCAATTTTATGAAATTTTCCCTCTATATTTGTGGATAGATTATTATAAAACCTTGCAAGCAAAAAACTCTTTCTATGAAATAAAGCATCTCAGATCTGAATAATTTTAAAATGAGTCTTTAAAAAATACCGAAATAAATGTAGCACAGTGTATCTTTTATAACGATCATTGTAAGGATTGTTTTGAATCATAATAAATTTATTCTTCCTAATTTAATTTTATGCTTTAGCTGCAGATATCCTGTACCAGTCTTTGAATGGCGATCGAACGATCTACTCTTATATAGAGCATATAGAGTTTCTATAAAGACCCTTAATTAATTTCATTATTTTCTGAAGAATACTCTGTATAAACCTAGATAGAAGAGCGACTATAGTATACTCTGAGGATTACGTAAAGATGAACTTCAACCTCTTAATATGTTCTTTTCACGATCCTAAGATCATGCGATCGAAAGCACTTTTAATTCCAAAATTACGTGCGACAGGATTTTCCATGTAGAATAAGCAGATATTTCTCTAGTTATTTTAGTCAGTTATGTCCCCATTTGGTTTTTTCAATTCGACCATAATGTCTGTTGCCTAATTACCAGGAATGTACAGATGCTCCCTGATCTTTCTAGAATTGTCACTTTTTTCCTAGATGTGTTTATCTGTACAGCTGCTGCGACCTCTGCAAGTGTTGTTCACCGTTATTTAGTAACCTTCCTTAATTATTATAATTTTCATCTTAATAAAAAACAAAAAAAAACGTAATTATCAATTATTTAGACGATTACTTCTAACCAGTTTTTATTTTTCTCGAATGGACTCTTGTCCACATTTGTAAGTGCCGTTTCTACTGCTTCTCATTACACAGAGGTTGAAAATCACAGCTTTGTTTTAACTGAGATCTATCTATTCATCCATCCGCATTCACTAATTATGCAATCACTTCATTCATTCTTTGGTTATTTACATACATACATACACTCATGTATGTAGGTGTAGAATTTATGTAATTAAGCAAATCCGCATTTTGTTTTCATTTTTTTGAATCGAGTCCCAAATTGGACTCGCAGCTTTTATCGTTAGTGACTGTCAGAAATAGAATTTGATTGTATTAAATTTTTGGTTATAGCGGTTTTAGCCCGAATGGTTTTAACTAAAGCTCTTGTTTGTGTGAGAATATATTAAATTTGTGTCATTTCAATATCGTAACTTTATATTAATTTCATTGTATGAATTATGACGACTATAGAAGGGAACTAGAATGGATTGAGTTAAGTAATCAAATGACACAAGAAGACTTTTAATAGCAAGTAACACTACATCTCTATTACAAGACAAGCTATTTTGGCTTCATCTCCAGAGCACAAACCAATTTGGCTACAGCCGGCTACAGGCAAGATTTGCACAATAAATTCTTACGGTTAAGCAAACGTATACATCTAAGGAGTAGAAGAATTCTAGAAGTTTTTTTTTTACGATTCTAAATTAAAAATGTAACTGACTCGTCCAGTTTTTGAAGTCGGGACCTTTCGCTTTCCAGACGATTGCTGTTACTATTGAGCTAACGAGATAAATACCTTTCCCCTTGTATTTTTTAAATTTTTTAGCCTATTAAACAGCAAATGCTTTCAGCTGGCATTAACCAGCAACGATGAAAGCGCACAAATAAATAGTTAACTTAACTTGAAATTTAAACTACAAAAATTAAAAAATATAAGGGTCAAGGTAATCTATCTCGTTAGTTCAATGTTAAGAGCAGTCGCCTGGAAAGTGGAAGATTTCAGCTTCAAAAATCGAATGTGGTAGTTGCATTTAATAATTTAATCTAGAATCCTCATTAGCGATTGCCAATACGGCTTAAGTGCTGGCCGCTGTACTGGAGGTTTACTAAAATTCCTTATCAAGGGTTTGAAACAATGTCTCCATAATTTTAGTGAATATGAAATCATCGTATTAGATAACTCGAAGGCCTTCGATAGAGTATTGCAGCATCCTGCTCTTTTAGCTAAACTTCAGGCATTTTCTTAAAATGGATTGAAAGATTTCCCTCCCGCCGTTCAATTCAAGTTTTATTGAATCTCTATCCTCTCTCCTATTCTGTTTTTTATTTTTATTAATAATCTACGAGCTCTAACTTTCAATCCTATTCATAGTTTTTGAGACGACAGCACCGAATCTATAGCTTATTCCCGTGGGAATGTTATAGTTGACAAACGAAGCCACATGAATACTTGAAGTATACTTAAAGTAGAGATCAAATAATAAAAATATTACGTAAACGCTCATTGACTTCAAGTATACTTGAGTCAATTAAATCATAAAATTTTGTTCGATTTACACGAAAAAATTAATGTAAACGCAACTTCAGTACTTGAACATTTTTCATTTCTGCGAATTATGAAAACGACAAAGAGGAGCAAAAAGAAGATTATTGTTGATAATTCAGGTAGTGATTTTTAACACTTTTCTCAAAATATTTATCTAAAAATCCGTATGGATCCTAATCCAGCGTTGTCAAAGGTAAAATGCCACTTCAAGTAAATTTCAAGAAAAATTCAAGTCAAGTAATTGAAGTTAATTCAACCAAAAACCCTAACTGAGTTTCAAATGGATTTTAAGTCAAGTACTTAAATATTCATGTAAACGTACTGTATGACCTTGTAACAATACTCTAGAGCGAATTGATGTTCAATGCTTCCAAAACGCAATGTTGTCTGTTATTACGGAAACGTACTACAACACCCGCTCAAGCCATTTTCATCGATGGACTGTAAAAACTCGCCATCTCTTAATATCTTAGGCATTGAAATATCCAACAATTATAATCCGAAAATATTTTTGACACTACCAAAAACGCAATAAAATGCCTGGGCTTCTTACAAAGCTGCAAGAAATATTTTACTCCATCAGACTTAGTGCGAATCTTCAAGTCTCATATCAGGCCTAGATAAGAATACAATTCCCGTATTTGGGCAGAGGTTGGACGTACTTAATTGTCCGTGTTAGACAAAGTCCAAAAAAAGCAGGGTTGTAAATGAGCGGACTCATTTATCATATCAACTCATCGCTCAACTCAGGATTTGAGTCCGCTCAATCATTGAGTCCGCTCAACAGTTGAGCGGTCGTTCATCGCTCGAAATTTGAGCGGACTCACTGGTTGAGCGGACTCAATAGTGAGCGGACTCAGTCTTGAGCGGACTCATTGCTTGAATGGACTTGAGCGGACTCACTGCCTGAGCGGACTCAAATCATATTTTAAATAACATAAAGAGAATCTGATTTAATTAAAATTGAATCTGAAATTTCAATAAAATAAGAAAAGCTTATATAAAAGTCATTCATTATATTATATTTTATTAATTTAGCTTTTGCTTATTTTCTTAGCCAACATTTCTTCTTCCTCCTTCCTTCCTTATTTAAAATATGATTTGAGTCCGCTCAACTCAAATGATGAGTCCGCTCAGGCAGTGAGTCCGCTCAAGACTTGAGTCCGCTCAAGTCCATTCAAGTAATGAGTGCGCTCAAGACTGAGTCCGATCACGATTGAGTCCGCTCAACCAGCGAGTCCGCTCAAATTTCGAGCGATGAACCACCGCTCAACTGTTGAGCGGACTCAGTGATTGAGCGGACTCACTGCTTGAGTTGAGCGATGAGTTGCGTCAAAATGTGAGTCCTTTACATCCCTGAAAAGAAGGCCTTCATCAATAGCAACTACTGATTCTCTAGAGCACCGATGTAATGTCGGATGTCTATCTCTTTTTTATCACTACTTCTATGGCTATTGCTTTAACAAATTCGAAATCCCTGTCCTCATGCCTTGTAGGATTCTTTCTATGCGCACCACATGAGCTGTAACCCGAGATCAACTTCACACCCTTGAAATCAGACTTGGCCGTACTTTAAAATTCCGCGAATCATTCATAAGCCGAAAAGTACGAATGTGGATCCATTTGCCATCATTTGTTCTCAACTATGAACCGCAAACATTCAAGCGTAATGAACACAACCACCTCCTTGGCTCAACCCAATAATCCTCCCTCCTTTCCTGCCAGGGCTGTGCTACGGCATCATAGGATATCCCCTGAGCTTTGGCAACGTCATAAAAAAAAGAATCGCAACAAAAAAATCAAAATTTCTTCCATTCCATCTATGACCGATTTCCAAAATTGTGAGTTCGTTGGAGAAAGATACATATAAGATTTTTCTCATTTATAGATATTATTTTTGGTTTTAAGTTGGCTATAGCAAATAATTGAACGCTCCATTCAGGCCATAGCCAAAAATTGAACATACTCCAAACTAGATAAAGAACATATCCTTGACAAAGTCTAGAATTTACAATGATGCTTTTGGAGCCAATCTATTTATTTGAAAAACTCTACATTTCGTATTAATGTAAAAACCTTATATTAACTCTGGTTGGATGGATGGATTGAAGAGAGGTTGAGATTTATGGGATCCCTTCAACCCAACTCACTGGTCCATTGTTTACCTTATTAACTGTAAAATTATTTTAAGAGGAATTCCATGTTGTCTAATCGATTTCGATAAAAGCATAGATGGCACCAGAACTAGATGTCGCATGTCATACTAGAGGAGAGTATACAGATTGTGAAATGGGTAGTGCATTCTGCAATGGACCATAATATGTTTTAGAGGGTGCCGAAAGCAAATGTTTTTATAATAGCAGTTCTGTATACATTTTATCGACTTCCTCAACACTTTAGATAGAAAGAAATATAAGTCACTAGACATATAAAATTTGTGTACTTTTTTTGGTACTACATGCGACATCTAGTTCTTGTGCGATCTATGATAAAAGCCTTTTCTAGTTTTTGCTTAACAAAAAACATTGGAAGTTGTTATGTGATCTACACAAGACTACCCTTATCTAAACTCAGCTTGTTCCCTTGTTTCTGTACATTCTTAATTCTTTTCAGAATCACGTGAGTAAGGATTCTCCTTATAGTGGACAATAAATAAGTTCTTTAACCAAATGTCTGCTTTGATAATCAAAATGACTACTATCCACTACGAATGGATAAGAACTCCAAATGTCTACAAAAATTCTTAACAAAATTGCTGGATTTTGAATTCATGTCTATTTATAGATAACGTTTTCCATAGTTGGGGTTTTCAGCACCGATTTGAGCATATGAACGCTCAACCATCAAAACGACGTGTTATTTTCTCTATGCCAGAAATGAAACACATGAATAGTTTCACGTGAATGGATAAAATTAAAAATTAGATCAAAATCATACTTGTTCTATCTTTCTACTTTTTTTTGTATTTTTTTTTGTTTTTTTGTACACAACAACTTCTCTGTAATAAACCTTTCCCCGTAAAATGATGCTTAGAATTTTGTAGTTTTCTAATGGCTCATTTTGTAAGTAAATGCACAAATATAAAAGCTAGAAATAAATTTACAAAACAGACGAACGGAATGTGTGTAACTATTAGAAATATCTGTGAAAATCTTTTCCGGTACAAAGGTGCTAAAGTGCTAAACCTTGCAAAATCAGTGCCCCAATTAATTTTTACTACCGCAGTTAGAATTGTAAAAGTCATATATTCTCGGCATACTATCAGATTTTCATTATTTCTCATTGTTTTTCATGAATATGGATTTCAATTATGATCCGTTCTATCTGCAAGAATTCGTCAGTAAGATATACCATCAGCACCACTAGAATTTTGACCACAAGCGTTACGAATAAGTTAACCTTCCTCAATCGTATCAATTATAGGCCTATATACATACGCTACATACATACCTATATATATCAAGGTAAATTACACATGTAGGTAGGTACTACAATACAGGGATACGCCAATTAAGACATTTTTGAAATAGAAGCGTTAAGTTCTTTTGTAGGTCATTCACTAATGTAACCGTCTATTGATTAAGAGATTTTCATTGAGTACTTGGCGCTTGTCCATATTTTAAGACGGTAGCAAAAGGTGAATGCTCTTCTAAACGTGTGAGTGGATGGATATTTTAGCAAGCGAAGCGATTTGATGCAGGAGGTTTTATAATAATATAAAAGAGATGATTGGGATCTTTCTAACTGAGACTCTGACATTGAATAATTATTTGGTGTTGTGATTGATGCATGTAGATATTTCCAACTGATAATCAAATATAGTTTTAAATTTATGTGAAATTTATATTAAAATTAAAATTTGCATAATACGAAACTTGATTCAATGTGCGCGAAACGATTTGTACGAACGAAATTCAGAAGCCCATGAAGTGTGATGCAAGTATAGCATAAAAGTGACTGGTACCAAACTTATTTGATTTGGTCTGCCAGAATTAAGAGACAAGTATCCACACACATCCTTATTAAGTGATCGTTGAGTTTATGTTTTCACAGTATTAAAACTTTCAATTACAACAAATGAATCTTATGATTAGCAGTGTCAGCGACCTTTAACGATGATCTGAACTGTTTCAGGTCTAAAAAATAACAACAAAAAGTGAAACAGTCACCCGATTCTGGCCCACTTCTAGGGTTTTCCAATAAGAGGTGTTATTTTGATATTCAAAGAAAAATGCCATTTTTTGAGATAAATGATCAGATCTTTATTTCATTATAAAGAGGAAGGTATGCCGTTAATAATGGAAAATAATATCAGCCAAATGACCACCACGACCACGCCTACAGGACCATATCCTTTTCATGAAATTTTCCATAACCAAATCGCAAAGTGGCTGCCCTATGTCCTCGATAGCCTCACGAATTCCATCTTTGAGGTCTTGAATCGACGCTGGGCTGTTGGCGTAGACCTTCTCTTTCACGTGGCCACAAAGGAAGAAGTCGCAAGGTGTTAAGTCACAAGATCTCGGTGGCCAATTGTGATCACCTCTTCGAGAGATAACACGGTCCGGAAACTTTTCCCGTAAAAGATCAATGGTTTCGTTGCTTGTATGGCACATAGCGCCGTCTTGTTGAAAGTAAACGTTGTCCAGATCAATACCATCCAATTCCGGCCATAAAAAATCATTAATCGTCTGTCGATAGCGCAATCCATTCACCGTAACTGTTGCTCAGCCTCATTTTCGAAAAAGTAAGGTCCAATGACCCCGCGGGACCATAAACCGCACCAAACAGTCACACGTTGAGGATAGAGAGGCTTTTCAACAATAACTCTTGGGTTTTCCGAGACCCAGATGCGACAATTTTGCTTGTTGACGAAGCCATCGAGGTGGAAATGGGCCTCATCACTCAAGATGAGTTTTCGATGGAATTCCGGATCATTTTCATGCATTTCAAGGACCCAATCAGCAAAGACTTGACGTTGTTGATGATCGGCCGGCTTGAGTTCTTGTGTTAACTGAACTTTATAAGCCTTAAGAGCCAAATCTTTATGCAAAATACGGTGTAATGCCGTTTGTGGAATGCCTAATTCCAAAGAACGACGAGGAATGGACAAACCTGGGTTTTCTACAACACTTTCGGCTAATGCAGCAATATTCTCGGCTGTTCTTGAGCGACGTGCACGGGTTTTATTCTTCACATCACTAACTTGTCCCGATAGGTCGAATTTTTCTACCAATTTCTGTATTGCGGTCCGACAAGGTGCTTCACGACGACCCAAAAATGTTCGAGTTTTACGAACCGTCTCTGCCACATTTTCACCATTTTTATAGTGAATTTTAATAATTTCAATGCGTTGTTGAATCGTGTATCGTTCTATTTTTATTAATGGCGCAGTTTCTACTTTTCAAATGTCAAAAAATGACAGCTCCAAAATGGACATCTACCGAAATAGCGGGCTAATTAAAATAACACCTCTTATTGGAAAACCCTTAGTAGGCACAATTTGAGAAGGCTACCTCTGTTGCATGTTAACTCCTCAAGCTCTAACTTTAGCATGTATGAACCTGTTAATCGCATGTGTATTACTGTTAATAATATGGCTGAGCATTTTGTTCTCGACGTTTCTAAGCATGTTTTAAAAAAAAGTCTATATAATATTTAATCTATTTTGTGCATGTAATTTCATCTGGTGTTTGGTTTATGTTTAGTGTAACATACTAATACTAACACCGACTAAGTGATGAATCGTATGTATTGTTGAGACGTTTATTTATTAAACGTGTCCATGCAGCGAGCTTCTGTTGAGCCGGTTCTGATAGTCAATAAATTTAATTAGAAATATTTGCTGTTTCAGGATAATTAATTAAGGTTTTCGGTTCAGTTTGATTTTGTTTTTCAATGTGCCATCGGCCTTAAAATAAATAAGTGTAAATATGTGCGTGCATTTCACTTCCTATTTCAGTTTATCATAAGCGCAATTGTATTCTTATTAAAGTTTTATTTGTGGGAACTTTGTGCAGTTAAACAGGAAAAGTCGTAAAATATGAAATAGGATAAATAGTTAATTCTTCCGTATCCTCCCCTATTTCAAAGGATTCCAAATGACTATCAAACCCAACTACATCACATCCAAGCATAATATAAAAACTTTTTTGTGGTATATTAATATCCTAACTATTTTATAGGCCTTTAAAATGTCTGCATCATATACAGTACGATAGAATCCTGTTTTATATTTAACGCCATTAAATAAAGAAGGTTCGTAGAATCAATTGAACTAAGATCGGCTTTTTTTTAGAAGGTTTGCGTTATTTATTTAATTAATACAAAACTCTTTATCAAAATCTACACTTTGAGCTTTATATTCAATTGTTTCATTAAGACCGTCGGCATTGATAAGTCGATATGCAAATGTCATTTGTAATTTTATAGCTAAGGGCAAACATAAATTTTTCCTTGTTGTAATGTTACTAGAGTACACCTTAAATTCTTGGTGTTTAGATTCGAAACGCATACACCATAAACTTTTTAACGGACCTGCCTGTCTAATTATACTGGTGGGATAATGGATCATGAAATGAAATTTTGGCTTTAAATTATCGTGAAAATACCTAACATAAAGCTCATTATGCTCTTTTATTATAGATTTTAATAAAACTAAACTTTCGCTTGTAAAGCTAGGCGAAAGAATGATATCAATGATTTTAAGAAGTAATAAAAAGAAATTCCATACATTATTACCTTCTGGAATAAGATCTCCGATTATTAAGGGCACGAAATTAATAAAGCAATACATTTCACTTGCACTCATTTTAAATTGGTTACTTATGATATTGTTATAATAAGTAATTGGTTTTGAAATGTTACATAATTCAATTTCACCATAATCAAATGATTGCTTCCTGCTATTGAGTGTGTCCAAGCTAAATAATTTGGCTTCGCTTATTAAATAAACTAGAACATTTTTAAAGTCATATTGACATACACCTTCGAATAGATCATGCATAATATCCTAATCTAACCTATTGAATACGCATTTCTCTATAATGCCAGTTTTTTTAAATAATCTTTAACTAAATCTTCTAAATAATTATCCGCATTGCGTAATTCATTTTTATATTCTACGCTATCTGTTATAGTTTGCCTTTTGTTTTGCTTACAAAACCTACAAAAATGGTTGCCAGAAAAAGATTTTGAAAATCCCAAAATAGAGTTAAGTCCTAAGTTATCGCCAACAATACTATACTGTTCATCCCATATGGAAATGGCGATGTCCATGACATGTGTATAGATGCTGTGTCAAGGCTGAACGACAATGGATGTATAAGTACCCAAAATAACTTTTAAGCGACGACGATAAGGAATCTTTCGTTAAGTTTAATTGTCAAATTGCCGTAAGTAAAACGCGGTAAGAGTCGCTTGTTGCATACGGACCCGTCTATTTATCAAATGGTATTAATTAAATCGGTACCAGTCTTAATTATTATTTTATTTTATTATAGAAGAAGAATGCTACCGATTTTTCTTCAGATTATTTTTTAGATTATTCTTTAGATTCTTCTGTAATATAAATATTTTTAAAGTCCATAAAAGGCACAAATCTTCAATTAAACCAATTTTCATTTGTTAATTTTTTTGCTTTTACCACTTTTTAAAATTTAAAACATTAAATGTCAAGATAGTAACCATTAAAAAAAAGTTACGTCTATTTAGGGCAAACGTGTCAATCATCCGTAAGTATATCTCAATCTCGTTCAAATTCGTTAAGTTCTTTATGCCTATTGTGGTTCAGCCTTTAGAGCGACTCTTACCGCACTACCTGCATTATGCATTATTTCCATTTCGCATGGCCATCTGGAGTTCCCATTTGCGTCACTTTCATTTCTAGTCAAACTCTACATGTACTGTGAATTTGAACGAAATCGATGATGACTAGTAGAGACACGCTCCACGACCAATTCTTATGATACCCTAGATCAGGGGTCGGCAAACTTATTAGCCAAGGAGCCAAACAAGTTCAGTAAAACGATTAAAAAAACTTTTGAGAGTCAAGTCTGTTTATTTTATTATAATTTAGGAGTTCATTAAATTACGGGTACACTGAATAAAAATTCATTTCATATACCTCATAAAGATTTTATTTATTGATAAAAAATAATTAGTAACTAACGAATCCATAAATTTAAATCATGACAGTGATTAACAAACATTTAATGTGAACAATGTCCTTGCATCTCCTTGAAAAGTTTGAGTAAGTCAGATTTGTATGTTGTTATGCTTAATTCTAGGCACGATTCGAGGTTGTCATTAATAATACAACTTCTAAGCTTACTCTTGATAAAGTTTATGTTTGAAAAAGAATGTTCGCATGAACCGAAAAGGAAAATAAACAGTAAACGCGAGTTTTTTCAGCTGATCATAAGAATCAGGAATACTATTCCATGTTTTCCTTCTCCAGGTCTTTCAAAGCAGACCACTTGCATTGTGAACTAAGCTCACATTTGGCTTTTTCCAATATTTCTAAATCAACACCACAAAGACGTTCACATTTAGATCTCCATATTTCCTTGTTTTTTAAATCCAGTAATTGTTTTTCAAAGTTACCAATGTCAATACCAAAAGGAGAAAATTTCAAATCTGTTATCGAAGCATTAAGAGGGTTTTTTTACAAGTGTTAAAGTCGTTCTGCTGTTTTTAAATTCCTGAAACGTTTCCCTTTTTTCCCTTGTTTCCCTTTCAAAATCTTGAGCAAAAATGGATAATTTGTTTTCGACTGATATGACTTCTTCTAACATCGAAAAATTTAGTTTTTTTCCTTTGTAGTTTATGACTAAGCTGATTTAGATTAGATGTAACGTCTACCATGAAATAAAAGTTTTGGATCCACTGATCGTTTGTTAGTTCTGGATAGTGAACAAACTTCTCAAGAAGAATTGCTTTGGTATCTGGTAATAGGGATGTGAAACGTTTTAAAATGTTTCTTCTTGATAACCAACATACCTTGTTATGAAGCAGAAGATCAGCGTACTTACTCTCCATTTCAACCATCTTTCTTTCTTGCATCACCAACAGGATATTTAGTGCTAAATGATGCATGTAATTTCGTATGGTCACCCATCTGCGCAAGTTTGATTTTTGAAGTGGTTTTTCACATATATCTCTAAAACGGCTCGTCATGCAGCAAAAATGATTAAAATAAATTTCATAGGATTTCATTTCTCAAGAAGATTTCGGTACAATAAAAACGTCTAGGACTGATCGTTTTCACAGTATATGTAAGAAACCATAATTTTTATATGGCAACACAAAGAAGAGGTTACCCGATTTAGAACATTTTTAAAATTTTATTTACTATTCCTACGAAAACACCATGAACCAAATTTCAGATCTCTACGTCGACGCGTTTTCAGGCAGTGCCTAAATATATAGTGCAAAAAGAAATTTTTGTATTGCAACCCTACGAAGGTGTTGCCCGATTCGCCCATTTTCAAACTTAAATGCACTTTTTTTTGTAAAAAAAAAAGCCTGTGTGCAGAATGTCAGCCCTCTAAGTGAACGCGTTCTCGAGTTAGCGTGCGCACAGATGGACGGGCATGCAAAAATCAAAATATGTCCAATCCATTTTGCTCTATCATCGTTATTTCTAGGTGTTACAAACGGAATGACAAACTTAGTATAACCTGTAGATATCATCTCAGTGCTTCCCAAACTTTCGAGATCTGTGTACCCCTTCCATAATTTTCGTAACACTGAGTACCCCTCGCAAGAAGAAAATACATATACACCACTGACATGTATATAAATGGACTGACTGAACTCCACTTTCATGTGGCACCAATTTTGATTTCAGAAATTATGCTCACTGTCATGTCAATACTACCAACTGTCGTAATTTGGCCCAAATTTAAATTATTTGGGGATTTACATGCCGTAGGATTTACCGAATTTACCATAAAAGTATTTAAGGCTATTTTTGTTTTTAAATTTTAATTATGAGTCGAAGGTACTGTTTTTTACAAGGTATTTTGGTAGGAAAGGTTTAAATAACTTCGCAAATACAACTGAACCTTACCAATTTCTCGTTACCAATCGTTACAGTCAGTGAGAAATAATGCTATTACAGAAAAAGATAAAAATATAAAAGTGGTGTCATTTGATTTCATGCATTTTTGGGTCAACGAGCATTGGATTTATATACATGTCAGTGATATACACTAATAACAATCAAAATATATTCATTTTTTTAGTACATAAAACAAAATATTAATAATAAAATATAAATAAAATAAATAAAAGTTATATTATAAATAACATTCATGGTTTGTACTGAGATGACAGATCATGGTTGTTAATTTTAATCTGAGATGCGGTTGCCCATCCAAAAACCTGTTCCTTTTTTGCACTTAATATCTACAAATGCTGAAAAAGCAACTTCACATAGATATGAAGTTGGAAAAGGCAGGATGTATTTCAGGACTTTTTTTGTTACTCCATATGTTTATTTTTCAGGAAGCGGTCTGAACCTAATTCCAACAATTGTTCTTCTTCCGCATGCGATAAACCTTCTGAGATGGATGTTGTATTAATGTTGAACGGCCCACTTGTAAATTCTCTAAATGTTGTGTTATATATCCCAGAATATCAGCATCGTTGAATTCATATTGGCATTGCTTTCTTATCTTTTGATTGCGTCATACAGTCGAAGCATCGTCGATTTTATATTCGAGCGAGGCGGAACTGTTTTTTCTCCTACTGGCCCAGTCTTTGTATGTATTAGTTTGTTTATGTTCTCAACTTTAGTCACTTTCTTTTTCTTATCGACTATTCTCAAACAATTCTGAAAATTTTTTCAGTTATAACCTTCGTTCCTATGAATTTTAGACACGAGATAGTACAGCTGGCATGCAAGCATTCCTTCTAACGCGATTTAAACTTGACAGGAGAAGGCAGTTCGGTTGATGTCTTATCATCTTGCATGCAAGTTCATTTAAAAAATAATGGCGTGGAGATTTAAAGACTTACGTATATTGGAAAATTATAGCAATAAAGGAAGTAGCAGAATGATAAAAACCCAAGAAAAAATGAACAGGAAGGTGTTGGTAAATTATGCAATGCAAATGATCACAGAAAATCTCATTTTTCCAGTATAAATTTATCAATTTCTCTCAAGCATTTATTTTCTGCCATCTTGAAAACTGTAAAATGGCAAATTACTATCACCATGATTTTTCATCATTCAAGTTCGCTGATAGCTGAGTTGCCAACATGGCAGTAGGGATTATATGTGCAAGAAGTATGGCAGTGCAAGTTGAATGCAAGTTGTACTATTACGTGTAATCCCCGGGTAAGATTGATTATTTTTCTATGTTTGTATAATCGGAAAAAAATAAGCTGCTGATTGTACCAGCTGTAGCAAAAGCATGGTGCAGCGTGTACCCCTTCCATGCTCTTCCCGTCTCCCTGGGGGTATGCGTACCACACTTTGGGAAACATTGATACGGTATAAAAATTGAAGCCTTCCCTACATCAAAGCGAGACATCGTTGATTACATTTTTGAGCGAGGCGTTGCAGATTTTTTTTTTATACTTGCACAGTCTTTGTATGTTATTAGTTTGTCTATGACAGTACCATCTTTCCGATGAAGATTTCTTTTGCATGAAATGGATCATGCAATGTAGCAGAGGCAAACTATTGTAGAAACGGTCAACTGTTAACATTTCTCTGTGCTTCTGTACTATTCCGATTATGACGAAATAAATATACATACGTGTTTGGTGTTTTTAGAGATATTCTCAAGAAGAATAAATTGCTTAACACGAAAATTAGGGATTTTGTATTATTTATGCTTAAATTTGTATCATCTGAATTTCGTTGTTTTGGTAATGTTATCTTGAAGGTGCGATCGCTTCCCTTGCTATCCGCTTAGATACGCGTCTGTTTGGGCTCGTTTCTATGCTGTGCATACGAATCGCATTGATTTGGTTCATGATTGGCTAATTACATAGATTCGTTCATCTTGAACTAAGCTATCTACCTTGAAGCGATCCTGTGTTCCTTCCACATTATGCGTATTTTCATAGACTTAATATAATTAAATCTGTTTTGTATTTTGTTATGTAGCTTTTGATCAATTTGTACAAATAACAAACTCTAATCTAATTCTTCACAGAAAATTTCTAAAGAACAATAATTCTTCATAGGTTCCACATATACAAGTCGTCAAAGAGTAAAACCAAAACAAAAGTTCTTCAAAAGTATTAAACCGTTTACAATCGGTCCATTAATTTTCAGTTAACAAAAATAAAAAAAAATAAAAAAATAAATTAACGAAAATTTAAATAAAGTGCGATTTTAGTGAATTTCGCAACAGTCACAGTGAAAAGTAAATTGTGAAATCAAAACGCAATAAATCTCTTCTTGAGTCACCTTAGGAGTCACCATTAAAGAGCAGCAGCAGCAACACCAGCACGCTAAAAAACCAGCAACCCAGAAGTATGTTTTGCCCAAGGCCAGTATCCTATAGGAAACTTTCACCGACCCTAGTACTTCTTATAACGGTAAGTTTTATCAATAAAATTCTCTCAAATAATATAAAAAAAACAAAAAAAATAATAACTTTATTTCGCTTATTGGAACAAGAAAACCAACAAAAACGACATTTTATGGTTGGCTACCACCTGTAATGGGAATGTAATCGCACTTCTTGTGTCTGCTCTGCTAAAACACCGAGCATAGTTTACCACAGAAAATATACGTCTACCTGCCCTGCATTATTATGAAAAATCTCCGCTCCAGAAGACGACAAATTCCGGTGCTCATTATGTAATTTCTTGGCTCAGAACAGAAGAAGAACCAAAACGAAAACTTGAACTCTGTCACTGTTTTTGTAAAGTGTGTGCACTCGAAAATCACACGGAATTGGGTCAACACGGATGTCGTTTTTACGGTTGAAAGGCGTAAATTTGTCGTCGACCCTTTTACTCTAAAAAAAAAAAAAACAGAAAACTGCTATTTCGTGATAACCTGAAAAAAAAAGAAAAATGAGTAAAGTCCTATATTTCTTTGGTGATACTTCACTTGATTTTGACCCAGCTAACTGGACACTAGAACTTAACTACCTATTTGTTTGCTTGCATGGCTCTATTGCAATAATGATAGTCAGTTGACCATGGAAATCTCTTTTGTCCGCTATTGATTTTCTCGGACGAAAAATTTTTGATAGTAACCGCAAAGGCCGTGATGGTTTGGTTTTTTTATTTTCATTTTAGTTTTATTTTTTTTTTTACTCCCCAAGATCTAGGTCAATTTTGTGAGTTTTCTTTTAGTATAGACCTCATCAACGCAAGTGCGGTGGATAATCATTCTCTTATTTAAGCGCAACATTCTGATTAAATCGCAACGTTTACTTCCAATGAGATTTAATGAAGTGAAACCAATAAAAAGAGATTTTATAAAGCACTTCTTGTGTTGAATGGCAAGTAATTAAGTAGTAAATCATAAGTGCTATGGGAGCCTTTATACATAAAGAACGCCGGCAGCCGTATACCAATGAATAGTGATGTAAAATCTTAATATATAGTATATGGCTGAAAACCTGTATACACCTGTGTATAGTTACAAAACAACGCAATAATTTCCTATTTAGTCAAATATTATAAATAATGCTGTAAATTAGAGTTATTATATTTGTATATTGTGGAGGCCTATATAGGAGTGGCTGATTTAATGATTTATGTAGGTATATATACCACCTTGAGACTATTATTGTCGTGTCGAAGAAAACCGGAAATGACCGACATAATAGCTTCAATCGCCTGTAAAAAGCACCTTTCAAACGTTCAATCAAATATAAATTCGAAAATTTTTTAGAACGAACTAGGTTAATTACAAGAAGTCGTCGTCAAGAATTGATGTAATCTTTTCACAAAAGAAAGTTAATTTTAAAAAATTTTAAAAGATGTGTCACACTGTGCTGCTGCGCGGTCATGATTAAGATCTTTTTATTGTTCATATGATTATTAGATGAAATGAGAACAATTTTTATGGGAATCGGAATGGGATACGATAAGTTATGGGATACGATAAGGTTCAATTCTGAGCTCTATGCTTTTTCTGAGATGATGAAATTGTGAGGTTATATTAAGTTTGCTTATATGCCTGTATGACATAGAAATATTGATGGTGCAATAAAAATGAAGAAGATATAGATATGCATGGTATCATGAAATATTTCGATAACTTGAGAACACGTTGGCCGGACCAATTTTTAATTAATCCCGTGTTATATTTTCAAACCCTGGGATTTCGGGATTACATTATCTAAATCCTGGGATTAGGATTGGATGCTGTGTAAGAAAATGAAAATCCAATATTCAAACGAACACATTTGCCCAGCAAACATTGTGGCGATAAAAACGGCAATAAAAACTGTGTTGCCCTTTTATCACCATGGCGATGTTTTGGCAATAGCTCGAGAGCAAAAGTCAATTAGATCCCCGAAACATTACTTTCAATCACTTTCATATAATTTCTTATTGCCACAACGAGCATTTTTGTTGCCGGCAATAATGCATTTTTAATGCCTACCTTTAACTTGACGGATGTAAATGTTGCATTGTATATGAATCGCGTAAGTAATTCATTTTATGATCGCCATGGCGATAAATATTCTTATCTTTTTGCGTTTGCTTTTCAATCGCAGGTGAATTGCCATTTTATCGCCTGCAAGTGATTTTTTGTTGCCGGACTTATATGCATTTTGATTGCCTACATATAACTGGATGGGGGTAAATGTTGCATCGCATATGAATCGTGTAAGTAATTCATTTGATGATCGCCATGGCGATAAATATTCTTATCCTCTTGCGTTTGATTTTTCTATTCGACCACACTTGAAGAAAAAACAACTGCAAATAAGGCAATTTTCAAAGGGAGAGTACTAAAATATTGTCGATAACGGTAAAATGTCTGCTCTCATCACATCTAGTATCAGCGATCTAGGCAATAAAAGTCCAATAATATGGCAATAAGAAAGCGATTCGTAGGAAAATCGTAATATTTCCGGGAATCTAATTGATTTTAATTCTCGAGTTATCGCCAAAACATCGTAAAGGCAATAAAAAGGCAACACAGTTTTTATTGCCGTTTTTATCGCCACAATGTTTGCTGGGTAATTGATAGACTTGCATTAGTATTGATCTTTTATTATTTTCGGGCTTTTCTTATTGAAAAATATTCAGTGTAAAAAACTTCGCAAATTTTCAATAAAAACATATACGAGATGTGACAGAATGGTAAAAAAAAATATATCCTGAATATGGGAAAAATTAAACGATTTTTTTTTTAAATATATTATTAAGCCAAACTTAGGGGATACCCTATGATGCCAAGCACAGCATGGTGGCGGAGGTGTCGATGTATGTCACTCTTGAATCTTCGTAGATTGTCAGCCCGAGGAAAACCAGAAGATGGTAGATTGTTCCATATTCGCACAGAGCGGGATAAGAAAGCATCACGGAATTTTACTCTACGGCCGAAAGTATTATGAAGAATGAGAAGATGTGCGCGACTTACAGCGCGAGTATTGCTTGCAGGAATTAATCTACAAGGGATCAGACTAAATATTTCATCAGAACATTGGCCATGCATGTATGGATAAAGGAGTGAAAGACATCCAACATTGCGGCGGTGCTCGAGTAAGTCGATATAACAAGTTATTACCAAACGCCAATGAGCTTTTGGGCAATATTGAATGAAGCTAATTGGCTGTACGGCCAGTCCCAGCCCATATGTGAGAATTGTATTCCATTCTAGGTCGGTCTGATATAGAACTTGTAGAGTAGCGCTACATTTAATGGGCTGAAGTATTTCACACCTTTTTAGAAAATCCAAGACATTTCGATGCTTCTTTCGTAACAGAAAAGGTATGGTCTGTCCAGCTCAATTTACAAGAAATGTTAATGCCAAGAATGTTCAGTGACCATAAATCTAAAATTAAAACTCCATCAAATGAAATGGGAGTAGCTAAATGGTGATCTGGTTTTAGAGAGATGGGTCTTAGATGCATTAAATTCGACGCGATTCTCTTTGCCCCAAGTGAGGCTAATATAAAGATCATTCATTTAGTCATGCAATTTCGTTTGACACATGCGACATTTCCTTTGGAGTCCGCAAGATTATCAAAGGAGTAAGCGAAATCAAGGGTATTGTCACCGGCAAAGCTATAGATGGGATTGACAGTAAGGGAACGCAGATCATTAATGAAAATTAGGAAGAGAGATGGAGAGATAACAGAGCCCTGGGGCACACCGGCATTTATTTGGTGAGGTTCAGATGTAACGCCATCTATATAATACAACACGAATTAGTCGACCAGATAGAAAACTTTCAATCCATAATAGAAGAGAAGGGGAGAGACAAAGTGCTATAAAAATTCTACGCATATATTTCATTTAAAAATATATAAATTTTCTGAGAATTAAATTCTTAGAAAATTTTGATGAGAAAAAAATTTCAAACTATAATTCAAATAAATCCCGGGATTAGTTATTTTATTTATGGGATTTCGGGATTTGAAGAAAAACTGGGATCCCGGGATTACGAGATCCCGGGGCTGCAAACCCTACTTTTGTGCACAGTAAATTTATGAAAAATAAAAATAAGATCAAATTCGTAAATGAGTAAGATCGGGCAATTACTTCATCGTGTTGACATAGACATTTTTTGGTTTTTAATGCCTATTTTAAATTCTGTTGAGAAATTTAACATATGGCAATACCACCCTGGTAGACAACGCTCATCGGTTTACAAAAATTTAATACCGGTGCGAGCGAGGGCTCTTATGTTAACTAACACAACTTTTTAGTCAAGTACGACAATGTGAGTGTACAATATGTGGTCGTACGACAACTAACCATCTTTTTACTGAGCGCCTCGATGAGGTTCTTCGCAAACTCATCTATCAACTCATCAATAAATTGGAATGGATACTGATATATATATAGGTCTAGTGCATCTAATGTACGAGTTAAAGGATATAAATGGTGTTGCGCTAAAAATTTCTTATCTTTTGCTATGCACCTACGAAGTGCGGACTGAATTTTTATATTTTCTTCTTCATTCCTTTGTGAAAAGCGAAGTGAGGAAGGTGAAATATAATTTAAAGTGAAGTGTCCAGTTCCAGATAAGTTTAAGTATTTTTTAATCATTTGTAATTTATTTTTCATATTTTTATGGATAGTATATTTCTATTTAGAAAAATATAGTAAAAAAATAATCAATTTGTTGATGATATTTGTAATGGGCATATAATTTAGCCGCATTGCAATAATAATATTTCTTTATGTTCGATTGCATGTCGTATTCTTGCACGAAAGTACAACGTCAAAATGCTATATAGTGATTCTGCTGTTCTCATAAACTATCAGGGACATCGTTCGTCAGGGAATCCGACAGGGGTGCCCTTTGTCAGGTATGCTTTATGATGTTGCTCTAGAACCACTGTTGATCAACCTCCATCGAATGTTGCAGAGATATGCGGTTTATCTTCCATCTACTAATATAAGACCTCTTTTGTTGGCATATGCGGATTATCTGACTGTATTTGTAACAGAGGTGTTTCCAATCGCACATGCTGTCTTCATGCAGTATCAGGTGCGAAGATAAACATGAGCAAGAGTCAAGATCTTTGGTGTGGTAGGTTGCGTGATCGCACAGATGCCCCACTTGGAATACATTGGACCTGTCTGAAGTATTTAGGAGTATAATCGGACGCGAGGAGGGCAAATCGCGTAATAGTCATATGGCATTGGAAAATATTTCCGGTGCGTTCAATTCTTGGTGAAGTCGATTGTTTCATCTTTTTTTGAAAGGGCGAGCAGTCGTAGTAAATTACTTGATTACCATCGTGCATGTTTCAAAAGCAGAAACTCTTGAAGAGGGCTTTATCAAGCTACTCCAAGCCATAGTGATAGACGCCTTTTGGGGAGGAAGAAAATGGGTCGCTGAAAGCACGCTTTGCACACCAGTCAGGGAAGGCGGTTTGAGTCTCACCAACTTGGTTGTGAAGATTCGATGTCTCCAAGTGCGAGCATTCCAAGGAATGCTCTGCCGTAGAGACACCTTAATTTCTCAGCTATGGGTGAATGCACTGGGGGGTCGTGGCACAGGAGAATTTTACTACCTTCTCTCAGTCAACGCATCTTATCCTATTGACTGCTCTCAGGATATGATCTCTACGATTTAGACCTGGAGCAGAATCAGGCCGCAATTTCATCTAGAATGGAATTCCATTAGGTACGAAGAATTTAGAAAAATTCCAGTTGATTTTAATCCTGAATTAACAGATTCGGTTGTGCATAATGCTCGGGGAATCGTTTCGGGATTGCCTCCCCATGCTGTTCTAGGGGACGTCATTGATGTTACCGAAAGCGGCGGGATTCAGTCCTCTACACAGGTCTTACGTAACGTGGATGCTTCTGCTCGGGAGAGATTTCACCGGCTTCGCAGTAGGTGCCCTGCTGTTAAGCTGGAGGATGCTTTCGTGTGGAGCAAGCCACCACACACCTCCTTTGGTGCACTGACAACGCGGTTGCCTCGCAATGCGTTTGCTGGTGTTAACCAACAGGGGTACGTGGGCTTGCCTAGGTGGAATGTTCACCTCGGATATGGGCGTAATGGGTGAGATAACGAGTAGAGTAGTCTACAGTTATCTCTCTAATTATAAAGACGGAGATACAGCTTTCAAGCTCCTGCATCACAGCCTTGTGCATTCTAACCAGTTGACACACATTGATCGCCGGGTTCAGAGAATATGCACGGTCTGTTGGGGTAATGGGACTCTGTTCCACAGGTTCTACGCTTGCCGGGCTCTGCAGAATTTAATGGATTTGGTGAAACAATTGCGTCAGTTGGTCCATCCGTCTTTCGGCATTACGCAGACATCGTTTCTGTTGGGGCCGAGGACATGTAGAGTCAAGTGAATAATTTGATAAGCTTCGTCTTGACGCTAGCTAAGTCAACGATTCACTTGTACTACATGAGAACTGATACTGGTAATCAGAACACTAGCACAACAGTACATAGCGGATCACTAAAGCGTCATTTTGTTGCCAGGATAAAGAAGCGGTTACGCCGCGAGTACCTGGCGGCGGATGAAGAAACATTTAACTACACGTGGCAACAAATTGCATCCGTGCGGGACGGAGTGCTCACTCTTCACTGGTGATAATAGGCCATAGCATTTGTGGCAACTTTTCCACAGAGCATCTCTTTGCTTTGAAATTACCACAAATGCTACGGGAAGGGTAAGCATCATGTCAGAGGTCGTGAACTGAGTTGACAATGGGATCATCTTGCAAACGTGGAAGCAACTGCAGGCTGGCCTCACGGGATAATATCGGTTACGTGCTAAATTTTTCGAATTTTTCGTACGTTCTATATTTTACCCCTTCATCCTCATTCGGCTTCGGTTCGAGTACCCCAAAATTTCAAAATTACTTCTCAAAATTTCGGTTCTCTATCGAACGGTTCAACTTTTCATTGTACTAGCTAGGTCTCCATATCTTTTTACTTTTTCCTTTTGATAAAAGAGGTTTTGGAACTGCCACTTTCCGTTTGGGGTAAGACTCTCTTAAAATGGTATAAAACTGTGATATTGTTAACATTTTTGTATTATTATTTCTCGCACCTTTTGCTCCTTTCTGTTTGTTTTTGTACATTTGCTATTGCTGTCTATATTGTATGTTTTTCTAAATTTTATAATTTTATAACATTTTGACAATTAAAGCACATAGGTATATATACATAAAAAATTATTATTATTACTCGTTTATCTTGGAAAATGCAATACCAATTTGGAGGTTGTGCAAGGTTTGAGAAAATTTTTTATAGCATTGACCCTGCAGATGTTGTCTGTCTCAGAGTTAGTCTACCTGGAAGACCCTGATATGTCAGTATAATTTTCACTCTAGTATTTGCCCCTTATTTAGAATAATTTTTGTAAAAATAAAACAAATCATCACAGAGTGTCATTCTGATGATCTGTACTTGAAAGAATTTTCGCCTTGGAGTTGGCTTTTAACATCGAATCACGAGGACGGGATCGCACTGTCCCTGTTAATATGTTAAGTATGATCGTTTGTATGAATTCAAGGGCGAACACTCGTTTCATCTAGCTCTGATTGAGATACAGTCTTATTATATTTTCCAGCTCAGATTTTTGTCTGGTATAATTCCTATACCTAGATATATTACTTTGTCATCTTTTAGAATTAAAGAAGCGTAGAGCAGAGAGGCAGAGATCGGTTTTTAGTAGATAAAAGCAAGCACAAGTCCATAGCCCAGTTGGTAACTATTCAGAATCCGTTTTTTTGCACCAGTTTACACAGCTCCGTCCCGAAACAGCCTGTTACTAGAATCGCCAGGTTATCTGCTTAGCTTAATTTAAATCCGGGTAAGCATTAGCAAGAGATCATATCCATAATAAAGGAAAGCAATCTCTCATTATTCAAATAAAAAGAAACATAAAAAAAAAACGGTACGAAAATTATTTTCTAACAACTAAATCAGAATTTGTATGTAGGTGTAGAAAATTTTAAACAAGCATGACTTAAGGCATTAACATGGTTCGGTTCATTTCACTTAACCAGTTTGAAGTAAATCAAAGCAAGCAAAACAACAAGGTAAAATTCAAAGATATTTCAACCGCATTCGCTCTAGTAACCCCCTAATAATGTTCTAACTCACTTACTTACTTACTTACTTACTATAATTCCGCGACGCATGCGGTCTGAAAATAGCTATATATGTAGAACTGTTCTCGCGCACTTAATCAAAACAGAATAATCCGCTAAAGTCCCAATAACAGTGGTTAATGAGCTAAGTGGTTGGGTAATTTGCATATCAAAAGAGCTCATTCGAGTCAACAGCTCTGTAATTACCTGTCTCGTGCTAAAATTAGGACGAGAATCGGGGGAAGAAATTTTTGCTGTAAAATTATGTATTATGGCTCAGCATGAAAGCTTTATAGTTGAATTGCAGTATAGGTAGGTACTTACATACAACAAGAAGGCGGTGCAGAGCGTCGACGCGGATAGATTACTTACTATTGTACTAAACAGGTGCTAGCCGCATAGGTACTATAACTACACAGAGTTAGGTACATATAGCAGCTTTCTTCTTCTATAAGTAAGTAAGTAAGTAAGTGCAATCGACTCCAATGTCTGATAGATGGATGGATGCACATCACTTGCACGACCGTTACCTTTCCAATGGGTTGACTATTAACTAGCACAACATATTATTCCGGTATTTCTTTACATTACAATAGTTGTAACCGAGAGTATCTGTTTTTTTTCTGTTCACCTTTTTATTATAAAACACGCTGATAAATGCTGCATTTCACAAATATTTGGACAGGCAAATTGCATTACAATTAGCCGCTTCATGCTGGTCATTGTTGCGAGGAGCATTTTTTTTTATCGTCATGGTGCTGCACCTTTTATTTTTACCGATCTACATAGAATTATTGCGTAACGGAATTAGAATTTCTTCCTTTGCAGCTAATTCTTATTTTTTTTTTATTTTTTTTTTTTTTTTATTATCCGGATCCGCTTACTTTTCAAGGAGCAAATCATTAACAAAACATTTTATTTACTCTTTCTTGTGGGCTCCATAATTTATTTTCATTTCTCCGTTATAAGAAAGTGATTCATTCTCAACAACAACCTTAAGAGAATTTTTTCTGTAGCCATTACTCGAGATTACGTTGATCAAAGGCCGATCGATTGAGCGCTGCTTGTCTCCAATTTCTTGGAAGACGCACAATTTCCGCGTTTTCTTTTTCTTCTTCATCATTCGCATCACAGGATAAAAAGTGAAAAAGTTGCTAAACTACACAAAATCCAGTTCCACTAGGGTGTGCTGAAATTCTTTGGGGCCTATATGTATAGAACGTGATTTACGGGAAATTTCTGAGACTCTATTATTCACTGAAGAAACACGATTTTAATTGGTTGTTGTTTTTTTTTCTTTTTTCTTTTTTTTAATTGTCCAAAGATAACTGAATTGAATTGGTTGCTCTCATTGAGATTTAATTTACCATCGGATCACGAAATTTCATAATTATGTACCTACTTGCAGCCAGCACAATTAAGTATATTTGGAGCATTCGTGGTCTTAATGAGAAGGTTTTTTGCTATCGGTTTAATATGCAAATTTTGTGCACTTTTGTGGTTGTTGTTAAGATCTCTGATGTTTTATTATTTTTATTTTCTTCTGGGCAAAAGAAATCAAAAGAATTTCGTGTGAAACTAGATATGTTGTGGTGTTTGACTTTGAATATAAAAGTCATAATTGAGTAGCTACGTTTATTTCCAACTTATTTGATTTTCATACCGCACTATAGTCGAACATTTGAAGACTAGTGCTTTCTATTAGGGCGGCTAATCATCTGATAGTCATCTTGGGCAGTCAGATCACTTAGAATTGTCAGTTCAATTGGTTTTTGGACAAAGGAGGGCTATATTATCGTTATGGTCATATAATCGACTCCACTAGAATGCCCCATGGAGTCATTTTGACTCCTCGCGCATGTTCTTCTTCATGTTACTTCATTTTTAACAGGTTTAGGCGAAGTCCCTCTCGTGACTTTTATTCATTTTCGAAGCTTAATAGAATGAAAATAATAAAATTAGTCGTCGTCGGATAATAAGTTTAAATTATTCTAATTTACCTTTAATTCCCAAAGGAGTCATATTGACTCCTTGTTATTTTAGTACAAGATTGCGTAGTATAGGTAGGGACATTAAAAATCCGACCGAATTCAAACAGTAACACAAAATAAAAAATACAGAGGTTTGAAAATTTATTTTATTTAATATGTAAACCTTTATTGTAGTCAACTTTGACGGCATAAGCGCGGCCAACATTTTAACGCTCTTTGTATCATTTCTAAAGGAATCAATTTGACCTCTCGTTGTAACAGTCTTTTCAATTGGTTTATATTTTCAACTTTTTTCTTATTAATTTGGTTTTTTAAGTATCCCCATAAAAAATAATCACAAGGTGATGAAGTAGTCCATATGTTGGGTGGACGTGGAATAAAACTTACTCCTATTATTGTCAGAAAATCAAATGTCTTCTTTGACGTATGCGATGGTCCCCGAATCCTGATGAAATATCCAATCATTTTCGGGATATAAACTCTTCATATTTATTATTAATGGTATTAAACATTTCTCAATATAGTAAGCGGAATTAATTTTGGAACCTGGTTCAACAAAAATGGATCTTGTGGCTCCATTGTTAGAAATACCCATAGAAACCATTACTCCCTTCGGGTGGGATGCCTTTGAAAATACACACAAATCTTTTCGTGATTGTTTTCGACTTACATACTGAACTTTTCGCTGACCGTCAGCATTCGTTAGATGAAACAAAGCTTTGTCGACCATCACATACTTTTTCCACTTATTACACTTTAGCAAGTTATATAGACCACGAGAACGTTAATGTCTTTTTTGAATAGTATTTTCGGAAAGATTGTGACCTCTCGGTTTTTTTAGTAATTTAAATTTCAAATACTTTTTGTTATGCTCGATTTTTTTTCCACCACCAACTTTACGTTCTTGCGATTGTAGAGCTGGTAACACGGTTTTTTTATACTCAGATATTGTTGCCTTTTATGCACTAAAACTTTTATTTTTACACATCTTTTGTATCACAGAAAAACTGAATTGCCTTTTGAGTAATTCAAAATGTACACTAGTAGCTCTTTAGTCAACGTCATTGTTATATGACAGCTAGTAGACAGCTAGTAAATGTAATGTAAAGTCGTTCGGTTTTTTAATATGCATACCTGTAAATGAACTTATTTGCAAAATTATATTTAATATTATATCGCCCCGCAGCGTAGGCCATGACATTTTCTTAGCAAAAACAAAAATTATACCTTCTTTGCTTGGGCCACCTACTAATAATAATAATAATTTTCTCATTAGCTCTTTCGATTCGTGATAAGCTTACATGTGTGTTACTCAGGAAAAAGTAATTTTATTAGTAATTGAGAATAAAATTTTGTGCTGGTTTCTGTGTGTAATCACACATTGAAGGACGTTTTTTGTGTTGTAATGTGAATTGCGAGTACGGCAATTATTTTTGAACATGGCACAGGGTTTAACGCCAGAAGACGTCTCCTAGATTGGGAGCGATGACAGGCATAAGTCTGATGAAGATTTTGCTATTGTACGTCGTGAGAATTATACCTCTGAAGACAATAATTAAGGTAGGTGAATGTAAATATAATTGGCACACATTCTGCGGATTACTGTACAACATCTAATTGGGGACAGAGTCATGGTAGACTTCTATGTCGAGCTGCTCGTGTAACTGGACGTGGGAAGAATCCAGGTGTACGACAAGCAAGCCTCGAATATTCCTCGCTTAGTGTTCGAAAAAGAAGGCGGGCTGGAAACTTAGCAAGTACAATTTATGTTCCTAATCCTAACAGTGTCTGAACAGGCTGTGCATACATCTGACAACGATGACATCTTGAATCTTGATATTGATGTTGATCCCGTAATGTTGGCTGGAGCCGACGTTACGCATTGGATATTAGTTGCGCCTGGAGAGGGTGCGCCAGGTAGACGTGCGCAGCACAATCTGCTCAGGGAAATATTCGGGCCCACATGGCATGCAACTTTAAATGTTATCACTGGTAGCCCAGCAAGTGCATGGCGTTTATTTATAGATAAGTATACACTGCATTATATGGAAAATTGCACTATCACTGAAGCAAGGAGGCGGACCGAATGCGAACGCTGAGCTATAAAGAGCTTGAAGCATTTATCGGAGTTATGTATGCCCAAGGAGTTGCAGGTGGCAAACGACCTACCTGTGGACAGTTTGTGGACTGATAACTGGGGTCTACCATTGTGTAAAAAGTCCATGTCAAGGAATCGTTTCTGCAAAATACTACGCTTCTTCGTTTTGATAAACGATTTAGTCGCTCTCTACGTCTGCAGGTTTATTAAAAACTGTATTGCATTCTATAAACCGGGAGCATTCATCACTGTAGATGAGCAGTTATTTCCTAGCAAGGATAGCTGTCATTTTACTCAATTTATAGCCTCCATTCCTAATAAGTACGGTCAAAAGTACTGGCTAGCAGTAGACAAGGATAGTAAATATTTGGTAAATGGCTTTCCTTATACAGTTAAGGACGACTCTCGTCCAGCTGATGAGCATGTATCTGATCATGTGGTAATGAAACTGATGGAAACCTTTCTCAACAAAGGTAGAAACGTAACTATCGAAAACTATTTTACGTCGGTCGTTCTAGCAAAAAACTTAAAAGAAATGGAACCACTCTTTTAGGAACTGTGAGTAAAGCCAGAAGGGAGGTGCCTGCGCAAAGAAAATCAAAAGTATATAAAAGAGATAATATGACTCTAACTGTCTATCAGGACAAAACAAAGAAAAATGTTGTTCTTCTGAGCACTCTGTACTCAGATATAAAAATCAGGGTTAATGCGAAGAAAATACCCGAAAGTGTTGAATCCTACAATGATAGTATGGAGTTCATATTATAGATCAAATGACAAGAAAATATATGCCGTCCGAACAAGTACAAGCTGATGGCCTATTCACTCATTTCAGAAAACTCTTCATTTAGCTGCAATAAACGCGTGGATCATATATAAGGAAGTGACTTCTGAAAAAATTTCCCGTAGAGGAAAAATTTAACATCATAAAAAATAATAAAACAATAAAAATGTGGCTAGTTACAAACTGCCGATAATAATTAAAAATTATAGTTTTGAAACTCTTTCACTCGTGCTGTCTGCGTATTTGAAGAGGTAGGAAATTCCATAGTCTGACAGCCTGCACAAAGAACTGCCTTTGAGAAGCTACAAATGAATGGCTTGGTAGAGTATTAAGGATCATTCATATTGATCAGTGTTGATTTTATCAGCAAGATATCGAGGAGCTGATCCAATTAGTATCTTATTCAAAAAAATATAAAATTACATGACGGTATGGAAAATAAAACATAAATGGAAGACCTAACAATTGGTTGAGTATGGAGAGACATGATCGTAACGTCAAAGACCATTAATAAAGCGCGTGATGCAGTTTACAAAAACACTCAGTTTACGAGATGAATGATGATAATCAAGATGCCCATAAATCTCACAACCACAGCCAATAATAGGAAAAAGTGGTACTTTAGACAAACCTTATAAGTTGCCCAAGAGTTAATCTTTCCAAGGTCGCTATTAATACAAAAAATTGTATCCTCTACTAAGCAACAATCTCCTAGATGTGTAAATTTGTAAATAATCTGCATAGAGATCAAAATTACAATAAATAAAAACATTGCGGGTAAATCATTAATGAATAAGGAAAAAAGTAAGGGGCTAAGAATGGACCCTGCGATACACTAGCTTTTAATGGAAGAAATCTGGAGAAAGAATTACCACTTGGAACTTGGTGAAAGCGATCAGATATATATGTATATAGGATGCAATCAAGTTTCCTGGCGATATAGGAAAACAAAAATACGAAAGCAGTTTTATAAGTAAAATCTGATGACTGCCTAAATCAAATGCTTTAGTAAAATCAAGAAGAACTAAGTATGTAACCTCATCCTCACTAATAGCAGCACGAAAAACAGTTCTATACCAATGGAATG
Source organism: Dioctria linearis (assembly GCA_963930735.1). Lineage (NCBI taxonomy): Eukaryota > Metazoa > Arthropoda > Insecta > Diptera > Asilidae > Dioctria > Dioctria linearis. The sequence continues at coordinate 180,926,653 of OZ005744.1, forward strand.
TAGCTCCATGGGCTTTGATTGTTGAATCATAAAAACAACAACACGTAAAACTGCACTGCATCGGTGGTGTAGACCTTGTTGAAAGGAATTCGACATTAAACAGCACCATAATCAGGGGTGCTCCACTTAAGGCAAGTGAAAATGCCACCCACTCTCAACGAACATGAATTACAACTTGACCAACATTATCATTTATAGTAGAAGGAACAATAACTACAGCAGGGTGGTTAGAGCTAGCTTCCATCGTATGTTGAATACACATATATTCATGCGTTATTGCATTGTTATTACATGGATAAAGGAGGGAAAATTCCCAACTTTTGGGAGTGATAATGCAGCGATGTCCACCACAAGTGATTGGAATGGGAAGGAGATGGTGGTAACATCCAATATCTCTATTCATACGGATGGATCAAGACGAGTGCTGGCACATGGGCTGGAGTGTACTCCAGAGACTGCCAGTGGTACGAGTCTTATAGACTGCCGGACAAATGTAGTATTTTCCAGGCAGAGCTCGTAGCGATTTACTAGGCGGCAATACTGGCAACTATATGTGCAGAGAGTCCGGTCGACTTATCTGCATGTATACTGACAGCCATGCAGCCATTAAGGCACTGAATTCTGTGCTGGTTAAATCAAAATTAGTGCAGTTATGTAAGACCAGCCTTGAGGAATTGACTACACGGCATGCTGGGTACCTGGCCACAGGGATATCCCAGGCAACGAGATGACTAATGAGTTGGTCAAAAAGCGCTCTGAAATGAATAGCAGCGATAGCTTATGTAAAGATCGAGATCGGAGCTATAAAAGAGGAGATCATCAGGAGTACCTATAATAGGGCACGCCTTCTGTGGATCAACAGCGAAATCTGCCATATCGCAAGGCAATTGTGGCCTACATGATAGAAAGAGCAAAAGAAAACTGCTGAATCCGTCCAACGCTTATTCTGCGAGTGACTCGCTCTGATGAATAAACCAGGTAAGCAATTAGGTAGCTACTTCTCTTCAGGTATGGGGGAGTTGCAAAGAAACGAGTTGAGCTGCATCCTAAGTTTTCTAAGGGAAACAGGATGGATCTACGGCGTTTTTGGAGGTTACTCCATGAGAATTAGGGGCACAACCGACCTGCCGGAGGTCTAAGTGAGCAGGCTAGGCAATTCTAGCAACACTCCTCTTACCTAACCTAACCCAAAGGTACAGTCGACCTTTAAACTTTCAAGATAAGCTTTTACCTTCACACTTGTGGATTTGATTAAATTTTTTAGCTTAAAAAAATAATAAAAAAATAAAAAAATCCATTTTGGCAATAAAAAATCCACTTTGGCTGTAAATTTTTCATGTTTTATTGGTCAATTAGATTTAGCGTTGCCAATTTTAGCGGATCTAACCGCCGTTCTAAATATTTTCCGTAGTAACTTCGTGGAGGATTTGATCTTTAAGCGAATAGTTGAAAATATGGCAAATCCTAAAAGTCTTAAAAACTTTTCAATTGTGTTGTGCGCAAGCTACGTAACTGTTATGCACTTATATCGTTTTACCAAAAATCGATCACTTACAATTTAACACATCTGTTGCTGGCGAATTTGAGGAGTTCTAACATATAGTAAAATCCAATTCGTACCCGTGGACGAAAAGCTAGAAATTGTAGACTGCTACAAGCTAAGCTTCGAAATAATGTCCATCAACCAATAAAGTAGTGGTACAACTATAGAACCTCTTAGAACTGTCGAGCTCTATTGATATAAGTATATCCTTTTTGAAATTCAATCACTCAGTAGTGAAAATACCTACATCATGATCTGGTCCAAGACCTGAATGGTAATTTTCTCATATCCTCACTATACTTTTCTCTTAGGTTAGGTTGAGTTATAGTGGTGGCCATCGTGTGAAACCCTGTGATCAGCATCGCCTCATTGTGGTTCATTGTGATACCACCTTATTGAGACCCTTCCTGGGAAAGATAATTCAGATTTTGGGGGTGCACTGAAACCAACCAGAAGAGTTAACGAACCTTACCAGATCCCCAACTCCTTGTCTCCTAACTACCTAAATTCGTCGAAGAAGTAGCTTCTGCGCGCATTCCTCCTACGCTTGCCAAGGTTAGGGCATTCTTACAGCAGATGCTGAACGCTTTCAACATCTTCCTCATTCATACAGCTTCTGCAGAAGTCATTGTATAGAGCTGGCATGTGCTTCGCATGTTTACCAAAGAGGTCGCGCCCCGTAATAACTGCGATAAGGTTATGCACATCATTCCGTTCCTCCTCAGCAGAGATTCAGTCTTCCAATGAGAAACTTCGGGCCACAGCTGTCTTGAAATCATGCATGTGGTCAATTCTTCCCATCTCTAATTTGCCAGCTTACAGGCCTGTACGTCTAGAATCCTCTTCACTGACTCTATTCGGGCCGATCTATGGGTTCTTCCGCTAGGCAAATAGCCGAAGTGGAGCCTTTTCTGGCCACAGTATCAGCTGCCTCGTTTCTAAGTATGTCACTGTGACCAGATACCTAGCAAAGAATAACTCTGTGTTTAGCACCGAGTTTCCTGCGCTCACAGCGATACTGTTGCACAAGGCGCGATCTAATGGTGTTCGAGTTCAGGGCCTTGATTGCACCTTGGCTGTCCATACAAATCCTTATAGCTCGATCACTGGTACAACATAATTTATTGCCAGCAGCCTTGCTGCTTTGCTAGTAGTCAGAACCTCTGTCTGGAGCACACAACAGTAGTCCGGTAGGCGATATGATTCCTGCATTTGAGAGAAGCTCCCACTTCCACGTCCATTTTCGAACCGTCTGTGAAGACACATTATATCAGAGTCTTTTACCACGCGATTTTTATCCCATTCCTCTCTTCTAGGAATGCTAGTTGAGAATGTTTCCTCAAAGACTAGTCTAGGGACGATACAATCCGTAACTTTTCCCTTCCTGCAAAATCTGTTAAAATTCTGAAGGGCTTTGGCTATCTTATAATAAATTATAGTGTCCACAACATTATATGGCGTACAGGCCGGGAGATTATCCCCATTCCAGATTCTTACTCCAGCCCTACATAGATACATAAATCACGCTTATCACTATCAATTAATAAAATAAATAAAAAAAAAACAATTTTTCAATTCGCAACATTGTAAATAATTTTAAATTTTTTCCTCTCAATATTTATAATTACAAGCAAAATTAAAATCTTCACCTTTTCTTCATATCACAAGAAAATCATCTTTGCTTTTGAGTCACACAATCATTAACGCTTCAAAAAATTCTCCTCCTTCGTTGCAGATGATTATGAGCTTCGGTAAAGCCCAAGATTACGACGGTAAGTGAATTTTTTCCGGCAGTTTGAACAATTTCGCAATTAACTGTTTTTTTTTGCTTTCTTCAACCGCCTCCTTCTATGGAACATCTTAACACAGTTGGTGACATTCAGTGTTCGTTTTCATCACAAGGCACAAATGTGGCTGATATGATCACGGCCAGACTAAAGAGGCCGGCTGGTTTCAAGGGAGCTCCTTTATTTGCTGATGATCGCAGTATTAATCCAGAGACTGATCGCAATTGTATGGTTAGGAAAGATCACAATGATCCCAACGAGTTGAGTTATGATCTAAAGATTAACGATTTCTCGAAGTGTGGAGTGCTCAAGAGAAATGTAAGTATACGCAAAGCCGCAACATGATAAGATCTTTTATTTAACGTATTTTTTCATTTTATTCAACAGGGATTCGTGCATGTGCGAATTTGGTTTCCGCAATTTCCTGGTGTTGTAATGCAGTCAGATCAGGAACTTATTATCATGTGTAAGCCACCAGAGCCAACAATTATTGAGAATAAGGCCGCTGGATTTGCAGGGAGTTTGTAAGTATACTGGATTGGGAGGAGGAAGTTGATGAAAAGATTTTTGTTTTTCGTAATTTCAAAGATATTTCATTTTAGTCCACATGGTGCACGTGTATCGGGTGTAGTTGAAGAGACTCCTGGTCGTTTAGAATATGAAGTAGCTTTGTACAAAGAAGCACCTCCGGTAGCAAGAATAAGTGGTACAAATTCACCTCTTAGTACAAAAGATCCACCAGGTACGAATGCTTTATCTAACAGCAATGAATTGCCCGTAGATCAAGCAGTTCCAATAGGAACAAAATTGCAACTACGCGCTCGAATAAGTGCTCTAAGCGTATGGAAGTATGTAAAACTTATGGAAGTTACTGTATCACCGGATCCAGATGATCCTCATTCACATGGATCTGTTTCATTGGTGCACGAAGGATGTCGCAATCGTGATTTTGCTTCAATTATTCCACATCAGCCTGCCCGCTATAGAGATCGACCAAATGAAGTTTTTCTAGATTTCGAAGCGTTCTTGTTGAGCTCTATGAAGGAGAGAGCTACACTATGGATTCATTCACAAATTAAAGCTTGCATGGATCCAGCTGATTGTCAACCTGATTTTTGTATGGATTTGTTCGAACCATCTGGACATGGAAGACGAAGACGAAGGGAACTTGAAAACAGAAATTCAACGGATTACACAAAATTCAAGGAAAACATTGAATATACTGTAATTATGCCCGGAGAACTTCAAGATGGACGATTCGATGCTGAGAATTGTAGAAATTTTTTGGTGGTATCTGGACTTCTTGCTTTACTTCTTGCAATATCAACAGCCTTCGTAAGAGAAAGCTCGTATCTCTATAGATAAAAACTCTTTCTATAATTTTGTTTTTTTCTTTTTTCTAGATTTGTTCGTTAATTATAAAACTTCAGACAGAGCACAAATCGAAAATGGATAATTTTCCAATTGGATGTAAGGGTTATGCTGGACGAGCGATAGTGCATTGAGTATGCATGCGTATAATGCGTACAAGACAATAGAACAACGCATTTTTTGATTTCCTCCTTGACTGCCATCTTGGCCTTATATTTTCTACATTTTCGGGGAATTCGGTGATTTTTTTGGGAATGAACTGTGCAGAGTTCGAATACTATTATCTCTCTCATTTTTTGTTTTGTTTTAATTTTTTTTAATTTTTAGTCAAGGAGATGATCTGCGTACAAAAATTGAGATAAGCTAGGATAAGCAAATATAGTTACTAGAGTTGTAGTAGAATTGTAGGAAAGTATGAATAAGTAGCTTTACGTGTATTTATTTATTTATATATTTATTTATAGCTACACATTAAGGTCCGTTGTAATATGTCATAGCATTTATTTTGTGTAGAAGAGAATAAAATTTGTAAGAAATACCTTTATGGGTATTTTCAGTTCAATGCTCCAACATGTCGGGAGTAAGCTCCTAAATCCTTGAATATGCATTCATGTTAGCAGCATGTTTAGGAATTACATAGATATGTGCATACAATACGAACCCATGAGTAAAAATGGTGAGCAAAAAAGGTAGAATATAGTAAGGAAAGCAGGTCATAAGAAACCTTACGTTTCAATTATTTCTTTTACTCTGAAAAAGAAAAGAAAACTATAAACTTAAGCTCAAAGATACGACGCCCGTACGTATTAGCTTATATAAAAAAAAGTGCCTTTCGCCAGAGATGTGACTCCAAGGAATCAAGTAGTGGATAAATAAAACTTCCATTGGAAAAATGGGGTACGATCTGATCTTTGATGAGCTTCAGTTTAGTAGTTGAACTTAAAAACTGAGTTAATTTGACAATCAATCAGGAAGGATATGTGATCACAACAAGTCAATCTTAAGTTGATCTTTATCTCCAAATTCGTAGCCTGCTCAACATAAGGCAACCCATGGCCGTCGAGAAAGACGTGAGGGAAAAATTGCTTCTAATTAGAGTCGTGACGTACCACAAGGTATTGTGACTTATCTGGATTAAGCACAAGGGCGGTATTTACTGACCAGCCATAAACTCTTTCCAAGTTCTCATTTACACGTGCAATACAGTTTTCAATGAGACCAATTTGTCTGTTTAAGTATAATTGAACATCGTCGTCATATATGCGAATTTTTGTATCATGTATGGCATTCTGGCAAATCAGTAATAAATAAGGTAAATAAAAGAAGACCCAGAACTGAACCCTGAGGTACACCGGATGACAACGAAAGTATTTCAGAGAACATTTCATTAATGGAAACCTGTTGAAAACGTCCAGAGAGGAATAATAGCAGGGGAAAACCTAAATTTGAAGATAATTTATTCATTAGCTTAAGATGATTAACACTATCGAAAGCTTTGGTGAAATCAAGCATTACAAGAACACAAACTTCACCACTGTCCAGGCTGCACCTCTGCACCTCAGGTCGCTGGTGACCTTTAGCAGAGCAGTTTGAGCAGTTTACCAACTAAGATTTGAGCCGAAACCAGATTGCTAAGGAGAAAGCATATTATTATTTTCGAAATGTGGCAACATCTGGCTGTACATAAGTTTTTCGAGGACTTTAGACAGGAAGCACAAAAGACTTATGGGTCGAAAATCTAGAGAGGGAAGCAGTTACAGATTTTTTCGGGATTGGTAGCACCGTTGCTTTTATCCATCTTGACGGGAATCCAGATGTAGTAAGTAAATGTAGGGGTAAATAATTTTTATAAATTTTGGCGAAAGCCAATGCCAACTACATCTGATTTAATGGCAAAGAGCGCTTCATGGATTTCATCAATATCAGCACATCATAAATTAAATATACATAGATGCATTTAATGTGTATAAATAAGGCATCATCGGTAACTTTAATGATCTTAATGAACAAGGAAAGCCATAGGTAGATTCAGAAAGTTGAACATTACATATGCGCAACAGACAAGATCAACAGCAGCCGAGCGAAAGGATATCGCATCCTGACCGCCATGCTTCATGTTTAATATTATTCTGTTCAAGAATATGAAAATCTTTATCAGGTATATTCTCATAAAATAGCTCCCTTTATTTTTTCCTCCTAATAGAGTTATTCCGAGGAATACATTGTGCTCTGAAATTGAAGGTGTCGAAGCAACTAAAAATGGCAGTTCCATAGAATGTTTCCAATTGAATATGTAAATCGTCACATGGTAATGTGGCTCAGTAGTGTTTTTCAGAAATGATGTAATATACAGAAAGCTCACAAATGAAGCTGACTACAACACAAAATATGTGCTGAAATCTCATTGGAAGATAAAAAGATCACCAAATGAAAATGCTGTGGACTTCATCGAGCGACTTGAAAGTATGTATACAAAAAGTGTTAATAAAAACCTTATATTTATGGGTGATATAAAAATAGATCTTCTGGTATCCACTAATATCTCTGAACAGTATATGGACAGCTTGAGATCACTGGGAATCAATATTGTAAATAAGATGCTTCCATACGGATCAGAGCAGTAACAATAATTGATCATGGAGCCACTGATCTACAATCAAACAATGAGGTGTCTCTAAGAATGCACCATGGTTCTTACACTGATCACATACTGTTAATTATGACAGTGAATTATGTAACTGCGTTAGCAAACAGTCTGTCTGAGTGTCTGCTAAGTCCAATAAGCTGGCGCGTCTGGAGAAGAGAAGGGTTGAAGAATTGGTTTGCCTACCTAATATGGGGCGCGCTACGCCAAAGGAGATACAATTGCCTGTTTTCCCACTTAAGCAGTTCCCCCTAAAGTGGCTTTTTGGTAGGCCAAATATCGGGTAGGGACCATTATATGGACAGTCAGCTCCGGTTTTAGCCAGTTTGTCCGCTTTTTCATTACTGTCCACTTCTTCGTGTCCAGAAATCCAAACCAAGGTTACTTGGTTGTCCCCAGACAGCAGCTGGAGTTTTGAGTAGCAGCTCCAGACTAGTTTCGACTCAAAGACTTGAGAGAAAAGAGCTATGAGCGCAGCTTAGCTGTCTGACCATATGTAGATGTTGGAGTTCTTGCAGCGCTTTGCTAGGCTTTCCTGAGCTCCAACCTCTATAGCATAGACCTCCGCCTGAAAAATGGAAGGTGAGGCACCAAGCGGAATTGATAGTTCCACTTGTGGACCAACCGGCCGTGCGCTTGTTCTGCCGCATCCTTTTAGGATCCGTCAGTATAGCAAACTTGCGCCTGTCGTGAGAACTGTCTAGTAGCTGGCTTCTTTCATACCTGGTAACCCCTTTCAAAGGAAAATCTTTTGGCAATAGTATTTGTTGGAGCATCTAGGTCGTTAATGTTGACCTGCTCAAAGATATTGAGATGACCCATACTGGAGGAAGTGCGATCATCTGGCCTTTTCTTGAGTAGCTATACGCCAAGAACGGCTTCAAGTGTTCGTTGAGCACACGATGTCAGGTCTAAACATGCCATCCTTTGCACCTTATCACGGGTTCTCTTGGTGGTTGCCTGCAATTTTTTAGGACACCAGACGTGTGCCCCGTAAGAATGTATGGGTCTGACTATGCCTAGAATATCCAGAAAGACACATTTTTGGTTCAGACCCTACTTCTTCCCGAAAAGCCTATGGCATGAGCTGATTGCCCACATGGCTTTGTTAGTTACCATTTCAAGGTGGGGATTCCAGGTAAATTTGCTATCTGGGATTACTCCTAGATATTTTGCTTCTTTCGAATATTCTATTGCAATTCCATTTAACTTAGGAGATGGAAAGAGAAAGAAAATTAAGAATCAGGTAAGAAAAGTTTTGGAAAGTGGTAAATAAGGACATAATGAATAGGGATGGAGGAACTAGGGAAACTTACATTTGAGAATTAAAGGACAATGGAGAAATATACAACAATAATTTTCATATAGCTGGCCATTTGAATAAATATTTTAATGAAATTGGATCTAATTTAAAAAACAAAATCGCAAATAATCCATATGTGTATTGTTGCGTGCGTGGCCTTTGGTTCGTTATTTAAAACACAATATTAAATAATTAATATATAAGTTCTTTATTACACTTAAAGAACTATAAAGTTCACAAACATTTATTTAATCAACTCAACTCTAATTATCGCTAACACTGTACTTTCAATTATCGCAATCTAATCACACACTATCGCTTCTTTATTGCTTTCGCTTCTTAACACTGCAATGTCTAAGGCAAGACTCTTTTCTGGCGATGACAACTGTTATATTTATACACTCGAAACACTCCGGATTAATCTGGAGTGTTCTATTCCAAAAGCTTCTTGACTATTCTATTTGTTCTATTTCTGAACTTTCATAATCGATTCTCCGAACCTGAAGTCATTTACTCTCCGAACCTGAAGTTGTTTATTGCCAGTAGATGTCACCAGTTGTCTCTTTCTATTGCACGTAACAGTATAATTCAAACAATTATAAAAGCATATTCTTGCAATTCACGGACACAACAGAAGTACAACACACCATTAAGAATTTAAAACAGGACTCCGCACCTGACACCGATGGCATCACAGGTGAAACACTTAAATATCCTTGTGGCAGTGATAAGTGATCCTTTGTCCTCCTTTATCAATGGAGCGTTCCTGAAAGATGAATACCCGGATTGTTTAAAAGAGACAGCCAATACACAAAGGAGGTGGCACATCAAACACAGGTAACTATCGCCGAATTTCAAACTTAAGTATAATAGGGAAAATCTACGAAAAACTATTAGATACACGAATATCAAAACTTATCTCTGTCAGTGGCGGATTTGATAAAAACTAATAGGGAAATGTGGTACGAATTCAGCCAAAACTGAATCAATGCACATGAGAAATGAATACTTAGAAAATTGTCAGAGTTTTCTAGAAAGCCAGAAGTCTAGAGCAAAATTTTTTAGTCGATATAATTTTCCGAGGATTGTTTTTTTATAAATGCTACAGATATTATCGTAATAAATATTTGAAATCTCCAATTAATTTCGATAAACTAACTCAAGCTTGGTTTTTTTGGCGCAATTTTTGAAAAAATTGAAAAAAAAAATATATATAAAAAAAAACTATAAATAAATACACCTCATTTTATGATAATGCAGTTCACAATTTCGTATTTCTACCACAGGAAAGAATCTTCACTAATGACATTAAATGTCAACTAACTTCATAGCAATTGTATTGTCAACATTATCGGTGACACTTCGAAGGGTGCTTATAAAGAAAAAATTTCTTAAGAAATTTTGGAAATTAGTTGAAATTCATTTAAATTTCGTTTTCAAATAATTTCTTTTTAATCCTGAGGAATAAGACTAATTTCTTGTGCATATGGCAAAAATGTTATCTGCCTGGAAACAATGGTGCCGTTTATGCGCAGAGGAAGACGGAGATGAAGTTGATGTTTTTCATAAAAGTGGAAATTTAATTGATTTACCACAAACTATTCAGAGATTCTTCCTAATTTCAGTAAGTATTATATTCAATAACTATTTGTGTAATGAATAATATCGGACTTCAAACAGTTAAAGGGGTAAATATTGAGTTGCAACATTTTTCTTCTAAAAATGTTGTTTATCTTGAATATGTATAACGTTTCTTCTCATTGCTCCTTTAGTACCTCCCAAGGGACATAAAGGATGAAACAGTGCGATAGATTTTTATTTAACTCAGTTAATTATGTGGCTTCAATTAAAATGATTTTCTTCTGGTTGTACGATATGCTGTGTTGCTTGTGGGTAATAGTTAAAATTCTCTTTTGGAATATGTATTGAATTCACGTTGAACCTTGTGTTCGTACAGGTCAAGTGCAGTTCGTTTTTGTTTTATTTATTTCAGCCCCGATTCTGTCTTGTTTTGATCGTTTCGAAAGTTCTCTGTTTGAGACTTGAGCCATTTAAGAGAATTTATAGGATTCTGGATAATACTCGCGTAGCAATTTTCATAGCTGTTATGTTGCTTAGGTTACTAATATCAGACAAATGCGGATTTCCAATATAGATCGGTGAGCCGATTACCCATGGACGTGGTCAATGCCCATGTCGCATTGACATATCTTAATCGTATAACATTTTTGTTTTCATTGATATTGAAAGCACAGCTTTGCTTTAGCAGAGTGAAATATCACTGGAGGTGAAAAGACAAATTTCTGTAACTAGATTTTTTAACATATGGTTCAAAGGCACATTTTACCTGTTGAAAAGTCTAAACCCTCTTTAGCAAGTAGGATAGCATGCAGTTTCTTGCAAATTTTTATTTACTAGCGATTTATCAGTAATTTTTTCGATTATTTTTGGTGCTTTAGCAGTAATCCCTAAAGGCCACACATTCTTTTTATTGATGTTTTTTTGGAAGCTCAAGATATGTTTTGTTTAATATGCTACAGAAATACCACCATCTACTGAGGAGAATCCCTTCCTCCTCGTCAGTAAGAAAGCTATCATTATATTTTCTTGCATAACTTGCAGTTCTGATTTTTCTTTGGTGCGGCATTTTATTAATCTGTCGCATCTGATAAGAGTTCACTGGCTTGATGCTCTATTCTGGGTTTACTGCCTACCAGATTACAAGAAGCTTATTATCAAGTTCTATTCATATCTTTCTTTACGACGGTACCATATGAAAAGACATCTTCAACACTTGATGAATTCAGAAATATATGTGGCGCTAATCGCTGAGTGTTATCCCTGTTGCATATTACACTATTCTCAACCATTTTTTTTATGATTTAAAATTAAAAAAATATATATATTCCAGGTAAATCCATGCGATGAAGCTCCAACAATGATTTGTTACACATGCTACAGATTTCTTAGGGGCTTAATAAAGTTTGCGGATCGTGCCTCTAAGGTAGATACAATGTTTTCAGAGATTTTATTCCAAAAGTACAACATGATCTCAGTGGATCCTAATTGCCTGCGGTTCCAATATGGCCTTAATGACAATACAATAGAGGGTAAATGCGAAAGAAGTGACAAATCTACAGACACTACCGATTTTGTGGCTCAATACTTGCATTCAGATGATAATGCTCAAGATTGTCGAACTCAACTCTACACGGTCATAATCAATCAATCTGACGAAAGTGGGCATGGTATTCAAAACGACAATCAAAACACTGAAATTCCTGAAATTAAGACAGAAAAAGAAGACAGCGTAGAGGATATAGAAGTAATTACAATGACAGAAAATTCTTTTCCAGAGGATACAATAACACCAGACGAGGATTATATGGATGAAGAGTATTTGGAAATAAAAGCTGAAGCAGAAGAAGGTGATAAAACTGCTACTTCCAAAAATGGTATACATCTGAAACGGATTAAAACAATTCGAAAGTTCCGCGATTTTCAACCAACTAAATGTGAAGGTTGTGATAAAGACTTCTCTCAAGCTGCTAGTTTTAGGCAACATTTAAAAATTTGTCCATTAATTACGAAACCATCAATTTTTCCATGTTCAAAATGTGACAAAAACTTTCCAACAGAGAAGCGAGTTCAACAGCACGAAGCCACACATTTGCCACCTGAAATGAAAATGATTTACCCGTGTCGATTTTGTGATAAGAAATTCACGAAATCCGTAAATGTTACTGCACATGTAAAAGCTATTCATATAGGAGAGAAACCTTTTATTTGTGAAGAATGTGGAAAAACGTTTAGCACCAAAGGAGCACTAAAAGAGCATAAATTTACGCACGTCGAAGAGACTCCATATCAGTGTTCGAAATGTCCAAAGAAATTCAAAAATCTACCAAGGCTTAAGGTTCGTTGAAAATTAAAATTTCTTGTTAATTATAATTATCTTGCTTATTCTAAATACAGACACATGAGGATACCCATAATGATACCATTTATGTTTGCCCTCATTGTGGCCTACAGCTCAATACAAAAAGGACGCTCCAAATGCATATGGTAGTCCATTCCGATCAGAAAAAGTACAAATGTAACTATTGCGGCAATGAATATAAACGTTCGAAAGCCCTCAAGAATCATCTAATTCTACATACTGGTCTACGACCATACACCTGCCCATTTTGCGATAAAACATTCGCCAATGGATCGAATTGTAGAAGTCATAAAAAGAAGGCACATCCTATGGAATTGGCGGCTATGGAGGCTGCAGGACAGAAACCGCCAACAACACAAATTCCTAAACTGGAACAACTCAAAGCTGTGTAGGATTTACTTGTTTGTTTCTCTCACTGATTTTGCTGATTTCTCATCGTTTTTATGTTTTAGAGCGCAAGCAACGCAGCCGCCTCCTCCTCCTTCTCCAGATCACAGTATTTTCACAGTTTTAAATACGTAATTCATCATGCATACGAATCAGTTGTTATGTAATTTCTTAGTGGCTATCAGTTTTATTAAGTCTAGTTTTTAAGGTTATTCTTAGTGGAAAGATTTTGAGCGTGTGATTAAAGCAGAATATTTTAAAATTTGGATTTTTATGAGTCTAGTGGAGAACAGTTATGTGGTAAGTTCCATTATTTTTGTTTGTTGTGCTTTTGTATACAATGGATTACATTAGCGTTTTGTAAAAAGTCACCATGTATAGTTTTAATTAATTTATTTTTTTATGAAGTATGATTGAAGTTCTAAAGGCATATATCAACCGAAAAATTTCTGGGGCGCAACCCGTGTAATAGGTGGAAACTAAGTGTACACCAAAGAAACAGCACGATCCTGCATCTTCCTAGCTTACACTCTAACGGCGGCTCCTTTTATGCGTATTGGACGGATATTCACCGAACATATTGCTTCTCAGCACGCGATGTGGATACATAAAAAAAATCAGACTGTGCAGTTTTTATGCTTCATGAAAAACTAATGCACTCCGAATGGTTTTCAGACTTTTTTCGTAGTTTAGGTAGCAGATCGAGATCGAGTGTAGTAAACTATATATACATATATATGAGAGAAAAATTAAACAATTTTGTATGAAATCTGACAGCAATCGTCCATAGAAGAAGTGACGGTTTTGTGGATTTCACATCAATGACATTGACGTACAAGGGAGCAGACTGCATGCAGTATGCATTCTACTCGAACGCAACAGCCGTGTTGTATCAATCGAACTGCTAGCTTGCGAGTTGCGTGTGTATTGTATGTTTCCTTCTTTCGGTGGATACTCTTAGGATGCAAAGTTTTTCTCAAGCTTCCTAGAAGTTCACGTGCTGAATACGTAGTGTTTCACTAAAGTAGTGTGCAGTTCATGTGATGTGCGCGTTGCTCAGTGGATACAGGCCTTAATACGTCTTGTCAGCCTGAATCTCTCATTACGCCATTTGACAGCCATGTCACAGACAGAGCCCACACGGCGAATCGAGGAATCCGAGAACTCATAATCATAAGTGATTGCTGTCTGATTTCTATGGAAATTCATAGCCTCACATTTGTCGATATTAAGAACCAATTTATTGCTCTTGCACCAAGTGGAAAATTTTTGAAGGTCACCTTGTACCTGTTCACAATCGTTAACAGATTTAATCTGAGCGAAAAGCTTAACATCGTCAGCATAAATCAAGACCTTACCGTACCTCACAACAGAGACAATGTCATCAATAGACAAAATATTTTACAACGGACCCAAGTGACTCCCTTGCGGTACGCCAGACGAAGCCTTCAAGACTGAGATGGATGGGCTGAATAAGATTTGGTATGTTACGTTATCCAAATAAGACTCTGTCGATTTTAGAAATGTTGGGAGAAATCCATCCTTTTCCATTTTAAAGAGTATCACGGAGTGAGATAACTTGTCAAAGGCTTTACTAAAGTCTGTATAAATACAATCTGTGTGGTAGCCTTTTGCCAACCCGCCAGTAGTATCCGAGACAAATTCCAACAAGTTGCTGGTTGTAGACCTGCCCGAAATAAACCCATATTGGTTTGAAGAGAGCAAATTCTTACAGGAAGTTGATAGTTGACCATAAATTATAGATTCGAATAATTTGGCCATGCAAGATAATTTTGCAATAAACCTATAGTTAGAAATTTCATTTTTACTGCCTTTTTTCTGGCTAGGTATGATAAAAGAATTGCAAAGCTGCTGGAAAGAACCACTATCGAGCGATTTTTGGAAAGTAATTCTCAGCGGACCAGCCAGGACAAGGCAGCATGACTTAAAATGGCTAGAGGGATCTCATCAGGACCAGTTGTGAAGTCATTTGGAAGCCCATTAATATGATTCAGTATATTCTCTTCTGAAATTGAAGGGAAAGTGAATGGGAGTCGTTCATATGACTGAAGTTGCTAGTTTGAGGTTGAAAATTTGACGAGGCAAAGGCATTGACAAAAAAGGAACCAAACATATCGCAAATTTCAGACGAATCATTACTAGCAGAATTCTTGTACCTCATGGTATTGGGGTAGTTGTCCGTTCTTTTCTTCATATTAATAAACTTTAAAAAGATGCGTGGGTCACTAAATAATTTCGTACGCGTGCTTTGAGTATACTCATCATAAAGTGTAGAGGAAAGTTCTTTGAACTAATTATATGATGTGAGGAAGTTGTTGTGACTTATAATGATGTTTTATCCGTCATATAACTTTTCCACAATTTATTCTTCAAATTTTTAAGACGCTTCAGTTCTTTATTGGAGATATTTTGAAGAGCCGCTAATGCTCGCGGGGAACGTGAGAGGAAAATAAATCGAAAAGAATTATGTAAAATGTAGAAACGTTTTCGTCAACATTATTGCTGGATAGTAATGTGTTGAAGTCAATACATGTAAGTCTATTGGAAAGTTCCGAAAAGTTAACATTTCTAAAATTGAAAAAGTATTGGGCTTCGTCACAATTTGTTAAGTTTTCGGTTTCATAGCAATACGTAATTAGTAGAGGGGGGGGGGGGGGGTGTATGATATTTTTTAAGACTAGTAATTATAACTGGGCTAGGTTCAACTAATAAGTTACCCGCGTCTGTAGAAAATATCAGATCTGAATGCCTACCCATATCATTCTTAACATTACTGTTTCGGCTCAGACCAAGAGATGAAATAGTGTCAAGGAAAAGTGATTCCCTTGTTGTCAAGTTATTAAGTGGAAGATAGTCATCGTCAACTTCATTTAGTACCCATTGAATATTGGGTAAGTTAAAATCACCAATTAGTAGTAATTCGTCAAGAGGATTCATCTTACCATTGATAAAATTAGATGTTGAAATGAACAGGTCGTAAAAATTCTGACCTTTGTCATCAACAATATTTATGGAGTCTGGAGGAATATAGCAACAACTCATATTTCAAAAGAGATAACTTAAGAGCAATAAGTTCAATGTCGAAAATGTTGGAGAAATTGGCTGCAATTAAATTAGTTTTTACAAGCGAGGAGTACGCCGCCACCTCGAGGTACACTCAGTATGTTTATCTCTTCTAAAAATTTGATACGAATTGCCAAGAATTTCAGCATTGCGAAAGCCATGATTCAGCCAAGTTTCAGCGAAAGCAACTATATCGAAACAAGTCGCGGCAGAGGTTTTGAACATTTGTGCAGTTACATTTTGATAGTAAAGGGAGAGCGGTTTTCGTTTTTAGGAATATCGCTGCTTATTTTAGATGCATTTCTAAGTTGGCGCCCGGAAGGTACAAACAATTTAGTAATTATGCCAAACGCTCAAAATGTGGGATCCAATAACTTGTCCCGCACATTTTCTGAGACGGTTAAAACAAAGGAAGCAACTGGTTTAGAGCTTTTATTAATCTTACGCCAAGAAATACCATCTGCTGCGATATTTTTAGATTTCAAATACTTCAATATGTCCTTACACAACGTTTCTGGAGGGAAACGGGTGAGCAAAACACTCGAAGGTTTTGGTACTATTCTCAAAGAGACAACTATACCATTACCTAGAGACGACATAGATGAAGTATCATTCAATACCGCGGAAACAGACACAGATGAAGTATCATTTAATACCGCGGAAACAGATGCAGGTCTTAGAATGGTGTTATCAGAGCATTGACTTCCAGCGTTACCTAAGGTCAAAACAGCTGAGGCACTAGAAGTATCAGCGGGCCGGTTTAAATTAAATCGCTTCCTCTGGCGCAACTGCTGCTTGCGACGGGACTTGGGGGAAGGCTGCTGCGTAGATGGCACATCTGCAGACAGCGAAGAATCATCAATACTAGACATATGTCCGTTCACAGGAGGCGACACGTCAGGAGAAGAAGGGATGTTCAAGTTTCAAGACGTGGAACACTTAATGTCCGAGGCGATAGCGCCAATAAGCACGGAGTCCTTAGCAGCAGAAGCACCACCCGGATATTGTGCTGAATATCTACAAGGATAGAGTCGACACCAGGTGGTGAAAGAGGCACGTTACAACTGTTCAGTGGGCCGCGAAGATCATCAACAGTGGACGTCAGACATTCAAGGCGAGCAGACAGATCATGCGAATTATCAAGTAAGAGGGATGAGTTTGAACTGAGCGCATCTGAAAAATTATGAAGGTTGTCGAGCTTCAATATTAAGGTCCTCCGAGTAAGCATTGAGGTACGACCAGTTGGTAGATATGTGCTTAACACTATCCGCAATAAAGGATTGGTCGCGTTGAGAACGAATCGAAGATACCTTTGACAAGTCGTAGAACATGACACGGCTTAATCGCTAAGCACTTGCACACAGGTTGTGACAGAAACAGGAGAGCTCCTTAGAATACGGCGCAGGCAAGAGGAATGAAAAGATTTGCCACAAATTCCGTCACAAATGAAGACCATTGGTGGCAGACGAACATACGATACATGTGGTCATGGTGTAAGCTGCATAACAGAAGACTAGCAGAGGTTTAGGCGTTAATCAAAAAAGAAGGATTGTGTCGAGGACAAGCCACGAAAGGCCTCCGATGTCACAGTGGTGGGAGTTCCGATTGACAGATGGCGATCAAACTATAAGAGAAATGTTTAAACAACCAAAAAATGCCTGTAATAATTAAATTATTAAATGAAGCATATTAGCAGCGTGGAGCACAGAAAATGATTAAATAAGCTTACCACAAATGAAATGAATAAACAAAATGCCAGTGCAAAAGAGCATAAGCAGCAGTGTGGATGCTTTTTAGAGACGGCTTTGAAATCGTTTCATTATTATTTAATCAAAGCGGCCTTCGTATTTTTTGTTTTTTTTTTCCACAGAAACACACCTAATACACACCAAGTCCACGAATACGATTTCCAGTGAGCTGTGAGTGAGAGCACGTTATCAATCTTTATGAGAAGTTAGTGAATGAAGGAGTTCCAAATTGTTTCTCACCGGCAAACTGATAACGTTGTGTTGGTAATGAGAGTGCGTCACATGGAACTACCGTAACCCACGGAATATACAAGCCATGAACAGAGTCGAAAAAAGAGAGCAGCGGGCCAGCCAGCAGGCGACATCCACAGTCTTCTTGCCTTGTCTTACTGCAGGAGTTTTTCATATTGCAAGTTGCTTGTATTTTGTTCAAACGCTATAATTTCCATAAATTTGTTCTATACGCTATTTTTTTTTAAAACTATTAGAAAGAAAACATATTTTGACTGTAATTCGTTTTAACTTCATTTTGCTGTGGGAGCGACAGTTTTGGGCTTTAGGACCTGTTTAAGATGAAATTTTAGTTTTTCCTCCATGACGAGTATGCAAAAAGAAGTGAGAGTGAGCTCTTACTGCATGCTGTACCCGGCACGTTAAGGCCTTTTAATGTGTCGGTGCCTTCGGCGACTTCATGGCTTATATTATATTCCGGGGGTTACGACCCGGCACGTTAAGGCATTTTATTGTGTCGGTGCCTTCGGTGACTTCATGGCTTGTATTATATTCCGGGAGCTACGCTCGGCCTGATGTAGGGAAGACCGCAATTTCTTCTTAGAAAATTACTGGAAATTGTTTCCTTATAATTTAAACGCACTTTTGGAGGAGCGACTACAATTTTTATGAGCGTAGATGAGACACGTAGACACAAAATGTTTCGGTAGAATTTTTGTTCATTTTGGTGGGCGACTTGTTATTTTCAGGTACAATACAAAATCTTTCAGGTAAAATTAAGCCCACGTGAGTACATGAATGTTGAAAAGCATGATGTGGGAATTATTAAAAGGTGGATAAACCAATTTATGTAACGTATTTCGATGAATTCAAAAATATTGAAAAATGCATGAACTTATCTGTATTATTTGGACGTCAAGTAGATTTTATTATACCTAGAATCTAGATGAAATAATGGACATAGAGTAGGTATACCAAGTTTGTCATTCCTTGTGTAATGCATAGAAATGATTGTAGGTACCGCAAAATGGAAAAAAAAATTGAGAAAAAACGTATCTAAGAGAACGCGAATGGTACGCGGGTTCTCTCATGTAAATTGCATGGGTTTTGTCTGACAGAAATGGTATATCTAGTGTGTTGTACTATATTGCAAAGAGCTATATAATTTAGAGGATTTAATTGATATTTCTGATGCGGATTCAAATAACGATTTTGATGGTGATTGCTCTGAAGAAGAATGGCTTCCACCTTCGCCAAAACGAACGATGATGGATTTCACAAGAAGACAAAAATTCAATAATATTCATATGTTGATAACATCTTGTGTGATGAAAGCATAAGGATTGAAAGGGATGAGGCTGAAAGTGATACGGCGCCTGAAGATGAAGCTGATGCTGAAGGTGAGTTAAAGTTTGAAGCGGAAGCAGGGTCTGAAGATGTGATTGACTGTGAATGAATGGAGAACCAACTCTCCTGCACATTTTATAACAAGCACTCATAACATCCTTCGCCAAAGAGCTGGTCCAACAGGATCAATACAGTTTTTAAATAGTCGAGACACTTTGCAATGCATTTTTAGTCAAGTTATGAGCGACAATATTATACGCGAAACGAATAGAGAAGCACGGAGTATTTTTTCAGCTGACAATGTCCACGATCCAAGAAAGCCATCTAAAATATGGAAAAATTTAACTGCAGAAGAGTTCGATGCGTGTCTAGCAAAAAATACTGCTGGTGTCCATCATTCCAATAAAGAACATTTGACAGAGTTGTGGAATTCAGATTCGTATCCGCTATATCGTGCTTCCATGGGCAAGAATCGATTCAAAGGTCTGTAAGATTCGACCAACCACCCAATAATCGCGAAAATGTTTGTAAACGGATAAAGAAGTACCGATTTCAGATATATTTACTCTTCTGAATGCGAATTTATCTTCCCCACTATGTGGCAACAGATTGCGTCACAATAGATGAGCAACTATTCGTATATTGGGGTAGAACAAGATTTACCCCAATATATGCCAACGAAACCTATAAAATATGGCATTAGGCTTTGGTGGGCGTGTGATACCAGAATTTTCTATCCTTTAGAAGGGACATATTCATACTGGGAAGCAGAATACAGGTCGCGAGGTGAATTACCGTGAGCCTGTCGTCTGAGATTTAAGTTTGAAATTTAAGGGTTCTGGACGAAATATCGTAACCCTTCCACTTGTTCGATTTTTGAAGTCTGGGGATTTTTCCATCGTAGGTACAAAAAAAAAAAGAACAAACCATATATCCCAAAGCAGATGTTGCCTTCCAAGTCCCCGAGAAGTTTTCTGAAGACTCTTTGGATATAATGCTCATGTAAACCATTTTGTTCTTATGTTCCAAAACAAAATGCAGGCGTTGTATTGTTGTCTACATTACATTTTACTAATGCAGTATCAATCAGTGTAAAAAAGACCTCCTGAAATCATTGAATAGTACAACAGTACCAAAGGCGGTATAGACCAATATGAACAAAATGGTTGAGTCATTTTCTGTAAAAACGAAAAACATTGAGGTGGCCGGTCACCATTTTTTACAACATAATCAGAGCCGGACTGGGAGGACGGACGATCGGGCGCTAGCCCGATGGACCGGTGGTCGTGCGGGCCAGTGGTCTCCGGGATAATCACGACCACAACACGTATTTACCATATGTAACTGTGGTCATCGCTGGGGTTGCGGTGAAAGGAGAGCTCTGAATTTAAACTATTCAGAAGTATCCCATATGACAGGTCTGGTAGGTGCTGCCAACATATTATTATATTTGAAAATCTCGTGACTTCAAAAGTATTTTTTAACGCATTTGGGATTATTTTTAGCATCATAATGTACGAGTACCATTTTTATTAGAAAATCACATGGAAAAAATGTGTTTATTAAGGTTCCGTAAACAAAGGAAAAAAGCGGATCGCACAGACGTTTTTCTCTCGAAAACAGCGCATGAATCTTGGCAAAATGTTAGATCTTCATAACGCGCACATATATAGACAGGCAAAGATTATACATTTTGTTTGTAATTTGGCCATCTAAAAAATTTTTGTTTTGTGTCATTTGGGGTATCGTTTGAAAGAGCTACTTCCAAGGATTCCAAACAAAATTTCACAATTTTTAATGAATTGCTTGTAAAGATATAACCCAAAATGTGCGAAGAAATCCCGCCCCCTTCCCCTCCCATATCTTCTGGGTTGCTAAAGCTAGAATTTTGATATTATTCGAGTTAACGATAATTTCCTACTTTTATGGCACTTTTTCAACTTTTTTGCTGGATATGCTTAAGAAAAAGTCGTCCGTCAGTATGTTAACAATAAATTGATGTAAGTTACTGTTAGGGTGAAGGCTTAGCAAACTTAAAGAAAGTACGCAAATATTAGGAAGTCTGAATTTGTCTATATTTAGTAAAGCAGTGTTATTGTTTTTGTTACTATATTGAGCCATATGAGTAAATGAAAGAGAAATAAAAATTTCTCAGCTGTTACAAAAAACTTACAAAAGCAAGGAGTGGTGGAGAGAGAGAGTTCACTTCTTTCCTCAGCTCCTTCCTACACGAGTAAAATTTTTCGTCACTCGGGTACTGTTTTTGCAGAGAACCCTGTTTTAGTTGTAATGTTTTTGTGCAAAAATCTTGCAAATTGTAGAAAAAAAGCCAAATTTACGTAATTATTAGTGGTCTAGTATTAAGCATGGAACCTAGCGTTCCTTGTTTGAAATTTACCATTATTCGTTTGTCAGGCGACTTCTCTTCGATTAGCAAAGAGTTTAACTTTGTTTTGCTCGATTGAGTGAGATAAATTCAATTTGAGCCACACGTATGAGTTTTGTTGAGTATTGATTGCAAAAACGATTCGCAAACATAAAACTCACTCTATCTTGCTCTACTTGCGGCTCTCGGTTCAGTTGTAGCGTTCCAAATTTTATTCTAGCATATAGCCGAATCTACTACCTCCAATCTCATAACCGATCTCTAGTTAATACACATCACGCGATCAAAATTGCGAATATACGTGACTGTACCAATAGAGGACTTACCGAAATTCTGGCTCCTTCTTTTTGCAAAGTAGTCCGAGAGTAAAGATTAGAAAAATCAAATAATTATTAGCAATTGCAAAGAAAATAGTAAGTTTATTAAAATAAAATTAAAATAAATGAAATAAAGTGTATAACAAGTAAACTATAGTAAAAAAAAAAACAAGAAGAACTTATACAAAATTACAAGCTAATGACTATGCCGAGTCACAAAGAGTATGGGAATATGAAAACAACCACAGATTACGTACGACAAACCAAGGATTTAATCGAAATTGTTCAAAGAAAACAAGTTAAAAAGGGAAAATAGACCACATGGAATCAACCGTAACATTGAGTACTGCGGCGACCTGGTCAGGTGTAGAGAAAGGTAGAAAAAAAAAATTAAAAAAAAGGAATTAATTATTGCCGTTGCTAGATATTTATTTAATTAACTATTTATTTGTTACGACTGCTCAATCAGCCCTATACCCCTCTCTCATCAAGAATTATGGTTGTCTAAACTAAAAATTTCGGATTTTCTTACCTTTTTTTTTTTAATTTAATCTCTATTATTTTTGCAAACTTTTTTTTATAAAAACTGTAAACTGTGAACTCTCCTCTTTAATGTAACCTTTAACATTCAATGTTCTGTCTGAATCCCTTTAAGAGTTATTAGCTCCAAACCTATTCTCAAACCTATTCTCAAACCTATTTTCAAACCTATTCTTAACGATAATTTGTTCCCTTAGCACGTAGTTTAAAAAAAATATCGTCTAATTTCGGTGTGACCTAAATAGGTTATGAGTTAATAACTGTTTAACGGCTACAGTTAACACTTAGGGTGTAATAGGTAAACTTAAAGAGGAGAGTCTGCAGTCTACAGTTTTACAAAAAAAAAAGTTATGTTAATGACATTTTTGGAAAAATAATAGAGGTTAAATTAAAAAAAAAAGGTAAGAAAATCCGAAATTTGTAGTTTAGACAACCATAATTCTTGTTGAGAGAGGGGGTCAACTGTGAACATCCGCCCTGTACTTTTTAAGATACAGGGTATTTTGTGAAAAACTAGCTTGTTTTCTTAATCACCCTGTAACTCCGAAACGGTTGAAATGCCCCCGCCCCCTGCCATACAATTTTTGGTTTAACTAGATGAGTACTATCACCTCCTGCTCTATTGACCTCCTAATGGGAAACACCCTGTATGCATGCATTCTAGTTATATGTCCTAAATACGTAGACCTTAGATTTTAGGCAGCGATAGCATTCAGGCGGCTAGATAAGCAAAATTAGACTAGGAAATTAAAATTGCAAAAAAAAAAAAAATTAAATAAATAAAAATTGCATGTATAAAGTGTATATCGTTTCAAAGAAAAAGGAGCATTCATCCTGAATCAAAGAACAAAATCACGCGCAGAGAATGTAAAAGAGGGAAAAGAGCCACTGATTTCGTCTATTATGGACTAACGAATTGCTCTCATCCTGGTAAATTTGCCACAAAGCAACAAAAAATGCTACACAGTGGGACATTAATTTAATTATTTGGATTGTTTGCATTAGCAAAAAGTCATTTTTGAAGGCCCAAGGGGGCTGGTTTGAAGCCATTTTTCCGGGCCAGTTCGAAGACCCAGTCCGGCGCTGAGCATAATCGACGTGGCAGCTTTGCCGGCATTCATTATTTTCAGAGAAAAAAATCCTCAAAAAAAAAAAAACTAATTCTCGCAGAACCATTCTGGAGGACCTTGGAAGAGCAATGCCCGCTATATCTACTAGGGCAGCAATCCCTACTATTTACAGAAATGTTACCACCAAACTAGGAATTGAGTCAATGTTGGGCATACCGATTTCAATTCCATCAGCGGAGCGACCGGTTGCTATTCAAAATTCAAGTGGACGACCTCCAATTGCTGGCAACTGTTTTGCCTATTTGTTACAGCCTAATGGAGAAATCGTAAAACCAGAAAATCCTGTGTCATTTGCACATGACCAATTTATGATGTTCATACAGTAACAACAAGCAAATGCTTTGGATAAAACTAAAATGTAATTTGCTTTCAGTACATTTCATTTTCAATTTCTAATTGTTGTTTTTTTTAAATTTATAGGTATCGCAAGAACCATCTTATTATGCACACACATATGTGTGTAAAAAATTTAAAATAAGTAACAAATATAAATAAAATAATATAAATTTTTTTTAAATTGATGTACATACATATCTACATACATTACATACATTACAGGAGAATTTGTCTCTCCCTGTATACACTGAAACGCAAAAACAACTCTGGAAGCTTTTCGCCTATTTTCAAGAGAATCCAATGGAAAGAGTTTAAGCCTATCAACATATGGGGGTAAAATAATAGGGTTATGCCAATGAAGTCCACGCAGAGCAAAACGAACGAATCTCCGCAGCACAGCCTCAATACGATTTATGTATACAGCATAAAAAGGAGACCAGACCGGACTGGCATACTTCAAAATAGGTCTAACGAATGTGCAGCAAAGGACCTTCGTTATGAATGGATCATTAAACTCCTTTGACCATCTCTTTACAAACCCCAGAGTAGGTCTGAAGCCAAAAAAGATGTACTGGACGTACACCACGGTTGTTAGACCCATGGTCACCTATGCGGCCCTCGCATGGTGGCCAAAAACTAATCAAAAGACGGCTGAGGCTCTGCTTCAAAAAACCCAGCGGCTTGCCTGTCTAGGAATAGCTGGTGCCATGAGAACCTGTCCTACAGCAGCCATGGAAGCCTTATTAAACCTTGCACCCCTGCATTTGCAGGTGAATAAGGAAGCGATCTCCAGTGCTATAAGAGTACAAACGGAGAAACAGTTAAAGCCAGGCGATCTGGTTGGTCATTTAAGTATCTTAAAACTGATATGCTTCGAGCAAGTGACGACAATACCTGATATGATCACACCCAGAGTGGATTTTGTAAGACCATTCCAAGTGGTTCTTGGAGACCGACAACAATGGCGCTCCACTAAACCGTCCTTCCAACAAGGATCGATGGTGTGGTATACAGACGGCTCAAAAACAAAAAGTGGGTGTATACGGCCCCAAATGCCATATATCAAAGGCTCTAGGCTCTACCCCTACCGTATTCCAAGCCGAGGTATTGGCCATAGAAGAATGCGCCAATACCTGCATTAAAAGAGCCATAAATGGCTCAACCATTAATATCCTCTCGGACAGTCAAGCTGCCCTCAAGGCCTTAAAGTCCTACACTGTCAAGTCAGGGATAGTCTGGGAATGTCTACAAACCCTCAAAAATCTATCAAGGAGAAACAAAGTTATAGTCATGTGGGTACCTGGACATGAGGGCCCCAAAGACAATGAAATTGCGGATGGCCTAGCCAAAAGAGGAGCGGAAACTAAGTTTGTCGGATCAGAGCCATTTTGGGACACTTCAAAGTGTTACCTCAAAGCTACCTTAAATGACTGGGAGAATAAACAAAAATCCCTGTATTGGGAAAGGCTACAAGGACTTCGTCAGGCAAAAAAGTTTATCGACACCTCTGGCGGAAAAACTAAAGAACTCCTACTCCTCAGAAGAACAGAGCTCAAAATGATCACTGAGCTCTTCTCAGGCCATTGCCCCTTGAGGTATCACCTAAACAAACTGGGTTTGGCTGCGACTTCACCCTGCCGCTTCTGTCAGGATGCTCACGAAACCTCGGAGCACTTGCTCTGCAACTGCGAAGCATTGGCCGGGTGGAGGTTACTCCACCTTGAACATGCTTTTTCTGCACCAAGTTACGTATGGAACCTCAAGCCCAGAATGGTTCTAGACTTTATTAACAGTCTAAACCTATAAATGGAGCAAATTCAACGGGGACTCACAATAGATCTTTCAGATCGCAGTGATTGTGAGGCTAACGCCTATACACCCCTTCACAAATCTAATCTAATCTAACCCCAGAGTAGCATTAGCCCTGGCAACGATTGTATTAATATGATCCTCGAAGGAAAGACGTGTATTAAGGAAGACACCCAAGTCCATTCTTTTGTCAAGTCTAGATAATAAGCATCCATCTAAGGTATAACTGAAGTTCAATGGCCTCCTTTTACGAGAAAAGTACATATCAGTACATTTGTTGATGTTGAGAGGAAGATAGTTAAAAGCACACTATTTATGAAAGGTGTCTAAGTCCAAATTTAGAATTCCACACTCCTTTTCATTAGAAACCATGCGGAAGATTTTGCATCGTCAGCATAGCAAAGTATTCTTGAATTAGTCAAAATCAGAGATACGTCATTAATGAAAATAATAAAAAGGAGTGGTCCGAGATGGCTGCCTTGTGGAACACCAGAAGTATTATCTATTACGTCAGAAAGAGCTTCGCGAAATATAACTCGCTGCGTACGATCCGATAAATAAGAATGAAGCCAATTGACAAAGACAGAAGAAAAACCAAGTAGAGTCAACTTATGAATCAACATTTTATGATTGATTCGGTCAAAAGCTTTACTAAAATCCGTGAATATGCAATCAACTTGCTTTCCGCTTTCAATTGCAGAAATGCAGAAATTAGTAAACTCTAACAAATTAGTCATAGTAGATTTACCCTTCATAAAGCCATGCTGAATAGAGCGCAGGAAAGGCTTGCAGTGGAACGACAAAACATCGCAAACCATGGTTTCAAATATCTTACCAATACAACTTAAATTAGCGACGGGTCTGTAGTTAGAAATGTCGCACTTATTACCCTTCTTGTGAAAAGGAATAATCAAAGAAAGCTTCCATTGTTTAGGAAAAACACCAAAGGTTAAAGATAAATTAAATAAATAACACAAAACAGAAACGATGGACATAGCACAATGTTTTATGAGCGTGGAAGGAACGCCATCCGGACCAATAGAAAAACTATCAGCTATGCTTGAAATGTACTTGAAGACAGACGCTTCATCGAACAACAGGTCCTTAGGTTGAAGAGAAGTCGTCGAAAGCTTCGTCAAATGGATAAATTCGTTATAACTAATATCACAATGGTTATCAAAGAAGTCACCAAAAAGATTGGAAGTCTCCAAGGGATCAACACTATCTATGTTTCCATTCCAAGACGCAACGATAAAGGGTATCCAACAGAGTTGAGCTTAGAGTTCACAAACTTCCAAAATTGCTTAGGTTCCGTACGCAAGGCCGACCTCATTATATGTATATAATCATTATAAGAATCAGTCAGGTACGATATGTACTGAGTACGCAAATTAGAATAAGTTACGTAATCAGCATCGCTCCATGAGGAACAAAACCTCCTCCAAGCTTTATTCCTCAAATTTTTAAGATGCTTCAAAGAGCCATTGATCCACGGTTGACAATGCGAAGAACGATTCGAACTAACAAGTGGTACACAGTGAGTAAAACAAAGAAATAGGATGTCATAAAACGAGCTCATGGCTTTATCAATATCACGATCACCCAGAACACTGGTCCAGTCGCAAGCGGATAGCCATTCATTGATTTTATTAAAATCAGCTTTTTTAAAGTTATAACAATACTCGTAGTTACTAGAAGTATTATATGATGAAGTTACAGGATCAAAAAAACAAAACTATATGTAGTGCCGGATGATGACTTTTTTCAGGAACCATAGGAGTTAAACAACGCTCAACGAGAGAACCATTGGGATCGGACGAAAATACCAGGTCAAGAGATTTTCCAGAGTCATTAGTCACACCGCTCGACTGCATTAGGCCTGAAGAAATAATATTGTCAATAAAAGATATGGCATGTTGAGGAGTCGCTGCAAAAAAGGGGCAGCAAGCCCTCATCGTCCAGAGAGTGTACCCAACTCACATTAGGCAGGTTAAAATCACCAACAAGTAACAACGCATCGGCAGGTACCAGAACTTCAGTAAGCCTATCTATACATGAAGCTAACAAATCAAATATATTAGCAGATGGGCATGGAGGGATATAAACTGTAGCAATATATACGGTTTTGTTTGAAAGCCTCAGAGCCACACAAATAAACTCCAGATCATCGGAATGTGTAACAAAGTCAACCCAGAAACAAGGAAGGTCGCGACGAACAGCACAAAGTACTCCACCTCCAACAGGAGCATCCAGAGACAGACGATGGCGGTCACGGCGAAACAACAAGAACTCGGGACCAAAAATCTCTTCATCAGCGATCTTCCCACACAGCCATGTCTCGGTCAAGCAGACCACGTCGAAACAGGAATTCGTTGAAATTGTAAAAAGGCGAGTCGTCTTAGAGCGAAGACCAGTTACGTTGGCGTAGTAGACCGAGATTTCGCTAACAAGTTTTTTGCTATACTAGAAGATCCGGAACGTCCCTTAGGAATAAATTCACGCACAATGGAATTGCAAGGCCATATATCAGGAGAAAGCACCGCTTGAAACAGATTTTCCGAAACTAAAATCGTGAAGGACGCAGAAAATAAGCGTATCTCGTGAGCATGTCGAGTAGATAACTTCTTGAAGGCAATCAAAGAGTCGGAGTGCCGACACGTGATGAAATGTATTTAATAATTTCGTCTTCAGCGGTGTCAGGATGTTCTCTAGAGACGAAAACACATTTAGAAAGCCTGGCTGGCCGCAACATAACAGCATCTCGCTCTTACGTTTAATCCATCTAAATTTTTATATAAAACATACGAGTTACCCAGGTACCACTCGTGGTCGTTTAGCGAATACAAATGTTTAGCTTCAAAGATATCATATTACATTTATGCTTAGCTTACCTAGAACAATACCCTTCAAAAATTACATTATCGCATAGAAAATGTAAAAAAATGTCGAAAAGTTACCAAGGTACCTTCGTGGTCACATAAGGGTTAAATACGCCCCGGTTTTCCTAATTTTTAGTCCACATACTATTGACCGCTGTGAGCAGAGTAGTAGGTACTGGATATACCATTTCGGTGGAGTTGATTTTTGTTTCCGAATCATGTAAAAAAGAATAAATCTTTCAAGAAATAACCCTTTTATAGGTCTCTTAAGAAAAAATAATAAAAAAAGAAAGTTCCAAGAAAGTAGGGTCATGTGAAACGAATTTACGAGATATTCCCCCGTGGAATTAACACTATCCAACAAATAATCCAACCCGAAAGTCTTGTGGCAGCCTATACCTATGTATCCACTCCTCAAGAAGATCTTTACTTCTTAAATCAATAAATTTTCACAATTTTTGTTGTAGTATACCCGTGCCCTCCTTGCCATATAATCTCACTTTCATACTTCTGGGATTAGCGCTTTCCTCAAGCATCCTTATGTCAGAGACCTTTCACACAATTTGCATCATTTTTGGAAGTGCCAGTCGCTTGGAAAGTACTCGTCGTCCTTGTACTAATCCAAGTGAAAACTCCTCTAAAGAGCTCCACGGTTAAATAATTAAGCACAGAGGAACGTCACATTTAATTAAAAGAAAAAAAACAAACTCTACTCCGTCGTCGTCGTCGTTGTCGTCATCGTCCTTAGCGAAAAGCGTGAAACTAGTTGATGGAGGCGGCATGGGAGATGGAGGGATGCCTTACGGGTAAGGATAAATTTTATGTAAAGAAAAGCACAAAAATGTGAACGTGATTTTTTCCTCTCTTTCTCTTAACATTTCTTTTGTAATTACACGAGTAAAATCTATAAAATTGTTTAATAGTAGATTGGTGTGCCGCGGTGAAAAGAAAGTCCTCTGGGCAGTAAACTAACTAATATTATAAAAACTACTCCAATACTCTGTTCCACAAAGCTAGTATTATTCTAATTATGTTAACGTTTTCATGTCAATTAAGCCATCCGATGAATTTTATTTTTATTTTATTTATTTTTTAAATTTTCGCTAATACTTAGTAGGTAGGTAGGTACCTAGCCTATGTAATTATAGATATTCCGTGAGTGAAGGTGATTCATGTTCATTCTCATCCTTACCACATGAATTGTGAGCTTCATATGAAAATAATAATTTCATATGAAATCCTTAATGGAGGAAGAAGTTGACGAGGTCGTTTAAACGGAAATGTAGCTGTGCCAGAAATAATAGGTAGTGGTGGTATAGCGATAGTATTGGAGTGTAATGTCGTGTGGGAGTTGAACTCTCCTTGAAATCAACAATGAGAATCCTGTTTGTGGGAGTGGGTGCTTTAAAGGTACTTTTCCTTAAAAGCTTCGATTTGTGCCATTACCGAAGTATTCAATCGATTTACTCGCTCTACTGTTTCCTGATGGTTTATATCCTGAACAAGGTCCCGCTTCATCATTCTTCTCTGGTAGTGATTTGGTAGGTTTACCTGTGGAAAGATGAAAAGATTTCTTTGAGTAAAGGGATTTCAAGGATGTATGTATACTGAAGGTAAATTTGTAGGTAGTAATTTTTTTTCTTCTATTTTTCAACTTAATTGTAACTTGGACTGGTTAACATTGATTTGATTTTTTTTTTACCATTTTTATTGCTGAAGATAATGTAAAAGAAGTTATGAAAATTTTGTTTTCTTTGGGGCATTTGCTAGATAGTTAATTAGTTAGCAAGGAAGTATTTGTTTGCATTCATTAGATTTAAAAATTTGTTAGAGATTTATACGCATTATACGTCCTTCGCGTATGGCTGATTAGTTTTGCTAAATGCTAGCTGCAAGTTATTATTAAAAAAAAAGCATTTATCAATTGTGATATGTATGTACTATGTCGACGTAGTTTATATGATGTGACGGTAAATGAATAAATATGATCCTCAATATCGAGGCTGTGATGTTATGGTCGTAGCGTATTGCATGTATCAATATGCTACACTGAGCTAGGCACATGTCTACGCCATTCATAGCAGCATGAGGTGTGTGCGGACTTGTCCTATATGGATGGAGAGCCATACGCGCCGAACGCACCCGAAAGGAAAAAGAAGAAGAAGAAGAGCGTAGACATCTGTCTTGTTTGTCAAGTGAATCGTGCAGTGCCAAGTCAGACGAAAGAGAATCTGAAATCTCATTGTGGCATTGGCGTCGGAAATATAGATACTCACGGGGTTTATGGAAAAAAAAGGTTCCAGTATATTCAAGAAATTGGCACAATATTGTCTCCAGTTTAGTAGAAATAGGTGTAACACTTTGGTTTTCCTGCTGTTCATGGAATTCAATGGCTCCATAACAATTTTTGATATTGAATCCATGAAAACTGCTTAGCGACAGATTGATCTATCAACACGCGCGTATCCAGACCTGCAGCTTGGGTGGGGGGGGGGGGGGGGGGGTCGAGGTGGGAGGAAAAAGTCGGAAGTAGTCACTTTTAAATTTTTTTTTATCATATTTAAGTTAGATATCACAAAATTCAATTTTTGGTTTGATTTGGAAAACCTGTCCATAATATTATCCACATCAATGTCGATCTCAGAGTGGACAGACATTACGGACTAATATCCAGATACTCTTTCTCGTGCAAAGATTGTAGACATTGATGTGATGCAACCTATTCTGTCAAGGCTGAAGTAAATGACAGAGAGTGAGAGCTTGCACCTTGATTCACATTCAGTGGAATAGGAATAGATATGCATGATATGTCACTAACTATTTCTTTTGATGGGAACTTAATTGATCTTGCTTTCTTCTGAAAAAAGTTATTAATATGCTTATCAGTCCTCTGCTTCCACTTTCGCAACTATTTCTACCTCCATCGCTAACTATAAATTAAAAGTAAACGTGAAGTTAAATTAACCAACACTACTTGAATTCATACGAAAGTATAAGCAAAAGCAACGACAGCAGGCAGAGGAAAGCGAATGGTTTTTATTTTTATAGTCTTGCCGTAAAAATTGTGAAGAAAAATTGTAGAATTAATTTTAGTGGCATCAATCCAACTGATCGTTTTCAGCAACCAATAGTGTATAAAAATTCGAAAGAAAAATGTTCAATAAAATTTTTAAGAACAAAATGTATGGTTGCCAATGCTCATAAATATCTTTACCGACCCAGATCAGCCAAGACACCTGAATCAATATAACTCTTTGGAACCATTGTCCGCCGCCATGAAAAATCTAAAGAAAAATGTTCAGATCTTTCTAAGAAAACTGAATGCTTCTTCCCCTATCGAAAGAGAGGACCACCAGAATCAATACACCAATTCGTTTGGACTTTTGTCGGTGAATAGTTAATCATTCAAATTCTTAAGAACAATTTGCAACTATATTTCTAAAGGTACGTGCACAACATGGCGAAGTGTGACGAGGCTATATCAAGAGTTAAAGAAATAAAATGATTGCACGATGTACTATGAGAGAATTCATAAAAATGCTGTGGTAGCGTGCGATGTGCCGAGACACCTCGAGGTAAATCGCTCGAGAATTTTTTCGCGAGGTGCAGCGCACTAATTTTTATAGATGGCATATTTTTATAGGTTTTTTTCTTTGATATAATCGAAATGGTCTTTATTCATTCTCATATATTGGAAGAATCTATCAGGATCAGTCAGCTGCACTACTTGACAAACACAAAATTTCTACTTCTGAATCTGATGACATAATTTGTACTCTCACTTCACGATTTATCAAGAAGCTGAACGCCTTGTTGTAAACAATACACCTCGAGATATATCTTCACCTCGCCTCGCCAAACTGCCTAGCCACGCATCGCCTCGCCACGCCTTGTTGTGCACGAACCCCAACAAAAATTTATTGCTTCCCTACGAATGTAAATATTTTGAATAACTCAGGCTTGAATCAGTGTCGCTATGAAAAATCAACGGGTGGGAAGACGTTGATTCCATAACTCGGGTTCTACTGGAAGAACCGAAAACAAAAATTTGTTAAGTCAAGGCTAAAATACAATTGCGATGGGCAACGGCAAATGACGAAAAAATGCTGCTGTCGAACTTCTAAAAGCATATCGTTTTATGCGAATGCCAAAATTACGACGGGCGACGGTCAGCGGTCGACGAAGTTGCCGTTGGGATTGATCAATTTCTAATTTTTCCGTCGTCGCTGCAGTACTACCAACAAAATCAAACGAATGAACTTGTTGTAGCATTTATTTTTGTCAAGGTTGTAGGATATCGCGGCAATTTTAAAATAATGAATTTTGATGAAAATTTGATTGAGGAATTGTGAAGTCATAAAATAATTTATGATATACAAGACAACCAGTATAGACGAGTTGACAAAAAAGACGTGCTATGGATGGATATTTCGAGGCACTCAAATACAAATGGTAAAATTGTGATATTTTTGGCATTTAGTTAATTTCTGTATTTTAAATTTTTCCTTTCCGCACTTTGGTCCATTGCAATTCTTTCAAAATAATATAAAATATTTTCGATAGAATTTGTTTCAAAACGCTCAAAACTAATAATAAATGAAATTTCAGTATCTTCTTCTTTCACAATCGCCGCTCACTGCCTGTCATTGCGATTGTACTCCCAATTTTTCGTCTACATTTTTTGATAGCGAATTTCCCGCTGCTGTCCACCATCGGAAATCAGATAGGTAAAAAAAAATTATGATCTCTAACCAATTTTGTAGAAACAATAACACTTTCTAAACTTTTTAATTGGCGCAACAAAAATATAAAAGCATCTTCATAGGTGGGCTGCTAACACTGACTTATAACAATGGACTGAGCGATTTGCTATTTCATGTGGCACAAAAAATATTCTGTTTCTGTATATCACCGATAGAGCACGATTTAAAACGATTACATAAAAAACATGTAAAACTCAACTAATTAGATGAAATCTTACATCCGAAAATCGAATTAAATTAAAAAAATATATTTTCTTGTGCCCAAGTGATATTTTAATCGCTTATAAGGAATTAAACTCATTTCGACTTTAATTTTCCAAAGATATTCTTAACTGAATCCTGCTTATGGGCAAGAGAGACGGAGCATGGTAAACAGTATCTTTACCTTATTCTTTCTGAGGTGATTGCAACTGTAGCCAACATAAACACATCAAATGGCATGAGCAAACGTTCCAGAATGCAATATTTTGTGTTGGTAGCTCCAACTCTGCCATAGGGCGAAAGAGAGAACTATAAAACTTGTGCCATGCTTTCCTATAGGAAAATGACAATACGCTCAGTCCATTGTTATAAGTCAGTGGCTGCTAAGCATTACGTGCCATTTTCTAAAAAATCAAATACTAAAATAAATATGCATTCCAAAAGTACTTTACTATCCTGTGCTAGTTACGATAGATGACTTTTCGACACTAGATATATTAAAACGCAAGAAAATTGTAAAAAATGTGTACACCTTTAAAAGACGAAGAGCTACGAGAGAATGACTATTATACCCAATCTACTATTACTACTTATAAGAAGACATACAAAGCGTATCATACTAAAATCTTCCTGTTAAACTTTAACAGCTCGCTCTACAGTCCAGCGCCACATTGAATTCACCGCGAAGGTTAAGTAGCGCTTAAGGGGGGGGGGGGGGGCGACCCCTGTGACCCCCCCCCCCCCCTTATACGCGCCTGTCTATCAATACCGTCATCATCAAACGAAAGTTTCAATAAGCCTGCCCAGACAGGGAAACGCAAGGCAAGACATCATATTCTTTAATTTTGCCTGAAGTACATGTTGCAAATAATACAACTATAACAACAAAAATAAATATTCATAAAACAATTTCACAAATTTCTGGATCTGCAGATGTATTTGATTTAAAAAAATAAAAACATCGAACACGAGCCAATTTCAAGGGCAACTGACAACCATCCGAGTGTTTAAGATTCTGTCTACATTTATTGAAAGGCTGGAGCGACAAAAAGATACAAAAGGGTGAAGATCAGGTTCACTAATCCATCCCTAGGACCCGTATTACAGCAATAAAAGCCATACAAATTGATGCCCGCCGTGTGAGGCGGCCTATAGTTCTCTTCACAAAATAAGGTAACCCGTTCCAGACACAACGAAGTTTATGTTCAAGAAGAGCTTAGAGTAGTTTGTTAACTTTAAGGCAAGACTTGGACGAATGGGGACGCAGGTCCTCCTTCCTTTTTATCGTAACTACCTTACATTTTTGCAGAAGAACAACTCTAGGAGGGATCTTCGAGATTGTCAACAAGCAGTAAAAGGAGATTTTGGTGAGTACCCCACTCTTTTCTATTCGTCCAAACACAAACGTAGCTTAGAACAATAATCAAAAGTTTTAAGGAGCGAAAAATTTTCTTCTACATGTATCTATGTAGAATAGGTAGGTGTGCAGTAATTCACATATGTAATATGCACCCAAATATATATACAGAGTCGTATACATACATACCTGGATTTAATAATTATATTGATTTATTGAACGTAACGTAAAGTAATGAGAAAATTTAATTTTAGTTCGTTCTTATTTTAGACATATATAAATATATATACATACATACATACCTGCCTGGATATTATCTATTAGGGTAATCAATTTGTGTTGATCGTAGTGATTTTCATTAGAACCAGTTAGATTATCCTGTAGGCAAGTAAACTCAGCTGGAACTTTTGAGTTAGGAATTAATCTACGCATAAAAACTAAAGCTATGAATTCTGAGCAAATGGCATATTTTTGTTTATTCCTAACAGTTAACCTGTAATGCTATGACCGATCAATTTGTAGGACGATTTGACATTAAAAGTAATTACAAAACATATATAAGAGAAACGATGTTTTGCTGAAGCTCCGAATTTTTCCTCCTTTCGCCCTACCGGAGTCCTCTTAGTGTGAGGGTCGTCTAGGTCCGTTACTCTTCTCCTTTCAGGTCAACACAGGGACTCTGAAAATTATCTGCCCTCAGAGTAAGTTGGGTGGTTGGGGCAAGCAGAGAAGGCCAAATATCTGTGCCTTCCCAATGGATGTAGGTGTAAAAGTCCCTTAAGGACTGAATGTGTGCTACGGCCTTTTGATTTGTAGCCACGAAATATTTTGTATATGGCTGGTGGCAGCGGCAGCTCTTCGTGGAACCTCCCCACACTCTCCGCCAATAGCCGAGGCGAGCTAGCGTGCAGCCCTGCAGTCAACGCTGTCTACCGAGTGATCTGTCAGCTCTTGCTGGCAGTCTGGACTTCCCGTCCAAGCAAATCACTCTCAACATACTATCATAACAGTGATTTAAAGATTGGTAAGTGTCACTTTGAATAAGAAGATAAAAAAAATTTCAAATATTTATCTTCTAGTATGAAGGCAAGGCTGTTTTAGAAATTATTACTTTCTGATATCGTTGAGATATTTTGAAATAGAAGAGTTTTGCTGAGATACTCCGAATTATCTTACTCTAGCAGATTAAGGAAGAAGATCGATGATTACATCAAAAACGGTTGTCTGCTTACGGAGATTGGTTTTAACTGTCACTATGACGTCAGTATAACCTGTTCTAGGTTTTACTATGAGCTTTGTTCTATTTACGCGGTATCCCACTGTTCAGGATTCATAAGAATCCTGATAGTTTGATATTAGCAATTTTAGCGAAATTACTAGTCAACACATGTTCATACTGACCTAAAGAAAAGAAAAAAACAATCATGTCGAAATTGTAACAATTTCACAGTAAAACAAGCCAGAAACAACTGTACACCCGGGAGTATACTGCGCATTTGCACTTGGCAAGTCGACATGAACATATATTTTTTTTTGTTTTTACAAAAAAAAAATTTGAATAGAATTAATTTACAAACAATTTTTTTTATATATATTCGGCTGCATTTCAAAGTGCAGCTGCTATGCCAATTATTGTTGTCATGCGCCTTTGAATGCCGTTCTTTGGTGTCGTGCGCAATCCATGGCTATATAAACAGCAGTTTGACTATATTCGATCTCTTTTGTGATTTGGCAGTGCAGTGATAAACTTGTCGATGTATTCCTTAGTGTTATTTCCTAGTGTTTTTTCCTAGTGTTACATTTTTGTTAACAAATTAAATACTTTATTTAATTCTTATTCTGGGTATCGACTGGATTAAGGACTTTGTTTTAGATAGCGATTAAACTAAAGGTTTTTTTGTGGGTAGCGACTGCAATAGAAATATTACTAACAAAACACTTTATTTCTGGTCTGGACTGAAGTTAAGATACTCACTTTAAGCTGGGTCTAGACTTACTTAAAGAATATTATTTCGGGTCTCGACTGAGATAATATATCAGATATTAGCAAATCACTTTATTGCGAGTCTCGACTGTAATAAAGTTTCTTATTGCGGGTCTCGACTGTAATAAGAAATTTACTAACAAACCACTTTATGGCGGGTCTCGACTGTAATAAAGAGTCTTACTGTGGGTATCGACTGTAATAAGACAATTACTAATACAAAACACTTTATTGCGAGTCTCGATTGTAATAAAGTTTCTTATTGCGGGTCTCGACTGTAATAAGAAATTTACTAACCAACCACTTTATGGCGGGTCTCGACTGTAATAAGAAATTTACTAACTCTAACCACTTTATTGCGGGTCTCGACTGCAACAAAGAGTCTTACTGTGGGTATCGACTGTAGTGAGACAATTACTAACACAAAACACTTTATTGCGAGTCTCGATTGTAATAAAGATTCTTACTGCGGGTCTCGACTGTAGTAAGAAGATGTCTAACACTAAACACTTTATTACGGGTCTCGACTGTAATAAAGAGTCTTATTGCGGGTATTGACTGTAATAAGACAATTACTAACAAAGCCACTTTATTACGGGTATCGACTACAATAAAGAGTATCCTAATCCCAAACCTCAATCAAATAAAAAGTCAAGTAAATCAGCTGCCATATATTGATCAGGTGAGTACAAGTCAAGTGCAACATTTTTATAAATCGAATTTATATCTTAATTATTTATTGAATATTGGTTTCAGCTTCTTATACTATGAAATATATATATATATATAAGTCGTGTATTTCTTAAGTTATGATATTTATTGAGCTTGAAACATTTGGTGTGAATGTGAAGTGTAGACTCAGTGAATAAACGAATAAAACCACGAGCTTTATACCAGTGGCATAATTTTCACAACACTCTTCATTTCTTGCATGTACGCTCTAACCCACGAACTTCTTCGTTCTGATTGGGCTATAACCACTGAATGTTTTGTCCTTATTCTTTTATGCGGATGTAGCATAGTTCCTTTGGCAAATTCGGCCTTGGACAAGTTACAGTACGCGTTCAAGGATTTCTTACGTTACGTATTCAGGTTAATATTAAGTTTTTAACGCGATGATGCTTTTCTAAACAACATAGAATAAGAAAATGAATCTTCTTGTGATGCCAAGTCGTCTTTTTATAACCTGTTTGTTAAATACTAACGTTTCTGTTAACCAACTGTTATCTGCGCGCCGAATCACATGTTCGATATCGGTTAAATTATCGTATATAGTGATTAAGGTCTTACGGTGACATGCTAAGCTATCGTGAATGGAAGTGGTGCAGCCACTGATAAGAAATACTCAGATTTGGATTTCTTTAGAGAAGCATTGATGCCAAACGGATATGTATAAGCCAGCCATGCACACAAGAGGTGTGAATTTCATCAGATCCAACAACCAGCCTGCCAAAAGAGCAAATAAGATATATATTTGATTATGATTTCATAATATTTGTGTTAAAAGTTTCATCATAGTTGTGCTTTTGTGTGTACTTTCATGTGATAGACCAAAACCCTCGAGAATATTTCACAAGCCATGAAACAGACTCCCTCACTACCACATGAGAGCCCCAACGGAGTCCTAACATTCTAAAATATTTTACAGTGTTCTTACGTAAAACTGACAAAAGTTTGATTTGAATAGCTCCTCCGCTCTAAACTATTATTTATATAGAAAAATTATCTTCTGATATTCTTAAGCTTTTTTCTTACCTTCCCAACGATAATCAAATTTTTATACCTTTTCTAACAATATTTTTAAAAAAAAATTTATATTAACCAAATGACTCCCATTCCCCCAAACAAAAAGTCTCAATTGAGTAATAATTGCAGATGTGAATGTGCCGTGGTTCGATGAATTCGAATCAATCTACAGACCACTGGCTTATAACAATGTAATTTTCCTATAGGAAGGAATGGCAGAAGTTTTATAGTTTTCTCTTTCGAGCTATGGTAGAAATGGAGCTACCAACACAAAATATCGCGTACTGAACGTTTTCTGATGCCATTTGATGTTTTTATGTTGGCTGCAGATGTAATCACCGCAGGAAGAATAATGTAAAGATAGTGTTTACCATGCTCCGTCTCTCTTGCCCATAAGCAGGATTCAGTTAAGAAAAACTTTTGAAAATTAAAGTCGGAATGAGTTTAATTCCTTATAAGCGATTAAAATCTCACTTGGACACAAGAAAATACATTTTTTTAATTTAATTTGATTTTCGGATGTAAAATTTCATCTGAATGGTCGGGCGAGTTTTGTATGTTTTTATGTATGTAGTAAACGTTTTAAAGGGTTCTCAAGCTCTGATATTCAGAAACACAATATTTGTGCCACATGAAATAGCAAATCGTTCAGTCCATTGTTATAAGTCAGTGCTACAGATCCAGACATACACTATTGCAGCTCCTACTCAGTTGAGAGTTATTGAGCGTAAAATGGTAAGGTTACTTTGTAATCAAAACTATTTTATTATTTTGTTAAGTAAGGTATGAAGTAAGTGTAGCCTTAGGGAAGGTAAGGAGCTAAGCTTAAAATTTCCTGTGTGGATAGTAGTGTAGGAGGCTCCATAGCATATATAAAGTTAATGTCTGACACTTTTTTATAAGTATCAATATAGGATATTTTATAGAACGGATCCCACACGCACACATATAGATTCCTGTTTTAAGGCTTGGAAAGTATTCTCGAGGGCTTTGGATAGCCCCATTATGTACATCGTAGAAGCAGCAGAACCAGCCCCAGTCATCAAGTAGGGAGTCATTTTTATTACCTTAGGAAATATCAGAAAGGGAAATAAATGAAAATGTGCGCGTTCGCGATGAGATCTGTGTATGTTCATGAGGATGCTATATTTGAATTTTTCTAAGGCTGGTGTCAGAGTGCGCGCGAGAAGCGGCGCAGAGCTCAAAGCAGATCTTGTTCATGCGATAAGCAATACGAGAAGACGCCTGAATGAATGCGAGACGCACTTATAATTTTAATGTACTTTTTAGTTTAAAAATTAGTTTTCACTATATTTAGTTAGACATTCGGAAAATAAAATTATGGAGTCGTTAAATATTAAAAGAAAGGAATATGGGGAATTTCATCAGCTATACATTGATTTAAAGAATAATCAGTATTTTCGCGTGTATTGCCATTTCTATACTACACAAAACTGCGAACTTTAAGAAAAAACCATCTTTGTTTACGCGAGAAAACACTGCACAGCCGGCTTTCTCGCTTTGAGCTCTGACACCAGCTTTGCTTTCAGTTCCGCTTTGCTTCTACTGTGACACGATCGCGCGACTTTGTACGAAAATGTATGTGCATAGTTTTCTCGCCCGAGTTCTCGCACTGGTCAGCTTCCAGCTCTGCTCCGCTTTTCGAATTCTTAGCCGTACTTGAATTTGAAAAAGAAGAATCCCACCGGTTTTACTTAAGTCAGATCAAGACCTTTGACTACTTACTTATTCCGCTGTCGCAGCAAATTAATTTGATTCTTGGCCTCCTACACTAGAGGACGTCACTGCTTTTAGTTCTTCGCTATTACTTACCAGTACCTATATCTCAGTAATCTTCGATGCTTTTAGTAGGTACATCATCTAATGTAAAAAAAAACTGTTTAACTAAAAAGTTTTTTTTTTACCTATTTTATTTTAAGTTTTTAATCGACAAACCCTTCCATTTGATACCCATGTCAAAAGTGTTGTGAAGAAAAAGGTAATCCGCCATCTTGTGTTTAGAATGACGTCATATAGCTTATTGTATTCTCCTCGACAAATCCTTTTATTTAGTACCTACTCATGTCAAGAGGATTGTGAAGAAAAAGGTAATCCGCAATCTTGTGGCGTCACTCATATTTGATTTAGAATTACGTCACATAGCTTATTGTATTTTACTCGTTAAATCTTTTCATTTAATACCCATATCGAGGGGGTCGAACCAGTGACGTAACTAAGGATGTATGGCCCGAAACTTAACATACTTGTCCAGGAAAGTTTAACTTTTTCTGTCAATTGTAAGGAAATATTTTCTAAACTTTGGATGTATGATGTTTCCCATAATTTTGTACGGGGAACGAAATTATGCCCTTTTCCCTTTTAAATTTTTTTCAGCCCAGAAATTCTAACAATATGGGAGAATTCACACGATTTCCCAATAGTGTCTTCACTCCACTCACTCCAAGCCAGAGTTAAGCAAAAAATAAAATAAAAAGGTTTCGTGGGTACTACGAACAGTGTTGCCAAGATCTGGATTGCTAAACTTATTTGCTTAGATTTACTTCGTGCTCTGCATTAATCATTAAATCTGTTAAAAAACCGATGACGGTCCCAACATATGCTCACGAAAGCACATTAAAAGGAAAAAGGAATGAGTATCTGAGAGAAACGCTTACGAAAGCCAAAGCAAAAGTGGAAAAGGCCTCCCACATAAGTAGCCGCAAATATCTAATTACTTCCTTGTACGTTAAGTATGCCCTTCAGTTCGCCGCACTCTTGCAGTAAATGTGCTGCTGTTAGTGGACAACCCGCGCAAAAGGCGCAAGAGGGACACGGCTGTTTTAGAAAGAGGTGTTTTTTTACTGCAATGAAATGACCCAGCCTCAGTCTTGCCACAGATATCATTTTTTGCCTATGCATATCCGGCATGCTAGGCTTTTCGAGTTTCTTGTGATGAAATCCGAGAAAAGAGCTGGCGCTGAGCCATTCCAGAAGTCTTGTTTCCTGTGCCTGTCTCCTGGCCTGGGACCTTACAGCTTTGTATGCAGGTGCAATAATCGTTTCGCCTCGCTTGTTTAGCATATCTTTGGCAAGAAAATCAGCTTTTTCGTTTCCGAGTATTCCCACGTGAGCAGGGCACCATGCCAAGAATATTCTTCCAGTGGCCAGGGTGTTTCGCAGGTTAACTGCCAGCGGATTCTGATTCCTCCAGTTTGCAATCGCTTTTAGTGAGGATAGGCTGTCGGTGAAGATAGCAGTTGTGCCCACCTGTCCGGTAGCCCACCTAGCCGCTTCCCAAACAGCCGTCAACTCCGCAGAGAAGACATCAGTCCATGCTGGCAGTTTCCGTCCAATTTGGAACGATTCTTGGCCGCTAGTGGTGCAGACGGCAAGAGCAACTGCATCATCCTTCTTAGAAGCGTCCGTGTATAGGTATCTGCTAGCGTTTAATCGGTTGTATGTGTCAATGTGTAATCTGTTTTTGCTCTTTTTATCTAAAGGCTCATACTTTTGTTCATTCAAAATGATTCGCTGAAAGGGCACTCTCCAAGGCGGAACATGTTCCATCGGGTTCAGGATGTGCGGGGAAAAAGGGAGCACTTTAAGAGACTCAGGAATAGATAGAACTGCTCGGATTAAACCAGAACAGATGCGACTACTGCGTCTCATCTGGAAAGTTCCTGAGCAGTTTGTGGAAAGAATATCCAGCACGATTTGGTGTAAAGGGGCATTAGGGTTATGCACTGTTTTAAAGAAGAGATTACCTAAAAGATCCTCTCTTCTTTGGACAAATGATGGGAAACCGGACTCGATGAGGAGGCTTTGGATGGGAGTAGTGCAAAGGGCGCCGAGAGCGATTCTTGCTGTAGAGTTCAGTGCAGTTTGAATCCTAGAAGTATTCTTTTTATTTAGGAAGCCATATACCGTAAGGCAATAATCGACCTTTCCCAACAGAACTCCTCACTTACACTGAGAAAGATACGGACATACTTTTCGCCGCACTTAGATTATACTGTACAAGAAGTAACATAGACTATAGACTCTAGCACGAACGCATATACGTACATCTTTATAGTCTTTTTTATTCTAAAATTAATACACTAACACAATATAATAGGATAGGCTAAGTCTTTTGCCATAATGCTACCCTTTTCAAATATGACAAAGAATCAAATTGTAATGTAATCGTTATAATTACATATTAGGAAAATTTTCTACAAGTTAAAAAAAAAAAAAAAAAAATTTTACTGTATTAGAATTAGGAAAATGAATTAAAAGAAAAAAAAAAGCAGACTACATAATCAATTTTCGAAAATTTAACTCAGTTACAATTAGACTTAAGTTGCCTAGATGGCCAAGTTGCCGTGGGCCTAAGAACATTAGGTGATAACAGGCTTAGGCTAAGTGTTAGTGCTAAGTAGTATAAGCT
Source organism: Dioctria linearis (assembly GCA_963930735.1). Lineage (NCBI taxonomy): Eukaryota > Metazoa > Arthropoda > Insecta > Diptera > Asilidae > Dioctria > Dioctria linearis. Next base: position 180,969,915 of record OZ005744.1, read on the forward strand.
AATGTCAAAATAAATAAATAAATAAATAAATCTAATTACTTAAAGGAAGAGCCCGAGTCCTCGGATGCACCGTACAACAGTATTGGGACCTTGAGGGAATTTTAAAACTTTTTAACGTGAAAAATATGATCTCATACATATTTTAATTTTCGTTCGTTGCTTACTTATCTAATATCCTAAAGTTAAAGTAATACTCTTCTCTCATCTACGAGCTTTGATGCATGCTAGCAGCGTGTACGCCTAGTCTAAGGAAGTCAGCCAAATATTACCCAGAAAATAATTTACAGTGTTTTAGGCGACCCTTTTTTCTCCGTTAAAACACAAAGAATAGGTGATAGTAATGCCTGTGGGTCGAACCATTATTGATAAAATAAGTCCGCTTCTTGGCGCCGCCATTTTTAATTTTTAATACATAAAATCGCTTAAGTGTATTGTCATCAGAACTGGACGTATATGTAAAATTTCAAATCAATCGGTTAAGTAGACGTAGTTAAAAAATCCGTCGCAAGATTTAAGAGGAGTCATTATTAAGATTTGGAAGTTTCATATATTTTTCAATGCGAATTTCTTGCAAATTATTTGTGGCAAAATAATGATTTATATCTTAAATTAAAGGCAACGAAGAAGTCAAGTAAATAAAGTCAGCAAACATTTAAAAAAAGTGTATTGGGGTGGAGATATTAGCTCGGAAACTTATAAAAAATGGTAAAAATTGAAGTTTTTCAAATCAAATTCCTGTTAGAAGGTATTCTCATTTCTTTAGATTGTGACTATTTTGGGCAGATAAAGCCTAGATCTAGCAAATAACGTTGAGTTTTTTTCATTTTTAGGGGTGTTTTTTTTTAATTATTTGACTCTAATAGTATTTGTTTTTTCACCCGATATTTCAGCGACTATAAATTGCAATATTTCGTTGAAAGTGGTTGAAATACAAAGAAAAATAGTATATTTAACAATTATGTGCAAAAAAAATTTAGGAGAGTTAATTCTCGTTAAAAATTTTCAATTTCTTTGAACTACAAATTTTCATTTTTCGTCTTAAATTATCGTATGTTGGGTTTCTGTGTTTTACGCTAGATGTCTCTAATGTGCTTTTGGTCTAGGTCTAAGCTAATTTTATATGAATTTTCTAACTTTCAAGACACAAACCTACGTATAGTAAATTTTATTGCCTACAGGCTTGCTGGTATCTAAATTAAAACTTTTGCTGAGTGCTGACTCCTCTTAAAATAAAACAATATAGGTTGGAAACAAAGCAATATAGGCGAGCTATTTTCGCGTTCCATACAAACTCTAAAAGTTTCATCTAAATTGGAAATGACCAGATTCAATATAAGTCCAACTTGATCGTTTCGTATAGAATAGCTGTATGAAGACTACTGGCAAAGAACAATCTAAACACACTTTTCGAAAATTTGTTAATTAAACTAGTAATACAAAAATAAAATGAAGTTTTTGATTAAATATAATTTATTATGCATAATTGCACTTGCCCTGTACTCTGTGCATATTCTCTTTATTAAAAATTTATCTGAGAAAAGATTCGAAAACGAAGATTTTAAACTTCAAATGGATTTTTATCTTAAATGTGAAATTTATATTTAGATTGTTCTTTGCCAATAGTCTCCCCCCCCCCCGATCTTTCTTATTTTCAACACAATGACAAAAAAAAAAACAAAAGACAGTGAAAGTGTCTTGAGCTAAAAGCGTGGCTGAAAATTTAAATCAGGGACACCTTACAAGTAATGCATTCCACAAAGATAGATGGCAGCAGTAATTTACGTCAAACAATTCTGTTGGCCAAAATCCACATCTGGGTATTTCTTATTTATGGTGCAACTCGATAGTTGAAATCGGGATCGGATTGACTATACCTAAAATCACAGATATGTAATACCCAGATATTGAAGGAGATAGGATAGTCAGTTCATGCCTTGTATGTAGTGACATCTTCAAGGTATTTTGTAAATGATTTTTGGTTGAAGTATTTGCTAAAGTTTTTCAATATCTTGACAAATCTTTTATAGTTTTCACAATTTTTTCATACTTCTCAAGCGCAGACATAAACCAATTATGTTCGGCTGGCCTGTAGGCTGGTTAATGTTCAGAGATTTTGCCTTTACTAAAACATAAGGCTGGCTGATATCTATGTACATGGCTCATGAGAAGCAGATTTTAACGTTGGTTTCCAAATCTGGGTATTATTTATCTGTGCTAATATCATAGACCAACATCTCTATCATTAACAAATCATTATAATGGACTGCACAATGCTACCATAGAATTAATGGCTCTATTAACAGGAGAGGAAGAACAATGCTTTGTAAACGCCAACATGTTCAGTTCACATAGTTCAGTTATACCAGTTATACCAATCCAAGTACATAACCGTCGTCTTTTTATAACACTTAAGTATGTCACACCTAGCAATAAGCACGGCATCCGTATAACAATTAAGTCTATCTTTTCTTGATAAATAAATCAAAAAATAAATAAACTTTAAAAATTGTTTGTGTCTATATATGATTATTACTGATATCGAGATAAAAAATCAAATAGGGGTTAGCTTAATCTTCAACTAACTGTTATAATAGCTATCAAGTCCTTTAATGTTACAATATGAAGAAATTTGAAAATTTGTGAATAGGCTGCCTAATTTTATATATATACATATATTTCCACTTACCTTATGTCTCGCAATAGATTTCAGGATAAGGAATAGTATATAAAAGCTAAACCACACCGTAAAGTACAGCGGAATATACCAAAGTTTTCTGCCTAGATAAAAGTAGCTATACTTTTTAACTCTCGGTTCTGGACGTTCTGTAGTTGTGGTTGTCAGTACTTCCGCTGGATGAGGAATATGATGATGGTGATGATGGTGATCATCATAAATCAATTCAGGAAATGTATTAATACTGTGTCCACCAAGAAAACTTGGTAAAGAATCCCAGGGTCCGTGATGGCTGTGATGATCATGATCGTGACTAGGTATATGATGGTGATCATCATCATCATCATTATCATCATCATCAGGAATATTATCATGTTCGTTCATGGGCATTGGACCTCTACTATCATCACTGTTATCATCATCCGGTTGAGCAGAATATACTTGTTGGTGATCCTCCATTAAATGTGGTGGGGGTGGTGTTTGATCTTCATTTTCATGCATATTTACATTCATATTTTGGTTACTTTCACTTATTTTTATTGGGATTTTTTTACCCATATCACTCTCAACAGAAGAAATTTTGAAATTAGCTGGAAGATATTCTGGATTTATAGGACCAACAAATCCACTGTAAGTATCAATAGGTCCAGCAGGTCCAGCTGGTGCTGGAAGATAGCTAGAAACTTCAGATTGTAATTTTCCACCGCTCGAACCTAATGCAGGTGCATAGCTTGAATCGATATTCGGTGGGAATGCGTAGAGATCTTTTATAGATGGTGGATTGTAAGAATCTTGAGAAGTGATTTGCGATGGAAACGTTTCTTTCTTTGGTGGTGATTTATACATATATCCGCCATTTTTGTTGTTTTGTTTATATAAGGATGTAGCTACTGCTTCTCCTGGTGTATATCTATCCATTGCTGTTCCTAAAGTCAGATTTGTTTTTCATTAGATAATGAATTGAGTTCATGCTATATGTATAGATTTTAACTAACCTTTGCCTCTCAGTTTATCTATTTCAGCTCGGCTTGGTGATTGCGGGCGATACACTGGATAAGAAATAGATGGTCGTAATTTAACTTCAGAATATGTTGATGGCCCCCTTACGCTTGGATTTAGTGAGGAAAATTGAAAAGGTCCCGTATATTTATTGGCACGACCAGTTGATTCCACATTTGCTGTGGATACTTCGAATGATTCATCCATTGTGGTATTGAAACTATATTTAAATAGTTTTTGTCATTAAAATACAATTAATTTACTCAAAATAGTTTACACTCTTGGAAAAATTATATCTGTATTAAATATTTGATGAATTTTAGGTCTGGCATTAGATGGTAAATCCGTTTGATTATAGTTGACTCCAGATTTGGATACTTTCGAATAGCAATTGACTTGCAGGCAATTTTGGGAAGCAATTATAACAATAACAACAACAACAATAGCAATGTACGAAGTAATATTAAAATTCATGTCTTCACTTATGTAATGTACATATATATGATTGTATAAAAAATAAAAATAAAATAAAACTGAATTTAATACACGATGATGTCTTAGTTCTCTAATGGTTATCACACTGATTTCCAGACTATACTACGAATCAGCAATATCTGTGGAAGTACTCGCTCGATGATCGTTACTCACTTTTACGGTACTTTTATCAGTAGGTACGCTCATGTTCAAGTGCTCTACATACAACTGAAATGAGATATTCAAGAAGTCTAATAATTAGCATCCCTGTACCGGAATCTCACTGGTAGCTTACTCATCATCAACAGCTCACATATAATTTCATAAAGGTGATAATTGCTTAGAATTTCTTATACGGCAAGGTAATAAAGATTCTAAAGCTTGAGGTTTTCTTTTGGCCCATCTCAAGTTCATTACTGATGTATCTTGGTCAGACGTGTGGTTAGAATTGTTTTGTATCCGCGAAAATATCTTTTCGAATATAAAACTGGGTCATTAGGGTAGGTACTCGCTTGTATAAAATATTGAGAAGTACGGAAAAACAAAAAATCTACGCAAATGATCTTTGCACAGACAATATAGATGAAATCCTTGAGCGATTTTGCTTTTCTTTTCTGGATGATATTGGAACTTAGAAAAAAAAAAAAATAAACAAAGTGCTAATGGAGGCTGTTGGTGGAAGATTTTTATCTTCTTTAGCCTAGTACTAAGGTAAATTTTAGCGAGAGTGGTACTAAGGTCAATGCGCTAAATTTGGGTTTTGGGTTTTGATTAGAGATGGCACCACCAGTAAGTATCCAACAAATTTAGTATGAATTTATCCACCCAGGGCCGGGCCGTTCTTTAGCGCGCTAAAAATATTTATTGTTTAAGAACGGATGAATTGGATTTCGTCTCGTGGCCGTATTTTCAATATCATTCTTAACTTTTTTTTTATTGTATACATTTTTTATTTATTTATTTAGGTCTACAGAGAAAAGCTCCTACAGACTAAGCATTAAAACTAACTTAACATTAAGTCAAAAGGATATAAATATATTCTATAAAAAGAAATGTAAATGTAAATGTTTCTGAAACTATTACGTTCATCAGCAAGATCTACGAAAGTACAAACAACGTTAAAATTTCGAAAGCAATGAGTGATGGGTTCAAACTGACCGTAACAAGTTCCATGAGAAGGAATATATAATAAATCTCTAGATCGAATAGAAAAGCCAGGAACATAAATTTTAAATAAGGCAATCAATTCGGGTGAGCAAAACTTGTAGCAGAAAACATCTCTGACAAACATAATACTGAAAGCCTTTCTACGAAACTCTAAAGTTTGGAGCCCAAGTAACTGGCACCTGGCCTCGTATGAGGGAAGACCAACTTCCCAGTTAAGCCCACGCAAAGCATAGCGAGTAAATGATCTTTGTATAGATTCAAGTCGTTTAATATGTAAAGCAGTATAAGGGCACCAGGCAACAGAGGAATACTCCAATATGGAGCGAACTAGTGAAACATATAAAGCTTTTAAAGTGTAAGGGTCTTGAAAAACAGCGTAGTTACGCTTAATGAAACCGAGCATTTCAAATGCCTTGCAGGTGACATAGTCAACATGCAAAGAGCAGTTCAACTTGTTATCAAAAATGATATCAAGATCTTTAATCTCAGTAGGTCTGTCTACAGTAATATCTTTAATCACGTAATCAAACAAAATAGGATTAATGCAACGATAAAAGCTGAAGCTCTTACACTTGCTTTGGATTGAGCTCCAAACCACTTAACGAGCACCAAACTAAAAGTTTATTTAGGTCATTTTGAAGATGTAGACAATCTGCTAGATCTCTAATTGGCAAGAAATTTTTTAGGTCATCAGCGTACAAAAGATATTTAGCGAAAGAGAATAGTTTAACCACATCATTAATATAAATAATAAATAACAGGGGGCCAAGATGACTGCCTTGAGGCACCCCTGATTTAATTATAAATTTACGAGATTTAACATAATCCATTTTTACACACTGCGAGCGATTACTTAAGTACGAATTAATCCACTTAAGAAAGGAGGAGTGAAACCCGAAGGCATGCAGTTTCCTTATAATCAGATCAATATTTATCCGGTCAAAAGCCTTAACAAATTCAGTACAGATAACGTCGACTTGAGCACCATTTTCAATTTCGTTAATACAACAATTTTTAAATAATACCAAATTGGTTGTTGAGGACTTACCCTTCACGAAGCCCAGTTGCTGGGAGCAAATCATTTATTTTACGTGAAAATACATACTGTTTGTTATTATGCTTTCAAAATCTTGGGAATAGGTAGAAGTTTGGCAATTCCTCTGTAGTTTTCAATGGAATGCCGAGAACGTGCTTTGTATATGGGAGTAATAAAAGAAAATTTCCAGTGGTCTAGAAAAAGTCCTAGTCTAAGTGAAACATTGAAAATTATTGTTAAAGCTGGTGCGAGAGTAGTATTCCAGTTTCTTAGTAAAATGTTAGAAACTAAATCATGTCCGTAAAAAAACATCATTGTTTAAAGAGCTGAGCGTATTTTCAATTTCATTAAGATTCAAGATCAATAGCAGCATCAGAGGTATTCGAAATAGAGTAGAGGCAAAGAGAGGGATCTGAAACAGAGGGATCTGAAATATAAACAGATTCGAGCCAGTCAGAAAATAAATCGCAGCTTTCTTGTAAATTGTTTGAGATCACATTATCAAGTTCCATTTGAATAGGAAATCCAGAAGAAGATCTCTTATTTTTAACAAATGTCATACATATTATCTATTTTTATATTTTTAATATTTCCAAATAATTTTAATTACCTGTTTTTAGAAATATTAAGACCGCGTAAAAAAGTTGCAAAATGCATCTTCTTCTTGTTTTTAATATATCTTTTTTCTGGGTCTCCGCTGTCATATTTTAGCAGCTAAAAAACGGCCCGATATTGGAGACTCCCAAAAATTTAGTTTAGCGCAGACCTTAGTACTAGGCTTTTTGAGTAAAAGTGTAAATGAAAAATACAGACGAAATCTATCTTGCCTGTTGATATTCTGGTCCAAGATATTTGGAGGAATTACCGTCTTTTAGACCAGTAGACATGTCTATCGTATTTTTTCTTCTTATTTTATTTTCTGTTACAGGAACAATTATTTGCAGATGTATTGGGCTTCATGAAAAATATTTCGTCGGGTGGATGGGTGCTTGGGAGTTTATTATTGAAATTACTCATATCCATAATATTTCTGAATTTTTCTTTTATACCCCATGGCATCGTTGATTCGCAAATGTTTAGTCGCCTTTCCAAATGGTAACATACCCCAATGGACAAAACACAAGTTATGAATACGTAAATGTGCCTCTAAAAGTTCTTATATAGTAACAGTGCGTACAAGGGTACCATTACTTCATTATTACTACCATGGGCGTAGTTAGCGGTTTGTTGTGGGGAAGAAGGGGGGCCAGTAGGGGCCAGTCTGACACAAAATTGAAGCAGAATATTCTTCAAGCTTTTTTACCTGTTTTACTACATACTTTTCGTGTTAATTTAAATTAAACTTATTTTATGGTGTTATAATGTTATCAACAGAAATCGCCAAAAACCAATTAAATAAGCAATTGTTTTCTTTTTTTTCTGCAAATCGGCTCAACATTTTTTCAACTCTAACTTTGTTTTTTTAACAATGGCATTCTTTACGTTGAGCAGTGACATGTGAGAAAATCGTTCTTGAAGCATCGTGCGTCTAAAGGCCAATTCAGAATCGACGCAGCATGCATCATGATGTATGCTGCAAAGAATTTGCCGGCAAATTCACAATCGGTGCAGCAAGCATATTTCCAGCAATCAGACTAGGAAACTTTGTAATGCTAACTTTTTTTATAATTCACAATTATTTACAAAACATAACACCTTAATACCGAGTTTTTCTATGGTGCATAATTTTAATTTAGTCGGTTTTCTTAAAAAAAAAAACATAGACTGCAGGAAATATGAGATAAATAAAATTTTAAATTTATTTTTTGCCTCAGTATGTTGGCACAACTGTTGCAGCATGCATCGAAATTTGAAATTTTCCAAACTCTTGTATCATGATGCATGCTGCGTCAATTGCGAATTGCGCCATATGATCCCAGGATGCTTCGCCGATTCTGAATTGGTCTTAAGCCACGTTTTTATCCGCCTCATAGCAGAAAAACTTCTCTCAAATCACACAGTTCCACTGCACCAATAATGGCATAAACACAATTGCAACGATAGAATGACCGACGAATTCCTATGCAATATACGTTCCATAAAATGTTCCTACAGAAAATTGTTTCTATGACTGCAATATTCGTCGCTCGTCGGCTTCTCTGGTCGTAATTGAATTAATTCAATAAAGTGGTCGACGACAACGAAAACTGCAGATTCCTATCTAATACACGCTCTATAAAACGTTAAGCCTTTTGGCTTAAACACAATTGCGACAACCGGCGACTATGCAGTCATAGGAACAATTTTCTTTAGGAACATTTTATGGAATTCGTCGGTTGCAATTGTGTTTAAGCCTTATAGGCTGCGAACGCAGAGCGAACTCGATTGCCTAGCGGACAGGCGCCACTTTTAAATTTAAACGTAAGCCTGCGTCTCCGTCAACATATCAAAAATGTGGTTGAGCGTACTTTGGCGTTGACAAACAGATTCAAAAATTTAAAATCATTTTTGTTTCATTTCGTGTAATGTTTTTACCTTTATTTGAGTTGAGTTAACTATCAATTAGAGTAGTTGGCACATTGGCAGTCATCTTTTCATGGACCTAATACCGAAATTTGTGAATAACATTTTATTTGTACTGATGGAAAACATTCAATGACGGGTGGAACCAATGACTGTGTTGCTTTACTGCAAAGCTACTTGGGTCGGCAATTGTATGCATGCCATTGCATCATTCACCAGGAAGCCTTGCGTGCTAAAGATATGAAGTTCGATGATGTTATTGTTATTATCAAAGGGTAAAATGTTGAAGCAGTTGTATCTGTTGAGAGTTCAGTTTATGGAATTTTTAGAAGCAAAGCAGACAATACGAACAACCCATCGCAGTTGGATTATATCGCTGTTACCAATGCTGACAAGGCGTTATTTCATAGCCAAACATGTCTTACGAGTAACTTTGATCATGACTTTCTATACTTAACATATTCCTTTGGACTGCGACACTTTGCTGGCTGTGAATTATTTTCCTACAGAGATTACAAGAACATTTGCATGAATCTGCTGTATGCAAACTGTATAAACTTGCCTCGGCTGGATATTTTCTCAATGGAGTCGGTTGACGATAAAGTTAATACTCTAAGCAATCTACTTCTACAGCTTTTCAACCAGCATGTACCATTGCGAAGGCAAAAGGTTTCATCACAGCGCTGGCCGTGATTAACCAGGGAGATATATTCGATTATCGCTGAAAGGGATTTACTACTGCGTCAGTATAAAGCCACGCACAACCCTCGAATTCATAGTCGCTACAAGATAGTTCGTAACCTTGTGACTTATAAACTTCGATCTTCCAAAAAGGCTTTCTATAGCACCAAAATAAATCCTGATTTTCCAACTAAAAAACTTTGGAGCAACATCCGCTCACTGTGCATTGTTGGGAGAGAAACTCCACAATGCAATATTGATGCTGAGATCCTAAGTGAGTTTTCTGCTTCTTCTACCCATATAGCCCCTAATAGTCATCTAGTGGTGGGTAATAATTGTTTTGAGGGTTTTGCGTTTAATTGCATTGATCATACCGATGTTCTCTTTGCAATGTCTGCTGTAAAATCTACTGCGCTTGGGCATGATCTTCTCCCCCTGAGATTCATCAAGATGATTTCCCCCGCTATTTCTGATATTCCAGTAAATATTTATAATTATTGTCTTGCAACTTCTCAATTTCCGTCGTTATGGAAAAAAGCCCTCATTGTTCCTGTTCCTAAAAAACCTCGTCCTAATGGAATTAATGATTATAGGCCTATTAGCTTGCTGTGTTACTTCAGCAAAGTCTTTGAAAAAGTAATGTACAATCAGCTCACCAAATATCTCGACCAGCATCAACTTCTATCATCTTTCCAGTCAGGCTTTCGAAGTGGACACAGCTGCGAAACTGCTCTTCTGAAGGTTTCTACGGATATTATTGAATCCTTAGATCTATATGATTTAACTATCCTTGTCTTATTGGATTTTAGTAAGGATTTTGACTCAGTTAATCACAATTTGCTCCTTTACAAACTTTCGAACTGCTTCAATTTTTCCTCTTCAGCCATCAAGCTGATTAAAGGTTTTCTCACCTGTAGACTACAGGCAGTCAAAGTTCTAGACTCTATGTCGAACTTTCGGAACTCATACTGTGGAGTACCCCAAGGATCAATCCTAGGTCCTCTCTTATTCAGTCTATACATCAATGATTTGCCTGAGGTGATTACGAATGTAAACATTCATCTGTATGCTGATGACGTACAAATTTACTTGAGCAGACCAATTGGGTTACAAGAAGATTGTGTTGCTCGTGTAAATGAAGATTTAACGAGAATTGACGACTGGTCGATAGCTAATAAGCTTCAACTGAATCCTAGCAACTCTGTGTGTATGCCGATTTATAGAAACCACCTCGAGGCATTAGAGCTACCACGAGTTATTTTAAATAACTTTACCTTACCATTCTCTAGCTCTGTGAAAATTTAGGTGTAGTCCTGAACATTGAATTTACTTGCTGCAGCCACGTTACCAATATTTTAGGCAAAGTATATGGCTCCTTACGGCAGTTGAGAGTCTGTGGGTATTTATTGTCTACAGATATGCGATTGAAACTGGTACGTAGTTTGATTCTACCCCACTTTATGTATGGCACAATAGTATTCCCGAAGTTAGACTCAGTTTGCCGTCGAAGATTGACAGTTGCATTCAATGATTGTACAGATATGTTTTCAACTTAACACGCAGTGTCCACATCTCAATGCAAGTTAATGCAGCCCTTGTACATACTCTTGATACCCATTTTGCTCATTGCGACTTGTATTTTTTACATAAATTAATTCATAAAAAGAGGCAGGCCACAATATGTCTACAATAAGCTGCAATTCTTGCGCTCTCAAAGAAGTTTAAAAATTCTTTTACCACGCTGTCATTCTCATTTCGGAGAGCGCTCTTATTTTGTCCAAATTTCACTTAAGTGGAATAGTTTACCATCTAATATACGTAGCACGAACTCAGACAGCGACTTTCTTGAATTGTTAAGGTCTTTGGAGCCTTATTAGGTACACATCATGGCTGTTCTTAATCTTAATATTTATTTAGGACATTTTCTTCTTTTTTTTTCTTGAATTTATATGGTTCGTTTTTTTTTAAAGTTTTTATTTCTTTCCTCTCTTTTTCTGATTTAATTGAATTTGCTTAATTTTGTTTTTCTTGTTTTCCATTTAAAATAACAATTTTGTATCACTTCTCTTACCTATAGATCTGTATCCAATAAAATTTGTAATCTTTATACAGTTGACCGTAATAAAGTAATATTGTTATTGTTATTGTTAATGCCTGCTGAGAGAGAGATCTACTGAAAAATGAGTCTGGATTATGCGATCTTGCATTTTTAGTTGATCTGACCAATTATCTCAATTAACCTAAAGCTGCAGGGTAAGGACTGTTCGTTTACAACAATGGTTGATTTTGTAAACGGATTCAGATCGAAATTCATAATGTTTTCTAGAAATTTAGACAGAAACATTATCGACGATTTTCTTACGCACGTGGATATGACAGGACAGAAGCAACAACGTAAAATGCAGGTCAAATATAAAATCACTGTCTGAATCTTTTCAGAAAAAATTTCAGGATTTCGAGCCTGACAAAGTAAGTATTTTGCTGCTTATGAATCCCTTTTCAATTATTTTCAACGAAATAATTGAGTACCCAGCAAACTTACAACTAATATTTAATTGAGATTCAAAACAGCACATCTCTTAAGCAGTGGCTTTTGAAATCGGTGACTTAACAACCTAAACCGTTGGTATGGTACATATGTTGAGTGATTTCTTTTAGACGTGAAGGCCCAGCTGTCAGCAGGAGCTGACAGATCACTCGGTGGACAGCGTTGACTGCAGGGCGGCACGCTAGAACCTCGGCTATTGCGGGAGACTTACAGGGGGGGTTTAACCAAAATCCTGCCGCTGCCACCTGCTATAATAAAAAAAAAATCATCGTGCCTGACAATACAAAATAGCCCTAGCACACACTCTAGCCCTGAAGGGGCCTTTACTCCACTTACCCTTACCTCAGTGAAGGCGCAGATGTACTGCCTTCTGCTGCATGCCCCATCCACCCAACGACACTGAGGGCAGATTTTTTTACAGTGTCCCTATGTTGACCTGAAAGAGAATCGGAGGACTGAACCTATACGACCTTCATCTTATAAAGGGCTCCAGGAGAAAGAGGGAAAACTATTAAAACTCTACAGCTCCATTTATATTAATCTTGATAATTTATTTTGTTAGCAAGATAGGCGGACATGTTTTCCAAGACAACTAAAGCTTTACTGACTGAACGTAAATTTAATAAATCTTAGGTATTGAACTTCTCAACGTATAAAGAGACGTCACTATAATTACAAATGCAAGTTTCAGGGAATTACAAAATTCCCGCCTGAATAAAACTGAAACTGAAGCCTCCAATAGAGTATAACTTAGGTGTCAGGTGCAGCCTCGTTTACTGAATGTCAGGGCAAGCTTCGGGCTCGCGAGGTGAAATTGCGAATATCTATCGCGAGACTGTGATGAATGTATCACTTATCAAATCTGTGTATAGGGCACAGTAATATCTACACGTCCAAGCACTCAATGGAGTAATTATCCGAATTCCATCCTAAATTCAAAGATCAAATCTGTGCATAGGGCACAGTAATATCTAAAAGTCGAGACATATCGACAATATCTTGAAATATGTGCGATCAGAAGAAAAGTTTGTGGGCACGTGAAAATTATAATTTTTTGAACAAATTGAATGCCCGAGGGCTATGACTTACGGATGTCCGGTACTCAGCATCCACCGCAGAGGCGCCTCCGAGATGTCCTGTAATTCAGTATTAAATAAAAGTTATTGTTTCCTTCTGTCCACGCAGTGCTAGATTCCTTTATTACGTGCCTACCACCTAACTCTGATCGATTGATACAATCTATTCTGACGTAATTACCTGACGGAAAACTTGGACGGCCTACTCCATCGGTCAATTGTGTACCAAAAAAAATTGAACACTGGTATGCATAAGGCATCAAAAACGGCCCTACTGCCGTGTGTACTATGTGCTAGCAGCCTGTATGTCAGGCGCCTTATACGCTAGGTAGGTGTAGATAATTCAGAATTTCACCTTGGGCGACTACCTATAACCGAGGATTTTAGTTCAGGCAATATGTCCTTTTTCGTACTGTAGTAATCATATCCTAGTCAATCTGGAATGTCAATTTTACGGCACTTAGCACCGATAAAGTTCTTCTATATTGGAAGCTTCTTGTCTAATCTTTTTCGTATCTGAAACATGATTTGACGCTAACCTAATACATTATGATTTTGAGATTGATATGGAAAAGCTATAAAAAGTCATGTTACATAAATAATACAGCGACGTTTACGTAGAAGAATATCCTATCTGATGAGTGGCCAGCTTGTTTAGCAATAAGGCTCGACTCAGTGGCAGAGGTTGATGGTGGACCTGTACCTATTATATAGGCGTTTTCAAGATTTTCCGGAGTTTCGTTGACCGTGGTAGGACTAATGATGGTTATGTTGATACAGCAGCCTTGCTGCTCTAGAACTTGGGGAAAGATTCACTAGCTTCCCTGCTGACGCAGCCATCGATGCTGTCTTAATTACTTTCGTGTGTTGTGCGTGGCTTCACGCCTCGTTTTGGGCCAAAGTGTGCGGCGGGCCTTTTCTACCGATGACCCAATTTATGGATGGATTTATCAGATAATTCACGATTCGATTTTTATTTTCCGACTTGCACCACGTCACTTTTCAAACCCTCATCAACTCGACTTCCTTTCTCAAAAACCTTCACAGACAGACCTTTTCTTTTCGACAGTCCCCTTTCGACTCACGATTTGGGTGCGTTCGGAAAGTTTCGATCTCCATCCATACAGAAGACTGTTCGCGTCCAGTTCATGCTGCTACGGGTCGCTTAGACGTGTATTTAACTCAATGCTATAAATACTACGCTACGACCATAACACCGTCGTCAAACGACTATGAACAATTTTGGAAATTGGTATCAAAAGATAACTCTATCTAGAGGTGGTGCGTGATCTAACTTTGAAAATTTTATGCAAGTTTAGCTAAATGTACGTACGTATGTGAAAAATCTTTTTCAACGCTTACATACCTAAAAAATAAATACCGCAACTCACTGTTAGCAAAACATAGTTTTGATTTGATGTTGTTGTCGACCGCCGATTTGAAACCAAATATTGAAAAATGGTTGGCTGAGAAACCTCTTGAAAAAATAGCATTAATTTTTCTTTTTTGCAATAAATACCTATGTATACCTACCTAACAGCTAATATGATTAGGGTAGTAGTTACATAGTTTAACCGTGCCTCTGACTTTCCTAAACATCTTTAAAATATCTTGAACGCCAGAAGATTTGAGATAACCTACCTACCATATACCTACGATGTTTAGGGAGCTTGATTGGTTGGAGTTTTTAAAGTAGTTGGCCCGTCTACCGGTAATGAATTGAACATATGGTCCACATGAAAAAATAGTTGGGCGGCCTTGCTCTAGAATATGTTTTTATTATATTCAAATTTGTTATGACCATTGGTCGGTATTTTTTTGATTTATTAAAGTAGGCACAAAATCGCAGTTGATGTAAAAAACGATAGGTTCTAAGACCATACATGTGTAGCCCTTTAATTTAATAATAAATCTCTGAAAGATCCTAATTTACTGTCATATTTTTACAATAGAACTTTATCATAAAGAACACTCTCTTGAAACGAATATTTGGAAAACTTTACATGTCTAGCAAAAAACCCTCGAGATCCAGACTCTTGGGTAAACTTTTCAACGACCAATATTAGCGCTATTCTCGCAAAGTTATTGAGAAATGTACATAAAAAAGTTGCTGTTCAGTTCATCCTGAAACAAGAAGAATATTTTCTTTGAAAGTTCAGAGTGCTTCGTGTAAGTCAATTTAAGGTTTTATAGACGGGAGATGTTTTGCATTCTCCATGTGAGCAATGTAAATTTAATGATTTTGCTTGGATGGAGATATTTATTTTGCTTTATTGTGAGTAACATATGTATGTAAAATGTAGCGGTTTAGAATGGAACTTGTGGTACATTATTAATTAAGAATGATTAAATCTGAATGATTGGCAGGACAGCACCAACGGGTTATTACGTATATACCTACTATATATATGGAGAAAATCTGTACGACAGTTACACATTGTTGGATATGTTAACATGACCAATCATGAAATCGGACAAAAGGTGCTATAAGATTACCAGTGGAGGAAATCTGGGATGAATTCAGTTTTTTTTCAGGTATAGTGTCATTATCTAATCTTCTTGACATGGACTTGGGATGATTACTATAAATTCCGGATGTGAATATTCCGGAATACAATATCCCGGAGTCTTAAAGTTACAAAATCCCGGATTACAAAAGTTTCCCTGTTGGGTGTATTGACTGGAATTTTCAATTTTTAAAATATAAAATATTATAATCTATAGGATTTCTTTCTTTGCGATTTTGTCCTGCGAGATTTTGTATTCCGGGATTTCGTAATCATGATTTGTTATTTCGAGATTCCATATAAAACCCGATGGACTTATACTGAGCTGAGGATGATTTCCAGCATACGTATATACATCCGTAGAAGATACTCAAATCATACTTAAAGTAAATATACACACGGTCCGACATCTTTGGTTTTTAGTCTCCAATTTACAGAGACTAAAATCTTCAAAATGTTTACATGACAAGATACTTTGATCTATGGAGATAAAAAACTAGGTTTCTGCACAAGGTATATAGAAGACAAGGTATTCCCATTTCGAACCCCGTTCCGCCATATTGTCTGAATTTTTCTTTTCCTTTTTTGTTAGTGGACGAAACACGTCACAGCACATCAGCTGCTTTGTGTCAAAATTGGCTGTATCTATATGTACCGTGGTTTTATTTAAATTGTTCCGTATTATTTTGTGTGTTTTCTGACTCAAATAACGAATAAATATTTATGGAAATTATGAAGTGCTCTGTGCTTTATTGTGAGAACTATTGGAAAAAGAAATTCGGAGATGAAAATGTGAGATATCATTCATTTCTCAAAAACTGAAAACTGCTAAGTGAATGGATTAAAGCGTGTGGGAAAGAAAAAGAAAATATTAATATAAATAATGATCGAGTTTGCTCGGATCATTTTGTAGAAAGTGATTACAGACTACAGGATATTCTTTTCAATCCATCAAAAAAGATAATGCGATTGAAAGAAGATGTTGTGCCATCAGTGAATGTTTGTAATAAAATGGAAGCATCTTCGTCCAGAATCAAAAGGTTGAAAGAACTACCTCAAGAAGCGGTTAGCTTGTATGATAGGTAATTAATTTTGTTAGTTACAGCATTTAAGATAAACTATGTCTTTGTTAAAAGGTTAAAACAACTAGACAACGAGGAATCAATTGAAGATGAGGTATTAGTTCAAGACGGGGAGAAACAAGAAGAAATGGATCAGAATGAGGCCATAAGTAATCTTGCCGATATTGCAGTCCAATCAGAGTAATTTCCTAGTTTACTTTATTCATTTACCACTTATTGAATTAAATTATTTCAGTGTAGAAATTGAAAGTGGACGAGACCTTAAAATAATTAGTTTAGAAGCTGAAGTACGCAGATCAAAGGCAACCATAAAAAAATTACTAAAGAAAACAAACCGCTTTCAATCAAAGCGGTATCAAATTCGTAAAATATTTACTCCCCGTCAAGTAAGGAGATTAAGAGAACCCACCAGATTGCTGAGATGGACTGATGAAGATATCTCCTCCGCAGTGCTGTCGTTTGTACTCCGATCAGAGTATTTGTGCTCCGAAATCTAATAGCGTACTCCGGTACTACTCCTTTTATAAAGGTATTTACTCCGTTTTTGGTATTAAGGAGTCCATTTTAATTTAAAAACTTCTCTTTTTGTTAGCAAACCAAGTTTATTAAAAAGTTTTTATTCACCTAGTTGGGAGGACTGAGTTGCGTAACTATGCATGGTACATAGTACAGGTTGACCTTGAAACGATGGTTTGGTAGTGGTACTACGTTGTAATATACCAAGTTCAATCATATCAAAACAATTCTCTTATTGAAAAGAAGGATAGAATAAAGTAATTTGAAGTATGAAATGTCATTTGCATTTCGATGGGCTTGTGTAATATTTTGCTATTTTGTTGGCTCCCGCTGCAGCGAAGTAGTTGTGCAAATGTAAATGCTCTCTCGAATAACATAGAGTTAATTTAATTTAAAACTTTAATTTTTATTGCTCCTTTTCTTTCTCACAAAAGTTAAGTTTGCCTTAAGATCTTGTTCGAATTCAAATCCGTTGCACATTTTTTATGAGAGTGGGGGAATTAATTCATAAACAACTACTTCAAGAACAAGAGTTACAAGAAATAACAAAAAATGCCGTGATTTTTATATAATTTAATGGAAAGAAATATTACATCATATACATTTTGAGGACCCAGTACTAAAAGCAGTTGAGGGAATGGATCCAATTTGTTTTTTGATTCCAAGCTCATATTTTTCCCAACCCCTTATTCATCGAAATGATATCGATGCTGAGAATGGCATGTTGTGCAAATATAGGAATTTGTACCAAAGTGACTGTTATTAGAAGAATGCTCTAGTTGAAAAAATATTTTTCAATTTAGAAAAACGTGTTAGTTGCTTTATGTGCCTTCCACATACACCGCAAGTACGGAAAGAAGGTTTTCGGCGGTCAATCAATTACCAATTTTATAGGATTTTATATTCTGAAAAGTTGTAAAGTTGTATTTACTATGTTTATAAAAACGACGTGTACAAAATTTCAGCTGTCTCCGCTGACTCGTTCTTTGGCAGTTTCCAAATATATAGTGAGAAACGAAATTTTTGTATGGCAACCCTAAGAAGGACTGAAGGAGTTACCTGATTTTCCCAATTTCGAACTCAAATCTTTTTTTATTAAATAGGCCACGTGGAAAATAACTGGATAGACAGACGAACAGAGGAAAATGTAAAAACCAAAATAATTTTAAATATTATGAACAGGGACCGAATCAGTTATGACTTTTTACACGAAAAAAGGTCAATTTACTTGTTTTTCCTGATCGGTAATAATTTGAAGCTAAAAAACTAAACTGGAAAGGTTTTTTCCGGAAAAAATAAAAAACAAGCTAGGCTAGAAAAAATAAAAAGCCGGGTTCGCTATTTATATTTACTGTTACTGTTACTTCCATAAAAAGTCAAGCTGGCTTTTAATTTTTGCCAGAAAAAATAATAAGCCTTTCCAGCTTAGTTGTTTTAGCTATTTTTAAAAAAAGTTTTCAAAAGTTTAACAGGAATCGAAACGGATCTCACGAGATTTCTTTTGGTATATTCCACTAAATTCCACGATCATAATTTATCCCAGCTTTTTTTGTTGAAATTTGTCAAAATACCAGTTATTTTCGGTTCCTGTTATGAGTGCGTATCTCATCCATTTTGCTCTACCAGCATTATTTCTGTACGTTACAAAATAATGACCAAGTTAATATGCCCTCTGGCATTTCATATCCCAGGGTTGAAAAACGTGCCACAACCACTGTTTTTTATTGCGAATAAAATATTGATAATAATAGGAAATAAGTAGCGGGCAGCATCCAAAAATAGTAATGCCAACCGAGATTTTTTTTAATGTACCAAGTTTGTCATTTATGTACTTAAAGAAGAGTAGAATGTCTCAAATGTTAACATTGGGGTGAAATGGGTTAATGTATTCGGAGACGTTCGTTGTGCTGTTTGTAAAAAAGCTTTATATCTATAACGTTTCAACTACATTAATTGAGGTTTATATGCTGTTCACCGTTGAGGAGTTCTATTTTTCATGTCCGTAGCAAGGTCTTCATCAGATCTTGACCAAATTTTGAAATTGAATTGGTTCAAAAATATCGGAAATATGATGTAACATAAAAAAAAAGAAATCAGTCGAACGGATAACCTCCTCCCATTTTCTTACAAGCCACTCTCAGGGCTACATCGTTTCCCCACTGATAATAAAACAAATAACTTTTAATAAAATTTTAATTTGAAAATTACTTACATTAAAAAAAATATATAAAATTTTAATTTCATAGGATCGGTTTTATTTTAATCTTGTACTCCGTTTTTTCCGAAAGTACTCCGTTTTGGCAGGAAGCAATACTACTCCTGAACATTTCCAAACGACAGCACTGCTCCTCCGCTATATCACTTTATTCAGCCGGTCCCCGTAGTTATCGGTTGTTGAGGAAGAGAAACTATCCTCTGCCTGGCAGATCCACCTTGGGAAGGTGGGCGGCAAAATTAGCTCTAAAGCCAAGAATCTGGGCTAACGTCATAAGGCACTTAGCGGAACTTAAATGCAATAGAATAGAAAAGATTTGTGTGCTTTCATTTGATGAAATCAAAGTGAAGTCTTGTTTTGATTATGGCAAGTCAATTGACCAGGCTTTACAACCGAGCAACTATGCGCAAGTGGCTATGGTACGAGGACTATTCAAAAACTGGAAGCCAGTAATTCATTATAACTTCGACAACATACCTATGTCATACAGTGTATTGAAAACTATACTTGAATTACTTCGGGAAATATCTTTCGACGTGGTTACGATAGTTTCCGACATGGGCCCAACTAATGTGGCGTTATGGAGGGAACTAGATATCAGTGAGAACCAAGCATTCATCCAATGTTCGGAGAATGAGTTGGACAAGATTTTCTTTTTTGTTGATACCCCGCACTTAATAAAATTAATTCGAAACCATTTCGTCGATTCAGGATTTGTTTCAGACGATAAAGTTATAAATTCCAAACCGGTAAATGAGATATTGCTACTGGAGCAATCCGATTTAAAAATGTGTCATAAACTAACCCAAGATCATCTGAGCGTTAAACGTACAGGGCGTCAGAAAGTGAAACTAGCTACACAGTTATTTTCTCAATCTGTCGCAAGCTCCATTAGCAGATGTGCCGAGCTCGGCAGAATTAAATCACTAAATGCTATATATTGTAGTAATTTCATCAAATTGGTTAACGACTTGTTTGATATTTTCAACACGAGGTGCCCATTTGCTGATTCTAGGGATAGAATGAAAGCCTACGGACTATCGATTCACGCTCAGAATGATATCATTGCTGAAATGAATGATACAATAAAAAAACTTAGAACGGCAAAAAGCAGAACTTTGCTTCCTTTCCAGAAAGGGTATTCTGCTTAATAATTCGTCACTACCTCAACTATTTGATATCCTGAAAGAGAAGTACAGTGTTAAATATATATTAACCTCCAGACTAAATCAGGATGAACTGGAGCACTTTTTTGAAGTCATACGGGCTAAAGGTGGTCTTCATGACCACCCATCCCCTTTAGAATTTAAGTATAGGCTCCGTTCGTGTATTTTAGGTAATTGTATAACTTTATTTTCTTTAAACTAACCAACTTGTAATTTATTACTAAACGCTCAATGTTTTTTTTTTTATGTATTTTGTAAATAAAACTTACATTAAACACTTTTGAGTTAACTAACTCAAAAAATAATGCTAATAACACTTTGTTTGTGTCGTCCGCTTTACTGTTATTTAGATACGTTTATTCCACAGGATTTTAGAATAGTAGTAGAAAAAGTATACATTTGGTTTGTGAAGACATTTTGTTTTTATAATTTACTAATTTACTTTTTATTATAACGGGTTTTTCAATAAGAGGTGTTATTTTGATATTCAAAGAAAAATGCCATTTTTTGAGATAAATGATCGGATCTTTATTTGATTATAAAGAGGAAGGTATGCCGTTAATAATGGAAAATAACATCAGCCAAATGACCACCACGACCCCGCCTACAGGACCATATCCTTTTCATGAAATTTTTCATAACCACATCGCAAAGTGGCTGCCCTATGTCCTCGATAGCCTCACGAATTCCATCTTTGAGGTCTTGAATCGACGCTTGGCTGTTGGCGTAGACCTTCTCTTTCACGTCGCCCCAAAGGAAGAAGTCCCAAGGTGTTAAGTCACAAGATCTCGGTGGCCAATTGTGATCACCTCTTCGAGAGATAACACGGTCCGGAAACTTTTCCCGTAAAAGATCAATGGTTTCGTTGCTTGTATGGCACGTAGCGCCGTCTTGTTGAAAGTAAACGTTGTCCAGATCAATACCATCCAATTCCGGCCATAAAAAATCATTAATCATCTGTCGATAGCGCAATCCATTCACCGTAACTGTTGCTCCAGCCTCATTTTCGAAAAAGTAAGGTCCAATGACCCCGCGGGACCATAAACCGCACCAAACAGTCACACGTTGAGGATAGAGAGGCTTTTCAACAATAGCTCTTGGGTTTTCCGAGCCCCATATTCGACAATTTTGCTTGTTGACGAAGCCATCGACGTGTAAATGGGCCTCATCACTCAAGATGAGTTTTCGATGGAATTCCGGATCATTTTCATGCATTTCAAGGACCCAATAAGCAAAGACTCGACGTTGTTGATGATCGGCCGGCTTGAGTTCTTGTGTTAACTGAACTTTATAAGCCCTAAGACCCAAATCTTTATGCAAAATACGGTGTAATGACGTTTGTGGAATGCCTAATTCCAAAGAACGACGAGGAATGGACAAACCTGGGTTTTCTTCAACACTTTCGGCTACAGCAGTAATATTCTCGGCTGTTCTTGAGCGACGTACACGGGTTTTCTTCTTAACATCACTAACTTGTCCCGACAGCTCGATTTTTTCTACCAATTTCTGTATTGCGGTCCGACAAGGTGCTTCACGACTACCCAAAAATGTTCGAGTTTTACGAACCGTCTCTGCCACATTTTCACCATTTTTATAGTGAATTTTAATAATTTAAATGCGTTGTGGAATCGTGTATCGTTCCATTTTTATTAATGGCGTAGTTTCTACTTGTCAAATGTCAAAAAATGACAGCTCCAAAAGTGGCATCTACCGAAATAGCGGGCTAATTAAAATAACAACTCTTATTGGAAAACCCTTTATAAGGCCATTCCGACATAAATTACGAACCTGTAACAGCAATGTGCCGCACCGAGATACCTGAAAGAGTTTCTCGAAAAGCATCTCCCGCAACATATGAAGACGAATACGAAGAAATTCATTATCGAAATATTCGCTTCGACGAATTGCAAGAAGATTCGTTGGAAAACTTGGGAGGGTTTTTAATCCACAAATGCCGGAATATGGAAGATGCGGTACAGGCAGTACCAATACCTGGAACTTCTTCCAATTCAACGTGGGTAGATCACCTGTCGGAAGGAGGGCTGTAGGGTGATTCTGTGTGTTTTGTCGATCTTGAATGTCAAAATAATCGACTAAATGAAATGAACATTTCTACTGATTTTTTCGTGTTTTTATTTAGCTCAGCAAGCCTTGCATGACGTAGAATGAACAGAAAATGACACTTCACATTACAAATTCAAAATATTATTTCGAATTTAAGCACATGAATTGTTCTAATTAGGTGTAGAGCTTCCATTTACCAGTGTAAAATTTTTGTCACAACCTCTGGGAGCAGTTGACTAATTTGTCGATTATTTAGTCTTGTTTTTTGACGTTTGTTCATCGAAAATTCATTAAATTTCATTTGTGGTATATAATAGTGAAGACACAAAATGAACTGTGTTAAAAGAAAAAAATCGACAAAATATGTCAAAATTCACGACTAAATAGTCGACAAAGAGATCAGAATCACCCTCCAGATAAAACCCACTACTGCTTTCATGAAAAAAAGTACGAGAACTGGAAATCATATTTGTGAATTTGAATAAGAATACTTTATTAAAAAAAAAAAGTTTATAAAAGAACATTTAGAGAATTCTAACGAAATATCACTAGATGACAAAGTGAAAAAACTTTTTTTTTAGATGTCGGTTATATGTATTTCAGGTGAGAGAAGAAGAAAAAAGGCGAAAAAAGTAGAAGGAAAGGCGGAACACTTCCTGTCAAAAAAGCTGGGGGGGATTGTCAGTGAGGTAAAAGAAGGTAGATGAATTGTAGTTTATATTTATACGGGAAATGAATCGAATTTTATTCTGATATGGAAAAATCAATTTAAGTATATTTTTCTATACCGGGAACGTCGGGAATTGGCCAGAGTATAAGTAGTTTCCAACGGATAAAATTTATGCTCTACATGAGAAATAAGAGTGGAACTATTCAACAATAGGATGAATTAAACCGGATAATAACTGAATCATCCCCAGATTTTAAGGACTGATCATACCCCTTATCGAAATTTGTAGAAACTAATAAAAATCATACAGGGTGATATCAAAAAAATTTATAATAAAAAAAAAAGCAGGAATAAAACATTATAAATTGTTTCCGGCGACCTGAAGGAATTAGTAAATTCGAACATGGAGACCTCTTTGTTTTGAAATACACAACGGGACATAACATAACATAGCATTTATTAGAGGTGATAGTATACAAGATCACAATCTTTTATTATACCCAAAAATATTTGGACTAAAACGTGGAGGAAGTATTAAAAGAATATCAAATGCTATAAACAATTCAGAAGTAACTTATGATAATAATAATAAATATTGCGCTGAAAATGACAAATTAAAATCTGAGTAACAAAAACAATGAACTACAAAAACAGATCTGATACTAGAATAAGATACTAACAAATGCCATAGAAAAACGAAAAAAAGAGCTACAATGATTCACGGTAGTACTCTACTGTGAGAAGTGATCCTGACAAGACAATCAAGTAAAATTACGGGCGTCTAATTAAAAAATGTGCATCAACGAGGCTTTTAAAGGAATTGACAGTACGTGCATGCTGGATACTAGATGGGAGAGCATTCCAAGAGCGCACAGTCTGGGCAAGATAAGAGTCCTCCATGACAAGCCTAGTAAAACGAGGAAAAATAATGTTCCTGTATCTATGTGAATTAGTGAAATTAATCATTTCTCTAAGGTAGTATGGTTCATTATTTTTTTGCAGGTTAAAAAAGAACACTAACGCTCTTTTCTTTAGATAAGTCGTAAGCGGGCACCGCACCAGCTGATCGCGATAAGGCGTGACATGATCATATTTGCGAAGTCCGAAGATGAAACGTAAGCAATCGTTGAACGCAACCTCCATTTTACGGGAACAAACACTATCAAGTCGAGGGAAAATTAAACTTCCGCATATGAAGTACGGCAGGATTAGTGTCTTAACCAAATTTAAACGAGTTGCCTGTGGCAAAATACTGGCTGAGAGCCAGAGCCTTCGAAGTAAATTTTAATAATTTTTGATATTGTATTGTCACAGCAGTTCATATTTTGGTTCAACACAATACCCAATTTTTTCACTTTACTAGCACGAGATTATGTTTTACCGTCCATAATGACGGGTGGGATATCAGACAAAAGGAGTGGACTGTTGTGAAAAATAATATATTGAGACTTAGAGGAATTCAATCTCAATGCGTTAATCCTGGACCATGCATTAATTTTATTCAAATCATCATTAATACGTGCGATGTCATCTTCAAACAGGCCAATAGGTCTGTTTAGATAAAGCTGCACATCATCTGCGTATAAGTGAATCTTGACATCACGTCTAACTACAGGAAGGTCATTAATAAATAAACTAAATAGCAACGGCCCCAAGATTGAACCCTGAGGTACACCAGTCGGGAGAGGAAGTGAATCCGACATCCTATCATTCAGCTTCACCCATTGATGGCGTTCTGACAAGAAACTCCCGATCAGAGTAGAAGCGGAAGTAGTAAATCCAAGAAAATTAGATAGCTTATACTGTAACAAGCTCTGATTTACACTATCGAAAGCCTTTGAGAAATCAAGCAGAACTAAAATGGTAGCGTTATCCTGGTCTAAGGCTGCTCTTATATCACATCGAAGACGAGATTAAAAAAGTGTCTAGAGATTTGGTGTTTCAGAGGTTTTTATGTGTTTCCAAAGTTTACATGGGTCTCTAGATCTCCAGAGTCCGCAAAAAGGTCACTAGAGGGCCAAAGTCTCTCACCATGTAGCTTCACCTTTAATCTTATGTTTTTAATAAAGTTTTCCAATGATTATGAATTGATATAAATATCCAAAAATGTCTGCTCATTTTGCCAATAAAAATATTTTAAATCTTACGAATTTCGCATTATTTTTTTTTATAACCATAGAAAAAAATTAGTCGAATCAGATATCCGAATTATCCATCAAGTTCACACAAAAGAAATGAGCCGAATAGAACTGTGCTAATTAACTGTCTAACATTGGAATAGACTCTTAATTATAAGGCAGGCTACAGTACGTGCTATCGTGTGCCGACTACTGCGGGTTAACTCAATTACTACCCTAGGAGAGAAAAGGGAATCAAAACACGTGTCATATCACAACTCCTCTCTCTATATAATGTGTAGAAGGATGGTTCGTGTTCATACAATTCAATCCTTGATATATTATAATGAAGTGACCAACACGCTTCCTCCTTTTGACTTTGTTACTCTAATACAAATGAAAAAGATAAACAGACACAAAACGCACATCTTGATTCGATATGTATGTATAGTTTCCGTTTTCACATCTCTTAGAGACTATTTTTGCTAGAAAAAATTGATGTGGGTGAAAAACTATTATCGTTGATGACAGATGAGGATGATCGAAGGAATTATTTTGTCTTGATTTCAATAAAGATTAACTGTGGTAAGATTACAATTGAATTGCAAAGGAAGAATTGTTGATGAAGAGTAGATATTAGTTTGGTATGGAAGTGGATGATGATGTCGCCGCAGCATATGCTATTTTTATTAAATATTTATTTATTTATTTAAGAAATTGATACTATAGTAAACAGATCAAAAAATCCACTTACTTCCTACCGTTAAACTAATGCTAACTTGAATTAAAAATAAGAAGGAAAAGAAGAACTAGAAAATAATATATAAAAATAGCTCAAAATAATATGTTAGAAATACAAGAAAATCCAAACAAAATCTGATATTAAGCGAAATAAAGATAATAGAAGCAAAAAGTAAGAAATAATAATATAACAAATATGATAATCAAGATAACTTAAAATGTATATAAGATAAAAAATAAAATAAATAAAATAAAAAAGAGCATGAAAGCAAAGCAATTTGTTAAAAATAATTCTGATTTTCCACTAACACTGGCAACGGATGCTAAACCATTTGGATTAGGAGCTGTTTGTATAGCGAAGGAACTCTTTTGTTCTCCGCTAGAGTACAAGTTCTTGGACTTGGACTATTGTCGAAATTTAGATATGGCACTGGTTCATGGACCAGTACCTTGAGGAATTGTGCAAGGGTTCTTGGACCGTTACACTGTTTGAACTGCTGATTACACTGCCTATAATTAGCGCTGTGTGTGAAATAGAGACGACGTATAGTAAAAACACAATTTTCTATTGAGAACCAAAACTTTGAATGCTTTATTTTCCATTAACGGCCTTTTATATGATCAGTTTGCTGATTATTACAAATAAGCGATTCATTGTACATTTTTAGTCGCGCAAGATGGACAGGAATGAAGCATTCTTCTAACTACAGATTTCGTGCGGCAGAGGTGGCATACTGACCTGTCAAAAGTGAGTCTTGTAAAATAACAGAAATGTTTTCTACTGCATTGCGAAAACAAAGGTCTTAACCAATGGCGACGAGGTAGAATTTTTGGGCATAAGCAGTCGCTAAAAGAATCACCAAAAAGTGCCTCATATATGCAGACAAACTCGCTCCAACAATAACCTCTGCACCACAGCAGTCGTCAACAAATTCTTGGCCGAAATATCCAGTACCACTGTATAACAGCGAACAGTCTCCAATTCAGTCATACGTGTCCATCGTGGAACTTCTATCGATACTCTCCGGTTGATAAAATAACATTTTGTCGAACTTACGCCAATTTCAATCGTTAGGCAACTAATTATAATCACCATTGCGGAAGAAGCCTTTACGTTAAGCAGGATTCCTGGAACTTATCCAGGCATCTAATTCCAATCTTGGGGAAACCGTCAATCAGAGCTAAGTTAGGAAAGTAACCTTAACCATACTAAATTACCGACAGGCCGAACAGCTTCTCTTTTGGAACCCTTTAACCTTCTTATTATACCATAAATGGACATTTAAATTTACAATCAATTATGTAGCGGCACAGCGGAACCCCTTGGAGGCGCCTCGACAAGGGATCCTTCATCAACGTCTGTTTTCTTGCCATTTATGTAAAAATAATTTTTTCACATAACTACTAGAAGCTAGTAGACTAAGATTTTTATTGCTTTTGCATAAATAAGCTTTTAAAGATGAACTATAAAAACTGAGGAAACTTTTTTCTTAATTAACGTTTCGGCCCTCAGCGGAAATGGGTTATTAGATTTGAAAGATTCAATGAATCACATCACTGCCGCCAGGTACTTATAGCTCTTTTTATGGCATGTGTTTCCTTACGACAACATTCGAGTCAGAAGTTAAGCTACTAGTTAAAGACGTAATGGTTCCGTAGGATCTTTAATTTTTTCCTTCATCCTCCTGGAGCCCTCTTGAAGTACAGGTCGCCTAGGTTCGCCCTTCCACTCATTTACATATTCATTTGAGATATCTCATATATGTACGTGCCGGAAATCTCATAGGGAGACCGGGGAAACGAGGATAATCATTGAGGATAATACGATCCGATCCTCATAGCAACTAGCAGCTACAGGTAAGTGATAAGAAGCAGTCCTTTAAGAACTGCAAGATGTATGCTTCTTCTTGATTTTGGTAAGGCACGATATCTTTTTGTTAATGGTTCGTGGCAGCGGCAGATTTTTGTGATTATACCCCCGCAATCAGCCCGAGGTGCTAACATGCTGCCCTGCAATTTCAATGATACCGAGGGAGCTATCAACTTCGGCTGATAGTTAGGACTTCATGTGAAGAGTAAGGGGTGAAGCGGTGCTGATAGAGACTCCTGAATTGGGAGGTGGAACTGATGATGAAAGAAAGGTTGGAAGCTTTTGGCGTGGGAAATAAGGAATTTTTATAACCTTCGTTCCGGAAACCTTAGTATTGGTTGAATTAACCGAATGCTATGTATGTATAGGGGAAGGTGGGGTAAAATGGGATACCATAACTTTGATTACATTTAATTATGAGATAGCACATTTGAGATGGTAAATTTTTTAACATAAATATTCCCAAGACATTTGTCTTCATAACCAATCTGGAAAAAAAATGTTAATAGCTATTACTAAGTAAAAAAACAACCTTTTTTTACAACTCTACTCAATTCCCATTTTACCCCTATACTAGGGTAAAATGGGAAAACACATTGGGGAAAAATGGGATAGGATTTTGCCTTTAAGATTTAAATTACAACAAGGTCAGTTTTGCAAATAAAGAATCTAATTTATTATTTCAAAGTTAGTTAGTATAAAAATAAAAATAAAACAAACATTTTCATTTAATAATAGTTAACAAAATACAAAAACAGCTGTTTTTAATACTTTAAGTAAGTAGTTAGACTTAGTTGCAAATATCGCAAATAAAAGCCTTCTGTTTTTTTTCTGCACAAGCCCAAGAGTCGTGTGCCCATTTCTCACACATATCGCATTGAATCCACTTTTCGTTTTTCCCCTTGTTAAAGAGGTCGTCGTGTTGCTTTTGGGTAATGACTTATTTCTTCTGGTAATATAACAGCAGATGTAGATGGTATATCCAATACAGATTGTGTAGATGTAGTTGATGGATAAGTCCTAGCCTCTTGGTTTATGGCTTTCGTAGAACAAGTCTGTACGCGCATGGAATCAACAATTTCTTCTTCATTATTTTCTTCAAGTCCACTTGGGTCAAGAAAAATTGTAGGCTGTGCAGCAATAAACATTTCGTTTGTAAATACATGACGGTTTAAAGGAAAAATACCTGTTTTTTTAAATACGTTAATGGCATTCAATGGAGTTGATGCCCTTAAGTATGCTCCTCCAAACAAACGGGGAATATTTCGAAGACCCACGACCTCACCAGAGTTATTACGCATCCATGTTTTAAGCTGTTGGCGATAGAATGCAGAAAGTGGACCCATGAAGGAAACATCCAGAGGTTGCATCCTGTGGCTGCAGTGAGGTGGTAAATATAACAAAGTTACATCATACTGCTGAGCCTTTTCTATGATGCCCAGATTTGCTGTATGCGTTTTATGTCCATCAAATATTAGAAGAGCTCGGTTTTCTGGGGAAGCATTTGCCTGCTTGAGAAAATGGTCAAACCACTGTTCGATAATCTCTGTCTGCATCCATCCAGAGGAGTGGCAGACAGTTATCGTCCCAGGCGGTGATCCTTCAGAAAATTCAGGCTTCATTCGAACGCGAGGGAAAATAATCAGAGGAGGTATGAATGATCCTGCCACATTCATACAAATTGCTACAGTGCATAGCTCTCCCCTTTCTGCTGAAGTCAATGCTCCGACTTGTTTTTTGCCTCGTGCAGCAATAATTTTTGATGGACTAGATTGAACAGCGTTTATTGCCGTCTCATCTACATTAAAAATACGATCGGGTGTAAATGCATTTGTTTCTTGAATGGATTCAAGAAGCGCAAAAAAATTATCTACTGACTGCCTATTGAATCCTCTTGCTCTAGCTGCACTAGTAGGTTCGGGTGCTCTTATAGACAAATTGTTTCGCTGCAGAAAACCTCTCAACCAGTCACATCCCGCTGTCTTTTTCTGTTTATTGAAGCGATGAGAGATATTGTTTCTTTCGACCAGTTGATATGCCAAGCTTCTCAATGATGTGGAAGTTAGGCCGAACATCATATTTTCCATATTCTTAACATATTCGACAAGCTTAGCTTCAAGTTCTGGAGTAAAAGTATTATATTTGCTTCCCAGTACTTTTACTGATTGTTTTGCCACTTTATTTATCCCCTTACACCTCCTTTCTAGCGTTGACTTACGCACGTTGAAGACCTTTGATGCCTTGAAATATCCATACTTGCCAGAACAGACGGCGTTTAAGGCCTTCTCCATATTATCCTCGTTCCAGGATTACCTTTTCGTTTTCCGAATATATTGTTTTCCCATACCTTTTATATCTGCAAATTATACGGAAAAAATGCACAATAAAAGAACACATTTAAGTTAGTGGAAGGAGAATACTTGGGTAAAATGTGATAGCAATATCCCATTTTACCATAAAATCGAAGTTCAACTTGAACTTTTTTTGTAGAGCAAAGTAGATAATAAACAGTGTTGTTATCACTAAACCTTTTTGGAAAATTCTGTTCTTCTCACCACCACAATTTTTTTTTTAAACAATAGCATGCAAATAAACACAAAATCACTAATTTTATGTAATTACCTTCTTACAAGCGAAACGCCAAAAACAAAATATTCACCAGTATTTACACTTTGACGACTCACACAAGTCTGAGCTTGCGCATGAGTAATCACATTGCCGCGTGGCACTAATAGAGCCGTCGGGGAAGATGATGTCATTTGTAAATTCTGGAATAATGCTGGTATCCCGTTTTAACCAAGTGTCCCGTTTTACCCCACCTTCCCATATACTACGAATTTACTTCGTTCAAGAATCGCGATGTAAGGGTAAATTTCCTGTACGAAAGTCACATACCAGGAGCAAAATTCCTATTCTGTTTTGCTCCTTTGTATCGTTTGCTATACATAGTTCGTTAATCGTCAGCTCAAAAGCCTGTAAGAGAACGCAAACGTCTCGTTATGTGTACTAAAATTACAGAAGTTAGTTAATCACTAATCACTACACCTGTCCAGTAATATGATAAGGTTAACAACAGTTTCGGTATTGTGAAAAGTCACATAATATATCAGATCAATAATTTCTCCGTGGTGACAACGACAGTATTCGTGAGCTTAATGAAATTATGGATATCACTCAACCAAAAGACTTTAATGAAGTCAAGGAGTCCTAATTGAAAATAATAGCAAACTCTCAGAAAAACTGAAAAGTTTCAACTTTCGCTTTTATTTACAATAAAAACACTTTGCTGATCTGAATCGCTTAACGACTCAACAAATTCTAGTCAGAGCTCTGATAAAATTTACTAATACCAACAAACGTATATGGACGATCTATACTAGATATAGATTCTATCTCAATTTAGAAATATTCAGTTATTCCAATACCATTGGCTAACGAGCATTCTATTTCAAAACTTTAAAAAAAAAAAAATCAAAAATCATGACATTATCGTTGGTTCTGGTGTGCAGTGGTGGTCGTCTAGTTGGTCACAGGGGATTCAATTTCATTCCTTCACCGAGTTACCTTAAAATTTCAATGCAATATAAATGATTTTGTTCCTGAAGGTGTATACTAAATCAATACGGGCCTTGAACGATTCCAGGATTGCATAGAGAAGGTGGGAGTTGTTCAATTAAAATTCAATCGCAATTGCCAGAGACCGGGTAGTCGGGCGCCGGTTAGATTAGAGGGGGGAAGGGATAGCAAAAAGTTAAATTCCAAATCGATTTACTCTCTTCCGGGAGGGCTGTTC
Source organism: Dioctria linearis (assembly GCA_963930735.1). Lineage (NCBI taxonomy): Eukaryota > Metazoa > Arthropoda > Insecta > Diptera > Asilidae > Dioctria > Dioctria linearis. The sequence continues at coordinate 181,001,813 of OZ005744.1, forward strand.
CCAATATTTCTAAAGCAAAAAGGTATGGAAAAGGCAAATGATAGGATACAAACCAAAAGGATGAAAAGGAAAATTAATTTTCCTAATCTGGATGAGCTCTGGTTATTTGCTGGGATACAGATTGGTATTCGGTACCGGTCTCTTCCAATTACAAATGAATGACTCAATTTCCTTTGTCAGTGCTGCAATTCCGGTTTTAAAAAGGAGTCTCTGTACAAATTTTTAGCGGGTATATATTCAAAAGTGTTTTGTATTTTGTTTTTCTGTTCTTTTGAAAGATATTAAATGAATGAAAAACAAAATGGGCGCACTTAATAGCTAATTTTCATTTTAAATGAAAGGTAAGACAGCGTTTGAGGTTTCTAAATTAGATTTGCTCTCAAACTAATTTAAAATTTCTGAATAAACAGTAATTTGCATAGTCAAATGATGTGTAAGAGATCATTGTTCAGAGGGAGATGAGCGGTAGAAAAAATTCATATTTTTTTTAAAATGTGATCATCTTATTTTTACAGGTAGGTAAATATATACAACAATATACTAAGTGCGTGTTTGTTGCCCGTTAAGGCATTACGATCCCACCTTGGTTTCCTAAAGATGATAACCTTAAACTTTTCTTTGTCGATCATTGATAATAGATGTGTATAATAGTCTTAACTTATCTCAGAGGAAATTGCCATGTCGGGTTATTTATCGTACATATACCTCTAATGTGTGTACCGGGACATTTACTCCTACAGAAATGTTTAAGTAGAAATACTGGTATTTGGTTTAGTAGCTTGCGACAGTGTGGACCATCGTATCCTTCTCCAGAAACTTGATGCTTCTTTTAATTTTAGTAGTTCTGCCATCGCTCTGGTAAAGGATTTCTTGGCAGACCGCAGCCAACGAGTGCATATTGATAATAATTCATCTTCTGCACTGCCTTTACTTTGCGGGGTGCCGCAAGGTTCAATTCTGGGACCTTTGTTATTCAGCTTATTTGTCAATAATCTGCCAGATGTAGTTCAAGATGTACTGATTCATTTATATGCCGATGATGTACAACTCTATACTTAAGCCGACCGATCGGTCTTCTTGAAGACTGTATTGAACGTATAAATTGTGATTTGGATAGAATTAACACCTGGGCCAAATGTAATCGCTTGATACTGAATCGTGCAAAATCTCATTGCATTAAATTCTACAATAACGGTTTAATTGAAATCCCAACAGTGACTTTAAATAATGTTTCGCTGCCTATTGTAAATAAAGTTAAAACGCTTAGAGTTGTCTGGAATCAACACATGAAATGTTGTGATTACATTAAAGCTATGGTCAGCAAAGTTTATACAGGGCTCCGATGTCTGTGGCTCTGTGGGTCTACTGTCAGCACTGTTAGCATGCGCTTACAATTAATTAAAGCTTTAATCTTGCCCCACTTCAACTATGGCAGAAATTTGTTTCCCAAGCTGGATATCATCTGTGTCAGGAAAGTCACAGTGGCATTCAACGACTGTATTCGGGTTGTTTTTGCGCTGTGAAGATTTGATCACGTTTCGCCTTTCCTTTTGCGTTTGCTCGGATGCTCCTTGGCCACTTATTTGAAGAGGTGAGCTTTGGTTTTCTTATATTCTCTTATCAGTTTGAACAAACCAGGGTACTTACGCGAATTATTTCAATTTACAACGTCACAACGTAATAGGAACATATTGATTCCACGATTCCATAAGTCCTTCATGGAAGGTTCTTATCTTGTTCAAGCAGCTCGTTTATGGAGTAATCTTCCGTTGAATGTTCAGAGTGTTGGCACTGTCGGCGCGTTTAAGAGATGCATTGATACACACATAATATAACATTATTATTTTCTTTATTTTCTAGTAGTCTCGTAGTACAATTTTTTTAACTGAATTTAACTTCCTCTTTAATTAATAAGAATTTGCTTGAACTTCCTTTAAATTTTTAATTCTAATTTTAAGTAGTTAGTTTTCTAGCACCGCTTTATATAACGTACAAGAAAAGATGTGAACTCTTGTGTGCAATAACCGCAAATAAACATATTATTATTACTTTCTTAAGTACTTTACAGGTCTAGTTTAGTTTAGAGTGTATGTCAACACATTCATTTTGTTTTATTTATGATGTTGCCAAAGCTGAGGGCATACCCTGTGATGCCGTAGCACAGCCTTGGCAGGAAAAGAAGAAGTGATAGGGAACTGAGGATTATTTGGTTGAGCCAAGAAGGTGCCTGTGTGTATTATGTCTGAATGTTTGCGGCTCATAGCTGAGGGCGAAAACAGATGATGGAAAACTGTTCCATATTCGTACAAATAATTCGTATGAAGGATTCATGGAAATTCACGGTACGGCCAAATTTGATTTCACAAGTGAAAGGATGAGCTCGGGTTACAGCTCGTGTGATGTGCATAGGAAAAACTCTACAAGGTATCAGGCCAGTTATTTCGTCAGAGCAATAGCCATAGAAGTAGCGAAAAAGAAAGATAGACATCCCACATTTCGCCGGTGCTATAGACAATCAATAGTTTCTATTGATATGTCATCGCTATTAAGCCGATAGGCTTTCTTTTAGACTTTATCTAACGTGGACAATTAAGTGCTTCCATCGTCTGTCCAAATATGGGAGTTATACTCTAATTTAGGCCTGATATAAGACTTGTAGATTTGCGCCAAGTCTGATGGACTGAAAATATTTCGTACATTTTTACTAGAAGCAGTGCCAAAAAGATGATCGGACCAACTAAGATAATTGGATATTTCAATGCCTAAGATATTAAGAGATGGTGAGATCGAGATATTTTCTCCATCAACGGAAATGGGTTACGTTTGAGTGATAACAGACAACAGTGCGTTTTGAAAGCATTAAACAAGATCCGATTCGCTCCGTCCCAAGCGGATATTGTTCTTAGTGTAGCGCGTCGAATTTCCAATTACAGGCCCTGGCAAGCCGCACGGATAATTTGGGTCTCCCGGTCAACGACCCTGATAAAGAAGATGAAAACGGTGATCGGGCGAAGGAGCCAGTCGATAGTGAACTTCAGGAGTGGCTACAAAAAAAGCAACTTGTCGATTAATAGAATTAACTTCCACTTTCTTTTTCTTGCTGTGTTCTTTTCGTTTTAACTATTTTAATTAAATTGAAGTGTATCTAAAAAACAAAAATAAAGAAAAATTATAAAAGCACAGTAAGAATACTTAAAACTTTACATTATTCGCGATCGCTGTGTTTTCAAATTCCCTTTGTGAACCGAGGTGTTACAAACGGACTCGACGGCCACCGATGTAACGTCTCAAGAGCCAGGTCAAGTTGAGGCTCAAGTAAGAGACAACTGCGCCCACTGAAGTATCAGGAGGTGCTCCTGGGAGCCCTCTGCGAACAACTCAGCGTATAAGTTTCCAAGTTATCCAGCGAGGGACCCCGGAACTCAACCCCCTTTCAGGACAGGGGAAGCCACAGATAAGTAGCTTTCTAAATTTACATTTTGTTTTCTTTAAAAGCCAATAAATTTAAAATAAAAATAAATGAGAAATAAATGAAATAATCGTAAAAACAAAGGAAAGCACTCCACCCACTAGTTTACGCTTTACCTGGGAAGCTTTGCGCGAAAGCTCTCAGTGAAAGACACTGTGATCGAACAAACTAATTACCGCAGACATTTTACACTTTTCCCTATTTACTTCAGAGTCTTATCGATCTTCAGCTCTTTTCCCGTAGACACGGAATTATTAGTATTCTGAATTTATGAATTCTGACTGTGTCCAGCAGCAGTAACAATAACGCTGGTTAACTCTTGTCAGATTTAGGAACCGTGACATATAACAGCTGACCTCTAGTGATACGAATATGGGGTTTGAAATCGACGAGAAACTTGGAGCAGAACTTTTAGCTGATCGCCAATTCAGTACCACGGGTGATTTATTGCAGTGTAGACTTAGGAAGAGGAGGCCCTGTTAGAGCTTTCCAGTTGAACGTAGCAGTGGATACTTGGTCGACTGTATACCGCTTACAATCAAATTACAAAGCTCTCCCTTTTTTTTGTGTCAAAAATTCTGTGATCTAGCCAATATATCGCCCAGACACTTCAGCAGCTTTGGGACGGTATAGGCTCGAGTCCCAAAGCTTTGTGTGGAATTTTGGTTGATCCATCACCTCCGTTCGGCCAGGGCAATCAATAAATTGAAAATAAACTCTTTTAATTATTTTTCCCACATAAACACGTTACAATAGTTTAGTGAATTGAACATGTGGCTTCGTTTGTCAATTATGTGAGATCTGAGTTCAAGGGGGTGCCGGTTGATAAAGCATAATTCAACTTTTAAAATTCAAATATAAAAATCTTTAGTCAATATATACTGCTTTAAACTAATATCATACAATTCAATTCCCTAATCTATTATTTAGTTCACTCAAACCTACTAAAAAATGAAAATATCTAAAAAAAAAAACCTAATCAAAAATCAGCTATAAGTCCACTATAAAAGAAGTTCGGTTCTCGCACTTTATTTTTGCTTCCTTTTATCCCTGAAAATAAGAAGAAGAGAATTCACAATTAAATTCATGAACAAAATAGGATTTTTGGGAGTATGCTGATACGTTTAGGGGCACACAGCAATTGCAGCAAAATGGGGGTGCTGCAGTGTGTAAGGCTGAAGTGTGGAAGCAGAAGTAAATTTCTGCCACAGAATTAAATTTTTGATTAGTTGAGTAATAACAGTGAAGCAGAAGCAGATTTCTGCGGCAAGAGTAAATTCCTGCTTAGGTCAAGGGTGGAAATGAAGCAGATGTTAATTTCTGCAGCAGAAGTAAATTTCTGCAACCGGTTTGGTGAAGGATGGAAGTTTCACAGAATCAAAATTTCTATGGAAGCAAATTAAGTTTTGGATATATGGGCAGCTCAGATTCAAATTCTGATCTTTTCAAATTAAATTCTAAAATGGGAATGGATTTAAGATCATTTTGATTTATTTATTAGTTAGTAATAAGCTTTTTCTCTGTTTTCAGATATAATAATGTTCAGGACGGCTCACAAGCTAGCTGGACTAACAATTTTTTTCGCTTTTTTCAATTCATATGTCAACAACGAAAATTTATATGTAGAGTTGTACTATGTACAAGATACTATTTACAAAAATAAAGGAGTTTTGGAAATTAAATATGTAATTTGATTTAACATTAAAATTAAGAAAAACATCGTAGTTACCTACTAGTTACTTCTTTTAAATATTAGGTACAAGAAATAAAAATAAAACAATAAAATAACAAATTTTCAATAATACATATACTTTCTATAAATAATAAATAAAGAAAGAGATTACTTTATAGGACTTATATTTGTTCAAGAAGGGACCTTTTTTAGATTCTCCGGTATATCGCAAAATCTAAAAAATGTTTTTAATTTGTTATTTCATCACACAACTCATTATATTTTGTAACCTTAAATTTTTTTGTTACTTTAACTTTGAACAATTCTTGACGTGGGAGACTTGGGTTGAGACTTCACCAATGATCAAAACCAGTTTTTCACGGCAAGTTTTATATTCCAAATTAACTTACACCTACCACTAAATCTCCTACTGAACCTTAAGTCTAAATAACAATATAATCCAATTATAAAAAATATAGCTTACATTGAAAGACCAACCTAAGTACTGCTACTTCATTGTGAGGTGTATCCTATGTGGTCATGTCCTTGCTGGCTATGCACCGTTACGCGTCGGTGTAACAACCCTTTCGCTGGTTTCGGGCCGTTGTATTGGACTGGCGTTTTCCCTTTACTGTTATGCTCACGTATAATGTTCTGGATCTCTTGCATTTATGAAATTGTCGAACCCTTCGTACCCATTTAATACTTCGCCCTTGTGATAATCTGCGGGCCTTAGGGGCTTCTCTATACTCCCTTACTTCTTCAATTTGGCTCACCTTTTCTCTTCTCGCTCTTTTTAAATCTCCCTTGGTGCCCTTCTATCTTGTTCTCGGCATCCTTCTAATTAATGATGAGGCTCGTTCCGATTTACTTACATCCAATTTTATCCTAATTTCTTCATATCCGGTGCCCTTCTGACTATGTTCCGGCAACCTGCTAAATTTTATGAACTCGAGCCCTCACCTTCAGTATAATGGTACGCCCTTCATTATACTTCCTTAGTCGACTTCCAAAACTTACGAGTTCTGTCCACATCCAGATTAAATTAAACTTTTCCGTGGTGATGGGAAATGTAGACCCTATTTTTCTTCCTTAAGCTATACACACATTGGGATCTAGCTAAATTACTCGACCTTACAACTATTCCTGCACCAACAAACACTTTTCTTCAATCAATGTATCACAACATTCTACCTTTTACATAATGACAATTGGTGATCCATGGTATTACTATACAATAATTTCATTTGTCTATCTTACGTATTAAAATTTTTTTCATCAATTATAATCTTAATTTAGTGCTACAACCTAACTTAGCTTCACCCTAGTTCGGACCTTCTATTACATTGAATGAACTTAAATCTTTTCCATTTTCAACCTGTCATGACTACTTGACTCGTGACATTTCGATAAGACATCAAAGAATATTTTTACTTGTTCTCAACCGATAATAATAAATTTAAATTTGCGTTACCAATCAAGTCTTCATAATTTATCAACTTTTTGATTCGTAAGGCTGAATGACAATGGACGCAACGGAACGCAACTGAACGGTCTGAAATGTCAAATTTACGCAGTAAAACAGACGTCCAGGTTAGTTTCTTACAATGGACGCATGATTAATTGAAAGTGACAGTGACGTTGGACCCAAAATTTATAAACAAATATGAATAAAATCAAAAAACTCTTTGCATTCCATTTCCTCTCTGCTTATTACACACTTACCGCAGCACACAACTGTCGCCAAATTGCAAATAATTTGGATGCACAAGTAAGTTAAATTTCGAACCCTCTGACTCATCACTAAACAATGTTTATACAAAACAATTGTTAGAACTGCTACCTGGTGTTAGTTGCTTGTTACTTTTTGAAGCCAACCCGTCCCTTTAACTCGTACACGAATTTGTCTGTCTATTTATTTAGATATTTCTTTTTTACTATTTTCGACACTCTCGTAGACCCATTTTTCGTCATCACAGCGAGCTGAAATGTGGCACACAGGTTCATGTCGCGTGACAATTAAATCTATCAAAATTTGAACCGGAAATTTCCATGGAAAACCCGGAAAATCGGGAAAAATCATTTGAAAATTTGGTACAAATTTGATTAGTGATAAATCCGTTTCAGGAAAAATGCAGTTTTTCGATTTTTCCGGAATTTTCCGACTTTTCCGGAAAATTTTCCGGTAAAAAGGTTTTCTAAATTATGCAGGATCAAGTGTCCTATCAACTGGCATCATTACTTTCCCTCCGACAAATTTGGTACAGATTTGATTAGTGATAAATCCGTTTCAGGAAAAATGCAGTTTTCCGATTTTTCCGAGAAAATTTCTGGAATTTTCCGACTTTTCCGGAAAATTTTTCGGTAAAAAAAGTTTTGTAAATTATGCAGGATCAAGTTTCCTATCAACTGGCATCATTACTTTCTCTCCGACAATGGTGAAAACTTGCAGAAAAAATCTATGAATATTCATGTAAAACGCTTTTCCGGAGTTTTTCAGACCAACGAAGCGTTTGAGCGTTTTGCAACCTAAGACAAAGTTGTAGAGCGAGATGAGTTGCATAAAGTTGCTTTTGTGGAAAACTCCGTGGAAAGCCCGGAAAAGCGGGAAAATCAACGGACAAATTTTCATCGATATGATTAGTGATAAATCTGTTTCAGGAAAAATGCAGAATTTTCCAATTTTTCTGGAAAATTTTCCCACAAAAAAGTTTTATAAGCTACGCGGAATCATTTTTTGTCTCGTCCTACTGGCTTCAATACTTTCTCTTCAACAATCAGGAAAACTTGTATGAAAAGTCAAGGAAAATTCATGTAAATTTAAAAAAAAATTTCATAGTAATAGGAAAAGTCTGGGGAAAACATGGAAAATCGGGAAAATTCTTGTTATATGGGATCAAGTTGGAATACAGCTAAAAAGCCCTGTTTAAAAGATAATTTGAATTTCAGAAAATCGTTGCGGAACTACAACGATTTGATACTCGAAAAATGTTTGTTTTCGGATCGGCAACAAACATGACTTAAAAATTGTTTTAAAATATCTCCATGCAGCACGTAATAACAATTTAGTTAACGTGAAAAAGGCAGAAAATAAAATAAGTAAAAAACGAGTTTTCAAACAAAACTGAGGCCAAGCCGCATGAAAAAGTACAAAATAAACTTTTCTTCACACACAGAGGTGGACTCAGATTTTATTCGCTGACAATCACCGATATATTTCAGTATGATCAATCACAGGTAAGAAGTGATTTGATTCATGAAGGGAAAGAATATTCAAGAGAAATGTCCCAATCAAAAAATCTGAGTCCACCTCTGTGTGTGAAGAAAAGTTTATTTTCTACTTTTTCATACGGCTTGGCCTCAGTTTTGTTTGAAAACTCGTTTTTTTACTTATTTTATTTTCATTTAGTTTGATTTTAATTTAGTTAATTTCTGTATTTTAAATTTTTCCTTTCCACAGTTTGGGTCAATTGCAATTCTTTTAAAATAATATAAAATAATTCTCAATTAAAATCTATTTCAAAATACTCAAAACTAATAACAAATTATATTTCAGTATCTTCTTTCACAATCGCCGCTCACTGCCTGTCATTGTAATTGTACTCTCAATTTTTTCGACTAAATACCTGTTTTGACAGCGAATTTCCCGCTGTCGTCTTACCGTCGGAAAATTAGATAGGTAAACAAAAAAATGTATGATCACTGACCAAAAGTAATACCTGTTAAACTCGAAATTGAGTACTTTTTCATATAGGTATATAAAATATAAAAGCATCTTCATAACTCTCGGCTGCTAAGCATTACGTGGCATTTTTCTAAACTAAAATAAATATTCCACAAAATTACTTACTAACCATTCTAAAAAAATTGTACACGTTTAAAGACGAAGAGCTACTAACTATTATACCCAAATCCCACTATTACTGCTCAATAAGAAAACAAACAAAACCATACAAACCAAAACCGTACACATACTAAGATTATCCTTGTTAAACTTTTAAAGCTCGCTCTACAGTCCCAGCGCCATATCCAATTCACTGCGAAAGGTTAGTAGGGAGCCGGGTGTCATGACCCCCCCCCCCCCCCCCCCTCCACCATGAAACGTTGAACATGATTCAATGCATTTTCCTAATGTGTTAATTCCAACGGAGCTTATTATATATGCTTAATAGGTTGCTGCCACTATTGGACACAGATTTGAGTGATTCTCAATCAGCCAATCGGATTTTTTAAAGACAACTCTGAAGATGATCCGAGTTTTACATTGAGCGATCAAGAAAATCCCTCTGTTTAGTTTTCCTCCACATCCGCCTTAGATATTCAAAGTAAGTTCAATTAATATTTCTTTTCCGAGCTATGTGAATCTGGAAAACGTCCTAGGAAAAAAACCTCGTAATCCTTCCGGATGGAAAAAATATATAAAAAAAAAGGCTGCGCGAGCAAGGAAAGGAATATAGAAACGAAACCGGGAAAATTATGCCTGCCCGACAATTAAAAGCTGCGCCGTGTGGTGCTACCTGTCCATATAACTGCACTGCCAATTTTACTGAAACTCAAAGAATATATATTCATAAGGAATTCTGGGCCTTGACTGATGTTGAAAAAGCGATTTTTCTACTCAAAGTTCATCGAAAAAACTACCTACCAAAAGGAAGAGAACGTTGTCCGAGCATTCGCGAAGAGGGAATTCGTTTAAGTATTCTTTTGAAATTGAGGGACAGAATGTCCAGGTTTGCAAAAGTTTTTTTTTTTTGGCAACGGTAGATGTAAGCCAAAGACGAATTTATTACTTTTTTGAAAAATAATTATAATAACTCAACGGGATCACCAAAACCATCAACTAAAGGCAAACACATAAAGAGACAGACTTCTGCACATAAGGAAGGCGAAGTCAAGAAGCATATTGAAAAATTTCCTTGTATTGATCCTCACTACATTCGATCAGGTACTGAAAGAAAGTACTTGGAAGCGGGAGTAAATTTTAATTTTATATACCGAAAAAAGATCAGTGCGATTTTTGTAAAATATTGAATGAGAGTGAAAAAATATTTTATGAAAGACATTTAGCCTGGAACGAAATGGGTAAAGTGAGACGTAATGAAGCCAGAATCAATACAGACACAAGCACTGCAATATTATTGTATTATTTGCAAAATGTTTTTTCCTTGCCACATGCGAATTTTAGCAATTTTTTTTATAAAAGGAAGTTTAATATGTATAATCTCACAGGTCATTGTAATTTGAACAAAGTTACTTATTGTAGCATTTGGAATGAAACGCAAACGGGTAGAACAGGAAACGACATTACAATTGCCCTAATAAAAATATTAAATAATATATTGGCAGATAATCCTCAAATAAATTCTATTATCCTATGGCCAGACTCGTGTATTCCCCAAAATAGGAATAGGATAACATCTTTCGCTATACTTAAATTCATGGAAAAGAATACAGAATTTAAAAAGGTAATCCAACGATTTTCTGAATCTGGTCACTCTAGAATTCAGGAACTTGATGCGGTTCATAGCGTTATAGAGCGCCATTTAAGAAATATATTTTATCATAGCCCACTGTCACTTTTAAGAGCATTGAAATCTATGGTTATTGATAATGTTAAATTCAAATTGATGCAATGTGATTCCAAAGATTTTTTTTTAACTATAATTCGGCAAGCACTGGTTTACAGTTTATCCCGTGTACCACCACCATGGAAATCGAATATGATTCTACAGATTTTCTTCCAATTCAATATCGCAAGGATTATGGAGACAAAGCAGTTTATTCTGTTCCTATTTTTGCTACTGCAGGCCGGAAAAGACGGGTAGATTGCAAAGAATTGCCAAGTGTGAATCATATAACGGTAAAACCGACGATTTCGAAAGAGAAGCTAAAAGATATATCTTCGATGTTAAAATTCATGCCGTCAGAAGATGCTAATTATTTTAAAGTCGTTTTAAAAATCAAAGACTAAAGTCAAATTTATATTTAGTAGCTACGAAATTGCATTATTTGTGTTTTCTTGTTATTCAAACTATGTTGAAAATAAATTGTTTCAGTATTATATAAAATTAATTGTTTTATTGTTCTATCTCCATATAGCAGAGCATTGAGATTTTTCTATGCATTAATAGTTCTTAACTGTTCAACATCTCAATTTTGTTCAATCTCCACAATATTCAAATGTAGATGTTGCAAATATATGGACTTGTGTTCAATCTCCGTTTTGCAACTTTTTCGAAAAATGCGTACTATATCTAATGTACAGCAACCCTTACCCCCTTTTTTTCTACAGAATGCTACGAAGCTCACAGAATCTAAAAATGAGAATTTTGTAATTATATGTCTATACTACTATACTTTTTTTTTAACTTTACTTTTTAATTTACTTTTAATATTCTTTTTAACAACCCATTAAAGTAAAATTGACATACCGAATCTTTAGGTAAAAGATTTTGTTTTTGCATAATTAATATTTTTGATTTGTATCACCTTTTTTGTTAGCCTATATTCTAGAAAATAAACAATAGCTTAAATATGATTTTTTTTGTGAAATAAACTGAATCACCCGATCGTATATAAAGAAATTGAAGGCCCACAAAGCATCTTTTTCTCATTAATGATTCTTTCGATTCAAATGGAATCGATTTCATTTATCAAAGCTGGATAACTTCTTTAATTAGAACTAGAAATACGATTATCATCCTTCGAACACCTCTGAAATTCAATTAATTGGTTTGGAATCAGAATTTTAATACTTATATAAAACTAGATAGAAATTATCGAGACTTTTGACTTTTTACATCAACTTAAAGCATTAAAGTACTTATTTTGTAACTGTATCTTCCAAAACTGCAATTTTCCGATACACACCCACTCTGCCGTACAGAGGTCCTTAGTGTGAAAACAATTTTCCAAACTAAGCTGTTGAAAATCTCTAAATCTGCACCATGTAAAACACATTTTCATTCATTCTCTCCATAAATTCACTTCAAAATCAACATCATGCCTGTTCCGTGTGAAACAATTTAGTATAAATAGAGCCAACGCTTTTGATGATAACATCAGGAGAGAATTTTATCTAAATTTCAATTTAACTTTAATTTTACCTCTCGTCTATTTTTTACATTTTTACATGATGGTGTACTGCAATCTACCAAAACTAAAACTGAAAAAAAAAAATAGAAAAAGCACGAAAAACTTTTTCAATTTATGCCACTTTTAATCTTTTATTCCTTTTACTCGTCCGGATGTGGTGGCGCAGGACTCCATCCCACTACCCGCTTCAAAAGGGCGTAAATGCTAGCATATAGAAATAGTAAATAACTTCCTGGAAAACCTTATAAGTGAACTTTCAATTAAAACTTAACCGCAATTCGTACACGGAAAAACAATTACAGTCTGGAATTAGGTAACCATAGAATGGTTGAGAATATTTTTGAAAATCCCTCCCTCCTCCTCCTCCTCCACCCACCACCCTTCACCCTCCAGCACTAAATCTCGTCCCGTTTCAAGCAGACACAGTCCCATAAAACACTAGTAACGTCTGGTGTCATTAGCCCGTTTGTACATCCGGATAATCCCCTTTTCTGCTTGATTATATTCAAATGTGCTTTGTAGTAACTTGTAGGCATTATGCCCGGTTGGAATTTCCCTGATGTTTCCGTTCCGCTCCCTGTTCCTGTTCATTTGCCAGGAATTTGTGGAACTGGGAGTCTTCTTGGTTCTCAATGTGATAATACCATCATGCCACCAACAAAGTGTGTGTCTGTTTTACCGCTAATTACACGATAGTCTCATCCCATTATCCCATTAAAATTCACTAAATCTCGATCTAAATTGAGCGATTGTGGCCGATGCTAGTTTGTTCTTTTGCATCATGCATGGTGTGTGGCTTGTGCCAATTTAGATGAGTCTAGTCTAGCTCTAGCTGAATTAATCGCTATTCGGAATCTCATCAGCATTTCCAACTTCCAATGGAATTGTTATGTAGTACGAGTATTGTTGATTGAAGTAGGTACTCCTCCAGACCAGACGATAAGAAGAACTTCTGTTGGCTGAGGGATTGATGCCAGTCTTTTGGGTAGGTAGGTACTCTCCTTCTGTTGTTGCGAATATGTATGTAGATTAAAATTGAAGAGATAATCTAGACCGTTGACAGTGCCCGTCTGGAATCGATTTTAACAAAATTAAATATTGACGAGCATTTGATGACTGCTGAGCGAACGCCTCTTGCTGTAAATATCATTTTCTAGGGCTCTGACAGAAGCTTATCAGCTATGAAATCAATTATGAGTGAGTTTGGATAGAAAAAAAAACATTTTTTTTTTTAATTATAAATATTTGATATTTGAATTTTGTAACGTGAGAGATTTTATGAATTTATTTTCTCTTCACGCTGTGATTGAAATTTCAATTGTTGTGCTGATGCAATACGTTGTTAAAAATTTATTGGGTGGCAATCGAAATACTCTGATTAGTACTGGGCAGTACACTCCTTTCCCAGTTTTCTGTTTAAGTTCATTTTTAATTTATGGAGAGACCTCGATTCCAAAACTCGGTCATCCTGAAAATTAATTTCTTCTAAAGGTCGATGCAACTTACCGGCACAGCACGAACCGGCACAGACAGACATCGACCGGCACCGGCATTTTTCATGCATATGTATATAACTTTGAGGGAAGGCAGGCAACGCGAGTTTTTTCCAACTTAGGATAAAAACAAGTGAAAAAGCTAGAATTGGTCTAAGACCAATTCTTATGATACCCTAGCTGAATGCACGTATGGTCACCCATTTGAGCAATTTTGATTTTTTGCATTGGTTTCTCGCATATATTTCTAGAACGGCTCGTTGGACAGAAAAAATGATTATAACCAATTTTATGGGATTTCTTATGCTGAAGAAGTACAATAAAAATTTCTAGGACTGATCGTTTTCAAAGTACATATATGTAGAAAACCTAAATTTTTATATGGCAACACAAAGAAAGGGTTGCCCGATTTAGTCCATTTTTAATATTATATTTGCTATTACTATGAAAACACAATGCACCAAATTTCAGCTTTCTATGTCTCAGCTTTCTGTGTTCTCAGGTAGTGTCCAAATATATCGAGGAAAACGAAATTTTTGTATGGCAGCCCCACGAAGGAGTTGCCCGATGTAGTAACGGCAGCTGTCTGCAGCTATAAAAATATAGCCGCCGAAATCAGTCTCGTATCCAAGTCCAGTCCTGTGAGGACGAAACCTGAAAGAAAAAAAATAAGGGGGCCACAAAGAACCGCGCTCCTTAAGTTGAATGCTCTAAAAAACTTATCTGAGGTAGGTCGTTTGCTTCCTGTACTGCGTACTAGCGAATATGTTGCAGTCCCTCTGGCCATCGGGAGTTTAGTTAGCACTGTTTGAGAACAGGTATCCAAATGAGTCTTACATTAAACATTAAGACATTAAATGTAGATAATCGACAGAACAACAAACACAGTTTAGAAATAAATCAAATTTTCCTATATGGATGCGTGACGAGTAGTAAACAGTCAATGACAGCCAATTAAGTCGATTCACGACTCGAACCACAGTCAGCGAACAAACCCGCCTCTAGGTCTAGCAGGTGGTGACATCTATCAAAAAAGGGAGGAGATCTTGACAGAATGTTCTAGATGTCAATAATGGCGGGATTCCGGCGGGCATTGTTAGCAGTAAAAAGTCACCGTGCATTACGGTAGTAACAGGAAGATAAACCGGCCCGAGCAAGAGCGCGTGGCCAAGCAATTGAACTTAGAATAAAGAGTGCTATAAAAAAGGAAATAAAAAGAAAAATTTAAAAATTAAAGAGGTAATCGCAGAGAAGCAATTGGGAATCAGCCATCTCACATTTCCAATCGAGCAGGAGTAAAAAATTGTGAATTTTGGTGGGGATAATTTGTGGTAAGCTCTTTCATAAGAAAAGTAAAACAAAGGGGAATAATAGCTGATACTAGTGGCTTTAGCTGCGTGCAGGGCGTATAGCGATTTGCGGCTCCATGGTTAAGAGTGCCTGTGGGCTTTGACGTAACTTGAAAATTCTCTAACAAACAAACCTGAAATCTAAAGTGAAGGTCAAGGAGGCAGTCCGTGTAAGTAGAATTCCTGCTTAAGAAAGAAAGAAATATAAGTCCAACCAATGGAAATAATTAAATATTGTTCCACCTAGGGATACGTGGAAAGGAGCCTGTAACACTCCGGGAAGTCTGCCTCCAGGAACGTCACGGTCCACCGGGGTCGTCAGTGAACTTCCCGGCGGAATTTGCGTAGTGTCAATAAACTTAAGTTAACTTAATTAACGCTGTGCGCAGGGCACACTCAGGTACCCATGCGAGGTTCTAAATTTCCAGTGACCTCAAGAGATTGTTCATTATAGCAGCTTAAATTCCGGGTCATCATCCAGTACCAGAAGAAAGAAGAAAAAAAAAATAAGGAGTGGAATATACAAGACAAACGGAAGAGTCTTATAATTAAGTTAATCACTTATAATAAATTTAATATTCCGCGGATTCGTAATCCTTTAGTAATATAAGTATACACACAGAAGTAGCAAGTAAAGGCGAGCAGTGTACGATATTAATAGATACCGCGTAAGCTTTCTATAACCAAAGCGAGCGTATGAATATACTATAATCTCTTTTGGTCTGTTAACTTATTGCTGATTGCGAGAAATTGAATGAATTAATGTAGTCTAGTAACCAAGCAAGGTAATATGTTGTGATTAGTAGTGTGCTTAAGTAGCGAGGCCTCGGGGTCATTGGATGTTTTTTTGTTGTAAGAATACTTGGCTTAGTCTACGGGAGTACTTAGTCTTAAAAGTTGGCTAAAACTTTACTTTTATGTTTTATTATAAATTATATTTTCTTCCTTTCCTAAGCCAGAAGCGTTATTAGAAGAGTTACTCTAATTAGGCCTCCTGTGTAGGCCGGTAGCAGTTAAGTAAGTGACTACAGCGCAGGGTAGTGATCGTAATGGAATTTGTATTGAATTTTTAAGAATTAAGCCCGTAATGTTAGAATAAATCGCTTGACGGTATATGCTGAGTAGTTAATTGTGGGGTATGAGGTATTATGGACGGCGTTGGTATACCTGCTAGTAGACATTAGGCAGGGTGGGATACGGGGTGGCTCGAGTTGTGTCAGCCGGAAGTTTTATTGAGGTGGCTCGTGTCCTACTCTATCAATCGCAGATGCGACGACTTCTCTTCTTCCCTCCCACCCTCGACGAGCTTAGTCGGCTTAGATGGAGGTAACACCAGGGAGGAAAAGTGAGCGCGAAGCATTGGACCCGGACGACTACTTTTCTGAGCCTCCTAATACGTAATACGTAAATTATGGCTCCCAATCTTTTTATCTGAAGGAACATTTAAGCATGTTTCGGCGGGGGACCTGGCGCCCACTAGCTTAGCTATACTCACTGTGCATGGAGGACGGCTTGGACGTAAGTGTAAATCGCTGGACTATGGCTATATGGAGAGTCAAGTTGTTGCTCGCGACTAGGTTTGTTGGTTCACCATAGATTTTTTTTCCTTTTGTAGTAATTACTGACTTTGAATTTTCGCTAGTGGGGTTTGGCTGGTTGGCCTGGATATAACTAATTAATTCCTTAAGTTTTTTTCTGTGACTAAATTGAAGCCCCAACCTACCTCCAAACAAAAGTAGCCCTTCAGCTGATCTTCCGAGAGCAGCTAAAGATCAGTGTTACAATGTGTCTCATTTTCGAACTTAATTTTAATTTTCTTTTAATGTCCGTGTACAAAATTTCAGCTTTCTAAGTGAACGCGTTCTCGAGTTATCGTGCGTACGGACGGACAGACGGACATGCAAAAATCAAAATAACTTTTAATTTTATGCGGGGGTGTCCAATCCATTTTGCTCTATCATCATTATTTCTGTGCGTTACAAACGGAATGACAAACTTAGTATACCCTATAGATTTCATCTTGGGTAGGTATAATAATAAAAATCTCTGTCTGATTATAAGAGCTTAGGAGTACTTTACAAAAAGTTAGAATTTTCATATTTGGTTCAGCGGAATATAGTTGCTAAACGAAAAAGAGAAAACTATTCAAAACTGATTCCATGTTAACTTTGCAACTACACCAGAAACTGACAAATGCCGGTTTGGTTTCTAGCCACCAATAGCGATGAAGCAATGAAGTTTGCGTTTCGTGCTGGTATCTGCCGGTGCCGGTTAATGTGAATTATCTAATTTGTTTTCATAGAAAAATATTTGGTCTGTCTGTGCCGTTAAATGTGCATCGACCTTAAGTCTTTCTAATGTCCTTTATAGACTAAGAGCTGGCAAACAAAATTTTGATGTCATTACATAAACAAAATTTTCCATTTTATGATATTCACTTAACATGACAACTTATTCAGAAGTCTGCCTGGATACCAGTGGTGGAGAGCTAGTTCAAAAATAGACTAAATCTGGCAATCCGTTCTTGGTACTGCCATATAAAACTATAATTATTCACTATATATTTGAAAACACTGCCTGAGAACGCATTGAAGTATAGCGCCGAAATGTTGCACACGGCGTTTTCATAAAAAAATACATATATGAGTTCAAAAATTGACCACCAACAAATCAGCAACCCTTTCTTGGTTTTATACGGCAACAACAAGAAAGGGTTCTTCGATTTATTAAAATTTTTAAATAAGTTTTATTATTTTATGAGAACGCTGTGTGCAAATTTTCAGCGCAACTATGGTTTTTCAATATATATTTGAACACTGCCTGAGAACGTATCGACCTCAGGCAGTGTTCAAATATATATTGAAAAACCATAGTTTTATATGGCAGCACAAAGAACGGGTTGCGCGATTTGGTTTATTTTTGAACTAGTATATCTACCATTGCAATGAAAACAGCTCTCTGCCTATACGCGTTCTTAGAAAGTGCCTTTATATACATGTGAAACACGACATTTTTGTATTGCAACCTTACGAAGGAGTTGCCCGATTGGTCCCATTTTTGAAACTAAATTTTTTTTTTTTTTTTGAGAAAAATCTCGTATGCATAATTTCAGTACTCTAAGTGAAAGTGCTCCCGAGTTATCGTGGCATGACGTTTTACTCATTTTCCGCGTCTTTGTTGCCGTCTTCCACCACTTTCTCACCAATCAGATTCTCTGCCATTTTTACTATCGAACATGAGATATAATTCTCTGCTTTCTCTGCTGGTACACAAAAAATCAGCCTTTATGAAATCACGTAACTTAACCGATTTTGTTTTAAGTCTTCGAGGCCATTTTGTAGAGTCCTCCACCACTGGAAGCCAAGCAGACTTCCAAATAAGTTATCAACGATATTATGAGGGTAAGATAAGATGGAAAATTTTGATTATGAAATGACGTCAGTATTTTAGTCACCAGCTCTTCTTCTACAAGGTATTGTTATGAGATTGAACTTCATTTGTGTGAATCATTTGTATATCATAAAATATGTTAGAAAAACTTTTAAAGTATATAACTTTCGTAAATAAATTGCACTAAAAAGTAAAAAGAATTGTTTTCTTTCTCAGTGATATACACAAGAAAAGTTTCGTTGTTGTAAAATAAGAAATGCTACAACTTAGATTAAATCTTAAAATTTTGGACATCCGTAACTATAATCAAAATTGTCTAACTAGAACTGAAGCCCAAACTTTTTAGATTTAATCTAAATTGCAGCATTTCTTATTTTACAACGAAATTTTTCTTGTGTACACTACTGATAAAAAAAAAGTGAGCAGCCGCAGTTTTCTTGAAATTCCCCGATCGTTAAAATAAATGCTGATATTTATAAAGGGTTTTCCAATAGGGACTTGACAATTTTGAATTTAGTTTCTGAACGCACCTTTTCACTTAACATCGAACTGTCACTGTCAGGTTATTCAGTATACATAACCTTTTCATCATGGTGAAGTACACGAACGAACAACGTCTTAAAAATATACTACAGAAATTCGGAGTCGGTGGCCGCTACTTTAAGACCGTTAACTCCGATTTTCGGTCGTAATTCTCGCCCTAGTAGACAGGCAGTAACAAGTTTAGTGAAAAAGTTTGAGTCTATATATTCGTTGTGTGATGTTGCCGTGCCAGTGAGACTACGGGTTGGTCGAAGTGTCGAAAATATCGCTGCCGTTGAAACGTCCGTAGCAAATGATCCAAATCAGTCAATTCCACGGCGTTCTCAAGAGTTGGGCATCGCCAAGACCACTTTATGGCGAATTTTCCGCAAGGATCTTACTTTACACCCATACAAGATCAGGCTCACTCAAGAATTGAAGCCGATGGACCATTCGAAGCGACGTATGTTCTCCGATTGCGCTCTGGAATAAAAGTAGTCAAGTCCTTATTGGAAAACCCATTACAACCATTTTTGGAGAACGGGTTGTTAATAGCTTTGGAAGATATTCAAAATAGAAACGAACACATATTTCAACATGATAATGTCTAACGGCCCGGAAGACTAAAATCTGGTTTCAAAAACATAACAATTTTCAACAGCTGGCCTGCTCAAGGTCAGGTTTTGAACTCTATCGTAAATCTCTGGGGACACATCAATAGCAAAATTCACAAAACTTACGTTCGCAATATCCACGATCTTTGAATAGCTGTAGAAAAGACTTGGAATGAAATTCCATCAAGTTTAGTTGAAAATCTAATATTGCCTATTCTAAGAAGACTAAAGGAAATATTTAAAAATAAAACAGTAAATATAAAAATTAAGATAATACCACCTTGATCAAAAAGTTCCCGGAATATTGTCCCCTTCAAAGTAATCCCCATCGACTGCAACACACTTATGCCAGCGCTTGATCCAATCCTCGAAACATTTTTAATATTCGGTTTTCGGTATGTCCATCACTGTTTTCTGCGATTTGTCCATGACCTCCTCTCGGCTGCTGAAACGCGTTCCCCGTAATGGTTTTTTTTAACTCGTTCGAACATATAGAAGTCACAGGGAGCCAAATCAGGTGAATTCGGTGGCTGTTGGATGGTATTTGTTGCATTTTTCGCCAAAAACTTACGAATAATGATGGCACTGTGCGATGGTGCGTTATCATGGTGCCAAATCTATGAGTTTTCTGCCCACAATTCTGGTCTCTTTCGGCGAATTGCTTCACGCAAACGTCTCATAACGCCCAAATAATACTCTTTGTTTACTGTCTGTCCTTCTGGCAAAAGTTCATGATGCACTACACCATTGTAATCCATGAAAACCGTGAGCATTGCCTTCTCTTTTGACTGAAAACGACGTGGTTTTTATGGTCTCGGCTCATTTGGTGCACGCCATTCACTTGCCTGATGTCCGGATTGCGTGTCGTACTCATAAACCCACGTCTTGTCTCTAGAAATGATCCTTTTGATGAATGTGGGATCGGATTCAGCCTCGCAAATCAGGTCTTTTACGACGTCAACATGGTCTCTTTTTTGCATGAAATTGAGGTCTTATGGCACCAACTTTGCTGCTACACGACGGAAACCCAAATCATTAACCAAAATGTCTTGGATGGATCCATAGGCAATATTCAAGTCCACCGTTATCTCTCTGATGGTTAATTTGCGGTTCTTGACCAACATTTCTTTTACTTTATCAATGTTTTCGTCGGTTTTCGATGTCGATGGTCCGCCACTGCGTTCATCATCTTCGATTGACTCACGACCACTTTTGAACCGCTCGTGGCACTGGTAAACGACCGTTTTCTTTAGAGAATCGTTACCGAAACACGTTTCCAACATTTCCAACGTTCGCGCACCATTAAATCCGCTTTTTACGGAACATTTAATACAAATTCGTTCTTGCAAATTTAAATCCATTTTTAAAAGTACAACAAATCGCCAACACACACAGAGATAGATGTAGTCTTGGCTAGGTAACTTTTGCTAATGTCAAGCTATGACGCTAAGATTTAGAGGGAATATCAGCACCAGATACTAACTTAAAAAAAAAACAGAACTCAAATCGGAACGATGGGAGTGCCACACTGTGGTTATTCCGGGAACTTTTTGGGTATATGCTCATATTTTAATTCAAAATTTTAAGTGACCAGTTTCTTTCTATTAAAATTTCGTGCCATTTGTTACTGTAATCAAACGATTTTTAAAATATTCTTCTCTGCTCATTGTATTTTGCTCAGTAGTGTATATCACTGAGAAAGAAAAAATAGTTTTTACTATTTAGTGCGATTTATTTATTTAAAAAGGTTCTCTCTACTCTCGATTCTCAAATCTCAAATCGCAACTCTCGAATATCGACTTTCGTCACTCAAATATCGAGTATCTCCTCTCGAATCTCGATTCATGAATCTTGACTCTCGAATCTCCCCTCATATTACACACGACCCAAATTGGACAAATTGGTGGCTACCAGTCCATCCCAAAATCTCCAAAATGTCAGACAATTTTGCCCATCTGAAAGCTCCCCATGCACTCATTCAAAACCAAAAACCTTATGAAAATCCATCCACGGTTACTACCCTAAAACCCCTTCGACACGAGCCGCAGTCTCAGGTGCTCAGGCACAAAGCTATTTAGTAAGAGGTTATCGGATTTGATAAAAGTTATCTAAAAATAATTCTGACTACAACGAATATTTTATTGGAATTTTTATTATTGCCTTTTATAAATGGACAACAACTTTCCCGTTAGGAAAATAAGTTCATTATACCGATGTGTGTGATTTCTCCTATACTACTTTTCCTTTAATCATCAGGAAAGGTTCTAGAAAGGTCTCCCAAAATTTTTCAGTGACTGCCTGGATGACATCTGCATATAAGTTTGCGTTTGCTTGCAACAACTCTGACTGAATAAAACTTGTGTTCTACGCAAATGGGTACCCTGATGCTTATCTCATTGGTGCTTATTTCGCTGTTTACTTCCATACTTACCTAACGCATCTTGTTGATTTCCTCGATGCTTAGATGGCTGGTTACTTTTCTGTTTACTTCAGTTTTACTATTTATCTTATTGTTCATTTCGCAGCTTATTTCTATGGGTAGAAACATAGGTGGCGCTGGTTGTGATCTAAGCTTTCGGTCGAGCCTAGCAAATTGTTCTTGTCGTTGCAGTTAAATGATGATGCTAAAACAACATTTGTTGTATCACAGCCTAAAGCTGAGATTGCGATATACTAGCTATGTTTCTACCCTACTGCGATGCTTATAGCTCTGCTTACATCGATCTTATCTCGCTGCTTTCCATGCTGATTACAACTTGTAAGACGATATTTAACCAAGTTGGTCACTAGTGTACTTTCTACTCCGCTATAGCATCTCACTAGAAATCCGTATTCGAAATAATAATTCAGGATAGGCATGTTGAGGACTTTTTTATACGGGAATTGATGTCTTCTTCTCTTGTCTTCTGTACCACTAAATTGCAGTAATCAGATATCATCATCAAACCCCAATCGATGAAATGATTAATTTTTGTCCATTGGGTTCCGTGCAGGCTGTTTTTTTGTGTATGCATCGAATTGGTCCATGCTTGGCTTGGATTGGTCCATGCCTTAATCTACTTGGCGACTATCAACCTTCCATAAGACTCTGCAAGCTGAATTCAGGTAGCAGCATATATTACAAGCAATTTTTAGATCTTGGGGGGAGGGGAGGGGGGCGCTGCTGATTCTGATCTCTTTGTCGTAGCTTAGGCTTTAAGTACTTTTATATTCACCATATTCATTTTGATTTATCCTTTTCAGCAACCACAAAATAAACTAAAATGAATTTGCAATGAACTAATATCAGAATACACACCTTAAAGTACGACAAATTAGTCAGCTGCTTCCGAGGTTGTGATAAAAATGTTAAACTGTGGTAAATGGATATTCTACAGCTAATTAGAGCATTACAAGTGCTTAAATTCGAAATAATATTTTGAATTTGTAATGTGAAGTGTCATTTACAGTTCATTCTACGTCATGCAGAGCATGCTGCACGAAAACATTTGTAGAAAAATTCATTTCATTTAGGTGTATATTTTAACCCTCAAAGAGGGTGATTCTGATCTTTTGTCGTACTATTTAGGCGTGTTTTTTAACATATTTTGTCGTACTTTTTTTTCAACACAGTCCATTTTGTGTCTTCACTATTATCTACAACAAAATGAATTATAATGAATTTTCGGTGAACAAACGTCAAAAAACACGCCTAAATATGCGACAAATTAGTCAACTGCTCAAGAGGTTGTGACACAAATTTTACACTGTGGTAAATGGAAATTTAACACCTAATTAGAGCATTACAATTTACAAGTGCCTAAATTCGAAATATTATTTTGAATTTGTAATGTGAAGTTTCATTTTCAGTTCATTCTACGTAATGCAAGGCATGCTGAACTGAATAAAAACGCGAAAACGTTTGTAGAAAAATTCATAAATTCATACGACTAAGCTACGACAAAGAGATCAGAATCACCCTCCTGGGGGGTTAATTTATCCTTTTCATCAACCATAAAATAAACTGAAATGAATTTGCAATGAATTAATGTCAGAATAGACGCCTAAAAGTACGACAAATTAGTCAACTGCTTCCGAGATTGTGATAAAAATTTTAAACTGTAGTAAATGGAAATTCCACACCTAATTAGAGCATTACAAGTGCTTAAATTCGAAATAATATTTTGAATCTGTAATGTGAAGTGTAATTTTCAGTTCAATCTACGTCCTGCAAGGGTTGCTGCTGTGAATAAAAATATCAAAAAATCCGTAGAAAAGTTCATTTCATTTCATTATCATAATTACCTCCTGGAGGGGGTGTTTTTTGACATATTTTGTCGTACTTTTTTTCAAAACGGTCCATTTTGAGTCTTCACTATTATCTACCACAAAATGAACTATAATGAATTTTCGGTGAACAAACGTCAAAAAACAAGCCTAAATATGCGACAAATTAGTCAACTGTTCAAGAGGTTGTGACGAAAATTTGACACTGTGGTAAATGGAAATTCAACACCTAATTAGAGCATTACAAGTGCTTAAATTCGAAACATTATTTTGAATTTTTAATGTGAAGTGTCATTTTCATTTCATTCTACGACATGCAAGGGTTGCTGACGTGAATAAAAATATGAAAAAATCAGTAGAAAAGTTCATTTCATTTAGGCGTATATTTTGACATTAAAGTACGACAAAAGATCAGAATCACCCTCCTGGGGTAGCCAAACCCTGGACACTACTAAATACCTACATCATAGTTGGCTTCCCAAATACTGTTTTTGTTCTTAATACAGTAATTGAATACTAATTAATAGCAATTAAATGTAATTTTGACCTTAAAATCCACTCAGTATGACCGTTTTGCTCTTATCCAATTAGAAGGTAAAGTTAGCACCTAAGAATATTGCAATGGATTGAATGCATTTGTGCATAGGGAAGTAATGTATAATAACAAAAAATTACACTTACCAACTACAAAACTGGTAGGTAACCTAAATTCTTCATTTACTTAACAGAAACTGATTTATATATAACTGTAAATTGCACATTGCATTTGCACCTTATACTTTTGAACTGCATATGCATATGTACACATAAACATCAACACAGCCTGTAAATTTTTCCACACAGATAAAACACTCTAAATTTTGATGGGTGGTCAAGTAGTAGAGATACGAATTTATCTCTTCATATTTAACTCTTTATGAAAGTCCATCAGAGCGGGTCAATAAAGTCGTCAAAATGCAACGCGAGTTAAATAAAGAAAATTAGCAACAAACGAATAACTATAGCAATTCATAAAATTAACATCAAATACAGTTACTTAGCCGCAGTAAATATTGGTCGACACGATCTTCAACGATGATCGATGATTACAGATTCTTAGAGATTTCTTAATATTATTCATAAGATGCGACCGATTTTTGCTTTATCAAAACCCGTGAGGTAAGATAAATTATTCATATGAAATTTCGCCAAAAAGTGTGGCAAGGTATTTAGGACACGATTGATGAATTATTAAAAAACGAAATTATTCTTAGCTACATATACATAAATATGTGTATATGTATAGAAGAAATAAAGTCACTTTTCGCTCTCGTTCTACCTATATGTATGAATGTATGTGTATACATATATATATGTATATTGCTGCTTTTCAAATGTGTGCTTTGCAATCGTGAGACTTGCTAATTAGATCAAGTCCTTTGATCTTTATTGGTACAAATTCTAGGTATTCTCTGCGCAAGAAGTCAACGATGTAGTTTTGACTGAAATGGGGAATTATGGATGTACTTACTGATGGAAGAAAGTATAGACGACCACTATGATCATATATCATGTAACCGTTATCACACCAGAGAACCCACTAATTGAGTAAACATGATCGGCACAAGATCGATTCTCAGTGTTATGTAAATTCTCCAAGTACACCTATATTTCTCAGATAGAACAAGTAGTGCAGAAAATTATCTCAACAGTTCATAAATGTTCCTGGTATGGAGTGTTGGATTTTAAAGTAATTAAATATTTTTAATTAGTAATATATTATATTGGTGATTGGTGGAGTTTAGTGTAAAGTTTTTCTGGAAAATCATTGATCGACATGTGCATTTGGTTAGAAGTTGTTTTATTGACTGACGAAGTTCAGTCGAAAAATTCATCGTAGAAAATTAATTCGATAATTGGATCACACTTTACACACACTGTGCGAAAATACGAAGCCATTAATAATATTTCTATATGTATTCAAAGTGATTTGTTTTTTTTTTCATTATATTAAAAATAAAAATTTTTGAAACAAATAAAAAATGTTAACTAATTGTGCAGTGATGCAGTTGTTTTTATCAATAGTGTTGCGTTTGATTTTAAAATCTATGCAAGAACATTAAAAAGCCGAATGACGACAAAACCCACACAAAAATAGACTGAAAATTTTTTCTTGTTTTTTTTCTTTTCTTGTTTAAAATGAAAACGTTGCTCTTGAAGTCAACAAGAAAATTGATCCTATTATTATTGTTTGGTTTACGTTTTCTCGCAATGGATGGAGTGTCCTTTAACAATGTGGTGGTGGTGCATGGAGCCATGGTTGCAGTTCCTTTGTCGTCGACATTAGGTTCCAATATAGACGATATCAGTGCAAAGGATGATATTATATTCAATAGTGAATGGATGGTACATGAGGGTAGTGAAACGTACACAACATCTGACAAACAAAGATATCGAATTCAACGTAATACCTATAACGAGGAAAATCCTTTAGTAAAAGCAGCAGCATCACAAAGCAGTAGTACAGTTATCATACAATCTGAAGCAGGTCCAATAGAAACAAGCTATAATATCGCCTTCAAGAGTGGTGTACCCAATTTGGACGATATAAACTCAGGCCAGACTTATAATGATGACAATGAGAAGAAGGACGATGATGATGATGTATATAGTAAGGCTAGATATATTGCAACAACGCCCAGGATAATGGATTCAATTTTAAAGGAATCAGAGAGCCGGTAAGTGTAGTTATATACTCTTTATTAATCCTTCAGAATTTGTAGGTAGTATTTTCTGTGTGTATCAGTATCTTTAATAGTTCTTTTTTGGTTATGGTATTATAATAAAAGTGTGAATAGATTGTATAGTGCGGTGTTGTCAAACTTCTTTTTTGTTTGATACATTTCAAAATTAAATTCAGGGAAACATATGAAGGATTGAGGGTGGTTGTTGTTAGCAACAAAATAGGTAAAGTTTAACTTTATTTTTTATTAACAAACTTAACTAATAGTGCCCATAAATTAAACGAAAGAAAGATGACTAGAAGGAATGAAATTTTCATAATTATGGTCCAGAGTCTGTGGGGGTAAGGTAAGAAATAAAGATTTGAAGTGCTCCGATTAGTTCGGCGAAAGAAACATCACTTGTTTTTTTATTATGAAAACTCACCTACAGTGGGAACTCTGTGCGTAATTGGCTTCCATGTTTCTTTCGAACTGTTAGTCAAGCGAAAAAAGTGAATACGAAAATGTTTATCATAAAATGCACCATTTGACTAATTCGCACGAAATTTTTGAAGATGACGTTAGAAATTAAGGGTAGCTTGGATTTCGCTATTGTCTTTTGGAGCTTTTATAACTTGACCTCGTTTCCACACCACTTAAAAGCTCTTATCAGGTTTTTATACCTTGAATTATATCATTGGGTAGATACACTAAGTTTGTCAGATTAGACACCCACGCATAATATAAAAATTCTTTTTGAGTTTTGCATGTTCATCTATCCGTCCGCAAGGGCGCGTAGACCGATAATAGCAGCCAAATAAAATGTTGTATACAGGTTTTTGTTTTTATAAAATCTATAAATAAAATAATGAAATAGTACGAAAATGAATGAAATCTGGCAACTCCTTGGTAGAGCTAAGGGGGGTCCTTGGCTGAACTGCCTGTGGCTCCTCTTGTTATTATATTCTTAGTTTTTTTTAAAGAAAAACTTGAATAAAATACGTTGTCTTGGAATGAGTTTTTTTGCTTTGGTTTTTATTTTTTATATCTTCTCACACTCTTTATTTTTTATAATTATTTTATTTTTGCTTTCTTATAACCTTTTTATTTCTTAAAAAATACTTCCAACTCTCGTTATCTCTCAAGAAAAACTGGCATAAAAAATATCTTTTTATTTTAAAAACAATTCTAAAATCTGGCCTACTTTTAAATTTAATTTTCGTATACGTACAGCAATTACAACGAAATGATTTTTTTAACGAATAAATTAGTTGTGGAGTAGTGCCAGAGTAATCGGAAGACCAAATATTCATAATATCGCGAGAAGTATATACCAGTCGCCACAATACTCCCCCACCAGCGAAACCGTGACGGTTTCAGCGAAATCGAGCGGGAACAACTATGATTAGCCGTCCACTTCGAGAAGTTCGTTCTCCAAGTGCACCATCATCAACTCCAGTTTCGGCAAAAGTAACTGTGCGTGGCTGCTTCGTGACCTCCCGGCTGAGCAACGTGTTCTTCTGGAGTTTTACTACGAGATGAGGAAGGGGTTTGCTCAGTTGAACTAACCTCATCGAAGACCTCTTCGTAGCAAGGTTTCAAACGATCGAGATGTTGACTTCTCTATCCTTAATCCGCAGCGGAAAAATTTTTCAGTTCGCTTTAGAACCTTGTAGGGACCTTCATAAGGAGGTTGCAGTGAGATACGAACTGCGTCCGTGCGTACGAAAACGGAATGGCAGGAATCCAAGTCTTTGAATCTGAAAAATTTTGTTAAAGAGTGGTTTGAAGCAGGAATAGGTTTGATTTGGGCCATAGAATCACGCAGAGTTGCTACAAAATCGTTTTGAGTTTTGAAGACTTGTAAGGTAATCGAATATTCTCTCTGTAAACCATCTCTGCTGCCGTAGCACCGAATTCTTCCTTCAAAACGGAACGTAGCCCAAACAAGACGAGATGCAGAATTCTTGACCAAGATTTATTCTGGTGACACATAATTGCTGCTTTTAAGGTCCTGTGCCAACGCTCAACGCATCCGTTTGCCTGAGGATGGTATGCAGTGGTCCTAGAACGCTTGAAGCCGTAAAATTTAGGTAAAAAGTAAAAAGTTGCGATTCGAACTGCGAACCTTGATCAGTAATAATAATTTTAGGGATGCCAAAACGTGCTATCCAATTTTGACAGAGAGCTTCAGCAACAGTGACGGCGCTAATATCCGTAATAGGAATAGCTTCAGGCCAACGTGAATACCGATCGATGATGGTTAGGCAGTACCTAAAATTTTGTGAAGGTGGTAAAGGGCCAATAAGATCAATGTGGATTTCTTCGAAACTTTTTGAACACACGGGGAATTTACTAAAAGAACTCCTAACGTGTCTAGACACTTTGCTCTTCTGACAAGCGAGGCAATTTTGAGTCCAGTTGCGGACGTTCTTCTTAATGGAGGTCCAGAAATATTGAGCAGTGGTCATCTTGGTTGTCGATCGAATACTTGGATGAACCACTGCTTCCAGTGCGACGTCAGAGGCGTCTACCACAACAGCTAGAGGTGCAGAAGTTGAAGGATGTGCTAGCAGAGTGGCTTGGCTCAGTTGCTGTTTGACCAACTCGAATGCTTCGGTAGAATCCTCTGACCAATCACCTTTTCGTGCGCCGTCCTTCTTGGAACCAGTTAGAGAGGCGTTAAGTTTCGCTTGGTGATGTGCGGCGAACGGGGGGAAACGACGGTAAAAGTTCACCATACCAAGGAAACGTCGTAGCTCCTTGACAGTGCCTGGCCGTTTAAACTTGACTATTGCTTCAACTCGTTCAGGAGAGGGTTTGATACCATGCTGATTTATCATATGGCCTAGAAAAAGTATTTGTTTTTGAAGAAATTTACATTTTTCCAAATTAATAAATAGGCCATGCTCCTTAAAACGACTGAAAATTTGCCTTAGGTGATCCAAATGATCTTCAACTGATTTTGATGCAACTAAAACATGATCAAGATAGACGAAACAGAAAGGTAAATTTCGGAGCACAGAGTGAATGAACCTCTGGAACGTTTGTGCTGCATTGCAAAGACCGAAAGTTATTCGAACGAACTCGAACAAGCCGAAAGGTGTGCAAATTGCAGTCTTAGGGATGTTTTTACGTTCAACTGGAATTTGGTGGTACGCCTTCGTTAGATCCAAGGTTGAAAAAAATAAGGGAACAGGTTACATCCCTGAAAAGTCACCGATTTTCTTTAAACTTTGCACACTAGTTCCTTTTCACTCACAAATCACAAATATGAAAACGAAATTTGTCGGAAAGTGATAGTTTCCGAGATAATCGACTTTAAAATTCGCGAACTTTGTACTGCACACAGGCTGACAGACCACACACACACACACACACACACACACACACACACACACACACACACACACACACACACACACACACACACACACACACACACACACACACACACACACACACACACACACACACACACACACACACACACACACACACACACACATATATATATATATATATATATATATATATATATATATATATATATATATATATATATATATATATATATATATATATATATATATATATATACACGCATACACAGACATGCTGGCGCGCGCGCGCACACGAACACACACACAGGCAGGCTGGCAGGGGCAATTTATCGCCACAATGTTTGCTGGGATCGTTTGAATGAGTTCCATGTCTAAATACTATACCTACGCGATCGATACTTCTACGTGAACATCCCAAACTATGTTTGTCGGTTCGTTTTCGATAGTAAACGTAAATTAGTGGATTCCGTTCGTACATTTTGTTCGTGTATTTTGAGTATTTGAATTTTTTTTTATACACAATTTTCTTTGAGCAAGGATATCTGAGAAATTATTCCTAAAATATCACTAATAATCTACTACTAATATCACATAATCTACCACTAATATCACACTAAAAGATGCACTATTTAAAAGTCCATGATGATGAAACATTATAAGGAATTTGAAAGTTGGTTGTTTTTATGAATGATTTCTTTACTCTAATCAGTTATGCCACTCGTTAAATTTAACCAAAAACACATTCATGATCAGTCAATGTTCGTCCAATTTCACATTCGAACGAAGTACCACAAACACTCAAACATTTTCTTTATAATTCAATAAGTACGTACAACTTACATCCTGAAATGATCGCGTTCGGTGGGTTAAGTTAAATTAATAACACCAAATAGGACACCACAAGAGATTTCATCTTAACGAAATGACGACTACAATCGCTTTAACCTCCCCCTTCTCGCATACCGCAAATCTTCATCACATTTAACTATGAGTACCCCTTAATGAAAACAGATTTATTAAAAATCCTTTCTAATCCTCTTTAGATTAATTTCAGATTCGTTCATATTCCATCTTTTGTCTTCCTCATCATATATATGTATTTATTATTTCATCGGCCTAATGAACCACAGAATACAGAAAGACTTTGGATTTTGGCTCTGTTCTCTGTTCAGTTCATTTGTTGCTTATCTTCTTGCCTCATCAAAGCACAGTTCGGTCATAATCCTTTCAAGTTACCAGAAAAGGATATAACAGAGACGGAAAGCTGTTTTCATTCTTCAGAGAAACGTCAAGTCCTTTTGACAAATTGTTTTCCACCAACCAAATTTTCAGGTTAAGAATCCCCTAAGGATAGAAAATTATGAGGACGATGCGCTGTGAAAAGCTCATTAAATCAATTAATTACGACGTTGTCAGTTGTAGCCATTAACAGCGAATAATCTGAAATCTTTTAAGATAACGGCCTGTCGTTATTTATTGGGTTTTACTACCCGCGCTATTACGTTAGCTTAGCTGTAGTTGGAAGAGTTGGAGTTTGAGAGTGCCTTTTGGAATGATTTCGAGCTTTCATTAATATAAACCCGGAAAATTGATAACAATTGACCCTGAGGTGAAAGTGAATATAAAAAAAAAAAAAAAGAAAAAAAAAGAGTTTTATCTTATTTTAGGAAGGGAGGCGGGTTACGCTTTAATTGTAAATTTTCTTTTAGATAAAATGAAGCTTAAGGTACAGTTAGGAAAATTAGTTGAACTTTATATGATTTTGGCTATTAATACTTTCGAGTTGCGCGTAAAATTGCAAAGGTCGTCTAAGACTTGATCTGAGAGATGGTGATTGTGCAAGTCTCATCGAAATATCGAAATTAGAGAGTAACTCTTGTTGTAGTTAATAATAATATATTCAAAAAAAAATGTTCATGAGTACACAAGATCTACAATCTTATATTCGTACAACTAACTAAGCGGATGTAGATGTAAAATTGCGACTGCGCATTAAAAAAAAAAACTAAAACTAAATACAAAATAAAAAGGCTAACTATTCATAGTAGACTAACACAAGAAATAGAAAAAAATTAATAATAAGCATACAAAATAACATGAAAAACTGTATAAAGTAAGAAAAAAATAATAAAAGAAATAGGTCATGAGAGAGTAAGAAAAATCAAACAAAAATTAATCTAATTTATGCCATCCGAAGGAAGAACTGAGAAGCGATCCTTGAACAACCTCTTGAACATGTGCAGGGAACCAGCGTTGCGTAGCCTGAACAAAGTAAGAACAGTCATAAACAGCTGTACGGAAACGAGGCAAGAGAATTTTTGCGTTTCTAGCAGAACGTAGATTTTGTGTATGTGTAAACAAATAGCTTGGGGTTTTGATTTTAGCAGATTATATAGAAAAATCAGTAAATTGAATTCAAGATATTTGAATATGGAGAAGTCGAACAAACGATGATTGAAAGGAGAGATGTGGTCAAACATCGAAGGCCATAGATAAATCGGACGCAATTATTGAATGTGACGTAAGTTTCCGGGAGCAGGTACTATCCAATTTCGGATATATTACATTTCCAAATGTAAAATGAGGTATCAAAAGAGTTTTCACCTATTTTGACCGTATCTCTCTAGACAAAAACGAAAACAAAAAAAAAAGGAGCAAACTATTTCCATCGGTGGATAAAGGTGCATATCAATACTCCTTTTGCTATGCTTTTAATACGAATTATTATCCATTTGGCCATCATCAAAGGAAAGAAAAAAAGAAGGCTATATGCCTTCAAGAAAGGGAGATTACATAATAAAATAAGTAAAAAGTGAGTTTTCAAACCAAACTGAGGCCAAGCCGCATGAAAAAAGTAGAAAATAAACTGTGTTTTCTTCACACACAGAGGTGGACTCAGATTTTTGATTGGGACATTTCTCTTGAATATTCTTTCTCTTCATGAATCAAATCACTTATTACCTCTGATTAATCATACCGAAATTTATCGGTGATTGTCAGCGAATAAAATCTGAGTCCACCTCTTTTTCATGCGGCTTGGCCTCAGATTTGTTTGAAAACTCGTTTTTTACTTATTTTATTTTCAGCCTTTTTCACGTTAACTAAATTGTTATTACGTGCGGCATGGAGATATTTTAAAACAATTTTTAAGTCATGTTTGTTGCTGATCCGAAAACAAACATTTTTCGAGTATCTAATCGTTGTAGTTCCGCAATGGTTTTCTGAAATTCAAATTATCTTTTAAACAGGGCTTTGTAGCTGTATTCCAACTTGATCCATATAACATGAATTTTCCCGATTTTCCATGTTTTCCACAGACTTTTTCTAATACTATACATTTTTTTTAAAAATTTA
The DNA here is from genome assembly GCA_963930735.1 of Dioctria linearis. NCBI lineage: Eukaryota > Metazoa > Arthropoda > Insecta > Diptera > Asilidae > Dioctria > Dioctria linearis. Next base: position 181,035,083 of record OZ005744.1, read on the forward strand.
CATGAATTTTCCTCGATTTTGATTGTTGAAGAGAAAGTATTGATGCCAGTAGGACGGAAAAAAAATGATTCCGCATAGCTTATAAAACTTTTTGTTGAAAATTTTCCGCAAAAGGGCGGAAAATTCCGGAAATTCCAGAAAATTTGGAAATTCTGCACTTTTCCTGAAACAGTTTTATCACTAATCATATCGATGAAAATTTGTCCGATGATTTCCCCGCTTTTTCGGGTTTTCCACGGAGTTTTCCACAAAAGCAACTTTATGAAACTCATTTCGCTCTACAACTTTGTCTTAGGTTGCAAACACTCAAACGCTTCCTTGGTCTGAAAAACTCCGGAAAAGCGTTTTACATGAATTTTCCTCGATTTTTTCTGCAAGTTTTCACCATTGTCGGAGAGAAAGTAATGATGCCAGTTGATAGGAAACTTGATCCTGCATAATTTACAAAACTTTTTTTACCGAAAAATTTTCCGGAAAAGTCGGAAAATTCCAGAAATTTTCTCGGAAAAATCGGAAAACTGCATTTTTCCTGAAACGGATTTATCACTAATCAAATTTGTACCAAATTTGTCGGAGGGAAAGTAATGATGCCAGTTGATAGGGAACTTGATCCTGCATAATTTAGAAAACCTTTTTACCGGAAAATTTTCCGGAAAAGTCGGAAAATTCCGGAAAAATCGAAAAACTCTGCATTTTTCCTGAAACGGATTTATCACTAATCAAATTTGTACCAATTTTTCAAATGATTTTTCCCGATTTTCCGGGTTTTCCATGGAAATTTCCGGTTCAAATTTTGATAGATTCAATTGTCACGCGACATGTGTGCCAAATTTCAGCTCGCTGTGATGACGAAAAGTCGGTCTACGAGAGTGTCGAAAATAGTAAAGAAATATATAAATAGACAAATTCGTGTACGAGTTAAAGGGAATGGCCTCAAAAATAGTAAATGAAATGTCAAAAATGAACTAAATCGGGCAACCCCTTCTTGGTGCTGCCATACAAAACTTTTAGTTTTTAATTTATTCAACTTTTATTTTCATCTAGGGTATAGACTAGAGCTGAAAATTGGATCCTGGTTTGCTAATATCCGGAGATACCCGGATCTGCGAACTATCCGATTCCTGAGATGCGGATCCGAACTATTCGGATCCAGATCCGAACTATCCCAATTAGGATCCATATTACCAAAAACCTTCAAAATTGTGTTGTTTCATTGAGAAAATGAAAATATCATGAAATTTCCCAATGCATCAATCAATCTGGGGGAAATTTTGACCTTTGTTTGCTTAGTCTGGATCCGATAGTTCGGATCCGAATCCGGATAATTGGGATTGATAGTTGGGATCCGGATACTAGGATTCGGATTACCCGTATACCCGAATTTGAGGAATCGGATCCTAATTATCTCGGATAATCCGGATAGTAAATTATCCGGATACTTTCAGCTCGAGTAGGTATAGAGCAATAATAACTTTTTTCTTGTTATCTATTAATTTAAATATCGGTTCAGTAGACTACTTACTTTATCCAAATAAAGGTAACGGTTCCGTCTTCTATTTAAATTTTTTCCCTGTACCTTAAGATTTCATTAGCATTAACGTGTTTTACGAGAATATAAACTTAGTGATTTGACCTTGGTAGGGGTGAGACGAATCACAAGCTTAGTATTCAATTTTATTATTCCTCTTATTTTTCTCCATTTTCTTTATTTTAAATTTCTTTAAAATTAAAATTGCTGCTAAACTTCGTTAGTATCTCATATTCCTTATCTCTAAGAAAAAGTTCGACGATAATTTGAGATTGAATATAAGGTAAGTAGCTGTTAGTCCAGTCAAATTAGAAAAAATAAAAATATTAATTGTTAAAAATATGAATTTTGGTTTTCCAATGAACATACTAAAAGTCCCTGTCAAAATCTGTTCTAGCCGCCATCTTGGAAAAAAGTTACACTATTTTGAGCATTTTGCCTATATTTCGGTAACTATGTCTGATACCGAAAAATAGTTCAGAGAAAAAATAAAGTTTATTAAATTGTCCATAAAAAAACATATGAAATTTTTTTTTGTATCTCCAATACTTTAGTTATAATCCGACGTTGAATAGAGAAGAAAGTCTCCTGAGCTCTTGAAACTATTGTGTAGATGGCTTTTTGCAGCTTCATGAGTTATAAAGATTATAAATAGATGACAAATTATTAAACTTATGGACAATTGTGCTAGTTTTTTTAGATATGTTAAAGTTCGTCTATTCTTACCAACTAAAATTATTGCATGCCACTCCTATACTATGGTCTGACGTCCAACCGTCTGGTGGAAGTGATTCATCGTAGTTAACATCGTCGAAGTCGTTGTACTCAAGTTGGCTGTGAGGCGCGTTGAAAGATTCCTCATAAAACTCCCACTAAATGCAACTCTCATTTTCAATGTCGAGATTTTTGTTCAAGTTCAAACACGCGAAACCTACGCTTGGCAATGTCCACAAATCGGCTTTCCGGCATCCACAAGATGAGTTACATCCCTTCTTACAATTGCATGAGAGTAATGAGAGCACGGCATCTGGAGCAGGAGCCTTCAGTGTCCGAACAGGGTCAAGGAAATCGTGGATTTGCTTCCAATACCACAGTTAGGCAGATGTTTTATATTCACGCCATTTCTGGACTTGCTGATAAACACGAAACGAGCATTGCTGGACGGCTGCAGCCATAGGGGATAACAATAATAGATTTGGCTTACTCCTGTACGCGAATTTTCTGAAGATGTGATAATGATATCGGTTTAAAGATCTCTGACCAGCAGATGAATTATATACTAATAAGAAAAAACATTCTCCAGCGTGACCAATCGTGAGCGTCTTTGAGCATTTTTACCAAATCTTGTAAATCATTTCGTTGCTCCAACAATTTTAAACATTTTCGTTTATCTTTTTGGAAAGGCCATGAAATGGTGTCACACCAACTAAAGGCATGTGTAAACGAAATATAATCCTGAATCCCTTAAACCTGATTTTTAAGGAAATAAAATGAAGCAATCTTTGTTTGCCCACCCCTAAAAGTAGGTATGGGGAACAGAGAAAAGATTACAAATGTTGTATTGCCATCTATTTCTATTCTATATAGTCAATTGGAAAATCCACTGACTGAAACTGGACTATGGTGGATTCATATAGAACTTATTTTTTGAAAATCAGCGAAATTAAGTATAGTTAAACCAAAAAGGGACAGCAAAAGAAAAGTGATCCCATGATTAGCGGTAGATTGTTATACAGGGTGTTTCCTTTTAGGAGGTCAATAGAGCAGGAGGTGATAGTTCTCACCTAGACAAACCAAAAATTGTATGGCAGGGGGAAGCATATCAACCTCTATATATTATTTTATAAAAACTGTAAACTGTAGACCCTTCTCGTTAATTTGATTTATTACATCCTATGTTCTATCTGTAACCGTTAAAGTGCTATTAGCTCACAACCTATTCAGGTCATACCGAAATTAGCCGATAGTTTTTTTTTAAATGACGTGTTTGCAGTCACCAAGGGAACAGATTATCTTTGAGAATAGGTTAAGAGCTAATAACACTTTACTGGTTATAGATAGAACATATGATGTAATAGATAAAATTAAAAAGAAGAGTCTACAGTTTACAGGTTTTATAAAAAAAAATCATATTAATGACCTTTTTGCAAAAATAATAGAGGTCAAATTACAAAGGTAAGAAAATCCGAAATTCTTAGTTTAGACAACCAAAACTCTTGGGATGAGAGCGGTGCGGGGCTGGTTCAGCTGCGTTGGAAAGGTCAGGAAGTTATGCATATAATGAACTCTTAACTGTGACCATACACACTGTAGTTTTGATAATACAGGGTGTTTTGTGAAAAAACTAGTTTGTTTTTCTTAATCACCCTGTAACTTTGATATGACCCCCTGCCATACAATTTTTGGTGAGTACTATCATCTCCTGCTCTACTGAATTGCTAACGGGAAACACCCTGTATATGTGAGTGGCTTGGACTCTAAGCTACGAACCGGGGAATAAACGCGCCATATCACGGGCGCACCGAGGGAGGGTTGGGACTGGGACACCCCCCCCCCCCCTCCCAGAAAGTAGAGTTTTGAACATAATTTACAAATTATGTATAAAATGTAATCTGTGTATTATTACAAAGTCTGATAAAATACAATAAAACCTTTAAATATATAATAGCAGTTATTATGTGCTCAGATGGGTGCAAGACGCGACTATTTTACCGACTCCTTGTGAACTTAGACACCTATAATAATTTTGCTATTCAACGTCGGATTACATCTAAAGTATTGGGATACAAAAAAAGAAACCTGATATGCTTTTTTTATATGAAACTTAATAAACTTAATGATTTATCTGAACTATTTTCTTGTATCAGTTATAGTTGCCGAGATATATACAAAAACTGAAAAAGGTTCCTTTTTTCCAAGATGGCGCAACAGATTTTGGCGGGAACTTTTAGTATGTTCAATGGCAATCCATAATAAGCACGTATACCAAAATTCCAATCTTTACCAATTAATGTTTTTATTTGTCGAAAATTAGTCTAATTTGATTGGATTATGTATGATTTTGTCTCAATAATGACAGACAAAAGTGGCAAAAACCAGTTGAATGGATTTGGGTGCCTGGTTTATTCACAATTATTATGTGAGCGTAACTAAGCATTATTTTTTTCTTCGAAATATACTCGTAGTGCCAAATTTTAGTTGAGAATTTTTACCTCTCATGCACATGTTTCTAGAATAATAATCTTGTTTTGTATGTCGTTGAATGAGTGAGCTTTGTCATCTGAGTAATCTAGGTTTTCTAACGGGTTTGTTAGTGTCCACCTAATGCCTTTTATCGTTTTTTTTTGCTTCAAATCTGTTATCGGATCACTTACGTCTCCATTATCGTAGAGAATTGTAGAGGCGAAATCCTTTAGAATTCTATGATCAATAGGTTGTTAAATTATGCTCAAGTCTCAATTCTCAAGGCTGCTGGACCTGATGTTATTTCGCCCCTGGTACTTAAGTGGTGCACCTCTTCTTTAACTAAGCCTCTATGCAAATTCTTTCACCTGTCATATTCGACAGCAGATTTTTCTGCGGCATGGAAACCTGCACATATTCAACCAATACCCAAAAAAATGAGAAGTAAAGGATCCCTCCAATTATACAATAATTCCCCTTAGTTGAGTTCTTTCCAAGATTTTCGAAACACTCACCAAGACCCAACTGTTAAAATATCTAGAAACTAAACACCTTATTTACGATCGCTAAGACGGTTTCGTCTTAATCACTCTATTGGAGATTTACTGACATTCCTTACCGAGCATTGGAATCAATGTCTCCATAATTTTGGTGAATCTGAAATCATCCCTACAGATATCTCGAAGGCTTTCGATAGAGTCTGGCATCCTGCTCTTTTAGCTAAAATTAAGGCATTAAGTCTAGATCCCCTTTTCTTAAAATGGATTAAAAGTTTTCTCTCCCGCCATTCCATTTAAGTTATATTGGAGGGAGAGTTACTTCTGACCTTTTTATAATCCATGATGGTGTACCGCAAGGCTCTGAGCTCTCTCCGACTCTCTTCCTCATTTTTATTAATGATCTGCTAGCTCTCATTTGCAATTCTATTCATAGTTTTGCGGACGTCAACACCCCTGATTTTGTATACTCGTTCAACTCTATAGCTGATTCCTTCCCACGGTTGACACACGAAGCCACATGTTTACTTCACTAAACTATGAGCTTACAACAATACTTTTTTGGGGCAGAGCGAATCGGATCTTGTTCATTGCTTTCAAAGTTGTCTGTTATCACTCACACGTACTCCAACATGCCGCTTAACCCATTTCCGTCAATGGAGAAGATATCGCGAATTCGCCATCTGTTAATATCTTAGGTATTGAAATATCAAGCAATCTTAGTTGGTCTGATCACATTTTTGGTATTGCCTGGGCTTCTTGCAAAGATGCAAGAAATAGTTTAGTTCATCAGACTTGGCGTAAATCTACAAGTCTCATATCAGGCCTAGATTAGAATACAATGCCCATATTTGGGCAGGGGCTGGACGCACTGAATTGTCCGTGCTAGACAAAAGCCAAAAGAAGATCCACAAAGATCCTTATAATTTCTTTTGCCTATATCCATTCCAGGATGGGCTGTAGGATTTTTACTGTGGTACTCCGTTCTACAGATATCCTGTTGGGACCTTAAGTTTGGCTTATGTTGGCTTCTATTATTTCTCTCCTGGGGCCGGATTCACTAACAAGGAGAGTTGTGGAGTTGTAGAGATGAGTTCTTTTGACACTTAACTCTATACCTGCAGCTTTGTAACTCGCGGAGTTTGTGTTGAGAATTACCAAACTCTATATTCCACACACACAGCAGCTATTTTAGTTGTGGCGAAGTAAGAAGAGTATTTCTCAACTGATAATATTGTCTATTTTTGTTAAGTTTTACTTAGCATTTTCAAATTAAATTGTGGATCCTGGCTATATTTACAACAACAAATTATGGAAATCCTTGCAATATTTACAGATAAATATGGATTTTGGTGTCTCAAGGTACCCCCTAAAAAAATGATCAATTTGGCCGTCTTCCACGAAGAGGTGCTATACAAATTTTAAACATGCCCGTTAAAGCTTTTATGTAGGATGAAATTGGATCTACATTTTGTCCTCTGAAATTAGTCTTTAATTGCGATAATTGGCTTTGGAGATAATTGCAAAAGCAGTGAATCTCTTAAGATGAAAAAATTGGCGTTTTTTGGTATAAAAATGGTTAGTTTTTCAACTCATCATTATGAAGAACTGGTAAGTCGTGGAAATTCACTTTCCAAGAGAAAAATGTTCAAAACAGAGTTCTAATGGATGTGAAACAAACAAGGGAAGAAATATATGCAAAATATAGGAACTGGGTTGTATATCACCCAAGTACAAAAAATCCGTCTTTCGCCGGTAAAAACTCAGTAATGACGTTAACAACTCCCAATGAGGGGTGGTACGACCCCCAGCTCCTAAAGGCCCTTTCCAAGAAGTTGTTCACCAATATTTTTGTACTCTCTAGACCCAAATCCGTTGGAAAAAACCCCAATGGTCTACGACCCTCCCAGCATTTGCCGTCCTTCAATATTTTCACATTTTCCCTAACTCCCCAAGTATGTTAGAGAATCGCGAATGGAGAGTTAGGGTATTAAATTCTCATCTCCCAAACTCCCCAACTCCCCGTGTTACAGAATCCGGCCCATTTACGGAAAATTCCGTTGCTGCAACTTGGTCCGACTTGTTGTTGTTGATGTTATTCTTCTTAAGTTTCCTTGTTTCTGGAGCTGTTTTAACTAAAATATTATCTTCATTTGTGGATATGTATCAAGGTTGACAGCTGCCCCCCCCCACCCCGCCCCAACCCATTTATCTCTGATTGGCAGATTTGTTCTTGCCATCTTTATTTGTTAGTGCTCTACAAAACGAAATTCAAGAAAAAATCCAACTGATTTACTCATTATAAAACCATAAAAGCGTTGATAAAAATCTTTTGTAAAACCCAAAACTGATATTAGGATTATTATTATTAATGACACTAGCAAATCGGATTTTTTTATGTAATCTGTTGTTGGTTATTAACTACACATATTTACCCCAAAATACCTTCTCTCAAATAACTCAACCTTTTTTTCACGAATCCCTGAAACACCTATTACCTTAGATTATTCTGAAGACTCATAAAGGTTACATAAATGATGTACAAGATGAAATCACGCGCTCGGATGAATGCTTGCATGTCCATGTCAATCAGCGGGTGTACCATATCAAAACGTCGTAAATCAATTACGTTGATTTCTAGGCACTCATGCCATTTACAGCAAGGATATACAACTACGGAAGCCTAAAAGCTCTAAAAGGAGCAGTAATTGCTGTTTATCTACAATTCAAACGAAATAACACGACATTGCCCTTATGTAGGAGCTTTTGGGTTGCTTACTATATATACCTATATGTATTCCACATCCTGTAAACGAACACGAATACGAAACGGACCTGCATAGCAACTTTGATACAGGAGGCCACAAGGCGTTTATCTGACATATGATATCCAGGTCATGTGCTACTGTACACCATCAATAATTGTAGCCGAAAATATATCGGGCTAATTATAATAATTATGTAGTGCTCGATCAAGCTTTATGCGCCGAGACCGAATATGCATCAAAGCGTGGGTGTGTTACACTTATGTATATGTAGGTATTATATAAGCTTACTATTGCAATGGTTTGATGTATCTGCCTACCTCATGGAACACCCTGTTTCCATTACTTCTACTTTAGTTACCCGTGAAGGATTTCGTGATTGTCGAATTAATAGAGCACAATAATTCGAAATGCAATAATTATTATGAGCATACACATCCTGCTTGTTGTTCGAAATTATAATCCTTTTATATGTTAAATGCTCGATTATGCTCGTAAAACTGTATATGTATGTATATGTACAGAAAGGAGTAGGTACCTACATCTTTTCACAAAGAAATATTTTGCATACCATTTCAATATAGAAGAGAATTTGAAGGATGTCTGATCATAGTCTGTACAAAAGTCCTAAGGGAATTCGTTTGTGCCAGTATTCTTCTCATTCTGAAATTCTTAGCTTCCCACTTCTATGCCATGTTGTTAAGGTACATACACATGCACAAATACACACACTGTAGTTACTTCTAGGATGAGATCATAGAACGAAGATAATTTCATAAAATTTTACCGAAAACAAATCACATCCCTGAGATTCCTCAATCCTGAGTGATTGATATTCCAAACGAGTTGATGTAATTTCCAGGCTAATACCCAGTACGAAAACTCTCGAGGGATGGTGGTGGTGGTGGTGGTGGTGGTGTTGGGGGTGTTCCGCCGCCGACACAATCAAAGGGAAAATTATGTTAAATAATAAACAGAAGATAAGTTGGGGGTGCGGGGTACTTCTCAGATTGTTTGGTTGAAAATTATGATTTTCTCTCTGAACCATTTAGGTGAGATTTGAATTTCCATAGGAAACTGGCTTTTGTGCATTTTCTATAACCTGCAGGGCCGCTGTTGTTTTGTTCTTGTTCTGTTCTTATCCTGGAAACTAAGAAGATTAGTTTTCTGTTCTTTTTTTTTTTATCTGTTTAATTTTGCAAAAATGATTCTTTGTACTTGGCTTTTTATCTGGATAATCTATTTTCCTTTTTCATTTGTTTTGTGAAGATTTAAAGGAAAAAAAAATTTCTTATTAATAAACTGCACTGGCAAAAAGGCTTTCATTCTTTTCTTTGCAGTATATAAGGACTTGGTAAGAAGTAAGTAGTTATGAATTTAGTAGTAGAATTTAATTGGAAAAATAAAGTAATTTGGTAAAAGAACATATCTGCACTTATGTAACTTCCTATATTGACCATACCATTCCATATTACTTCGTTTTTAGGTTTGGTTAGGTTAGGTTAGAGGAAGTAAGTAAGCATTTATTTACCATACGTACAATAAGACAAAAGCCTTTTATTAGTACTACTAAATTACACTACGATTAAAGTCAATTAAAGAGATGATAGTTTCTATCGACAAGAAAAAAAAGAAAAAAAATTCATTATTCTAAGACTACAACTAAAAAAATAGATATGAGAGAAAATAACAAACAAGAGTAGGAAAACAAAAGAGAAATAAAAAAAATAATAAAAAAAATAATAGTAAAGCAAACCAAAAAAAAAAAAATATGGATAACTAAATTACGTAAATTCGGTAGCGGACAAAAGAAAATAGCACAAGAAAAAAGAAAAGAAGAAAGATCCCACTGCAGGTGCCGTCAATTGATTGCGATTGATTAGGAAATCATTATCCATATGACGTGTGCTGCCAGAGTAACCGTTTAAAGATAGAGGCCGAACTCTCGCGCTGAATGGAAGCTGGAAGAGCGTTCCATCCAAATGCGAATAGTTTGAACAAAGTAAGAAGCATTCAAAACAGAATGTTTAAAGCGAGGCAATAGCATATCGTAACGTCTGTCACTACGCCAGAAGTTTAAAAATTCATACAGATAAGCCGGTCTACGTGTGTTCATTATGTTAAGCAGGAAAAGTAATGCCTTCCATTGCAAATGCGTTTCCAAAGAGCAATTCAAAATTATATGTCGTAAAGGAGAGATGTGATCATGTCTACGTAGCCCAAACGCGAACCTAATGGAATCTATATAGGCTACTTCAAGCTTACGCTTACAGCGTTAATCGAGTTTGGGGAAGATGATTGAACCATGCATTAGATGTGGCAATACCAGGGTCCTGACCAGCCTCATACGAAGGTTGGTGGGAAGCAGATCAGCATACAGCCAAAGTCGACGAAGCACACCATAAACCTTCCTCAGGATCATTTTAATATGGTCACAACAACCAATTTGAGAATTGAGTATAATGCCTAAGTTTTTCACTTTCGGTACATATGGTATGGTTGAGAGATTGAGTTCTATCGGGGGGAAATAGGAAGGGTCAGAACTTCCTCTATCTATCGCTAGTGCTTGAGACTTTTGGGGGTCAAGTATCAGATTATTTGCAATTGACCAGTCTAAGATGTTATGAAGATTCCACTAACACAGTCCTCTAAGAGACAAATGGGACGATCAAGGTATATTTGCACATCATCAGCGTACAAATGGACGGAGCTATTTTTGATGACAGTAGGCAAATCATTAATAAATAAACTAAAAAGAAGAGGTCGTAATATTGATCCTTGTGGTACACCGTCTGTCAAGCTAGGTCTGGTGAAAGTAACTTCATTGACTCTAACCTACTGCGAGCGATTTACCAAAAAGCTACTAATTAACTTCAGCGCAGGCGAGTCAAAAGCAAAGAAGCTCCTTAGTTTATGATCATATGATCAATACTATCGAAGGCTTTCGTGAAGTCGCGAAGGACCAAGAGCACAATGTGATCATCGTCCAAAGCCTTTCTAATGTCCGTAGTGATTTTTAGAAGAGCTGCCTCACAACTATGCCCAGAGCGAAAGCCTGACTGCCAACGGGATAAGGAATTTATATGATCTAAGTGTTCAGATATTTGATTTGCCATTAGTTTTTCTAGAGTCTTCGCAAGAAAACGTAGTAGGCTTATTGGCCTAAAGTCCTTGACGTCCTTTGGAGAAGTGTTTTTAGCACTAGCGCTTCCTTCCAAAGTGAGGGAAATTCACCGAACGTTAAGCAGCTATTGAATATCTTGGTGATAGGGCCAATAATGAAGGGTAAGATAAGCTTCACAAAACGCGGGGGGATACCATCAGGTCGGATTGAATAGATACGATAGCAGAGGCGGCCTCAGTCTCATCAACGCAGCGAAAACAGAATTCTGATCCAGAGTGAACAATAGGCGTATCCGGGAAGGCCGATGAAGAGCCAGCACTGATTTCGTTTCCATTTCTAGAGGTAAAAAACTTGTTGAGCTCATCAGCGTCTAGGTCACATGCAGAGGCATCATCACCACTGACTCCCAAGCCACGCAAGACTCTCCAAAACTTCCTAGGTGGGACATCATAACCTAACTTGGACGAATAATATAAGGACTTTGCATCTCTCACTTTTTTATTGACGCAAGATTTCGCAATTTTTTAAATACAGATAGACTATTAGGAGATTTAAGCCTTCTTTACTGACTGTATAGGAAGTCACGCTCAGAGATTAATTTCTTTATCTCCGGAGAAAACCAGGGGCAATCTTTTATTATTATGATATTAGACTGAAAGGGGGCATATTTATTAAGCAAGTATGAGAGCACTTCATTGAAAGCATGTACATTTAAATCAAGAGAGTGTGATAGGGATGCAGCGTTTCGTCCCAAAACTAAATTCCAGTCTATATTTCTGCACTCCTCGAATAAACATGTAGTATTAATAGATTTGAAGTTACGAAATTTTACTAGGCGAGAAGGAGTAGATTTATCTAGAATGGGTACATTATATTTAAGGAATAAGATGTCGTGGTCGAGGTTGGCAGGAGGGGAAAGTTGCGAATGGCGTATTATACGGGAGGGGTCAGTGGTGAGTAGGAGATCTAACTGAGAAGGGGATTCAGTATTGAAATATGTAGGGGAAGAATTAACTACTCTGAGATTGAAAGATTGCACGAAAGATAGAAATGCATCCGACAGATTACCATTACGAAAGATATTGACATTGAAGTCGCCAGCAACAATAATGTGAGAGAATCATCAAAGATGCCTACACTGTTGGGATCAAATAATCTTGGCGGGCAGTAGACAGAGCAAAGAGCGCATTTATCGAGCCCAGTATCAACCTATACGCAGATGAATTCTAGTGCACTATCGCGGGAGTGGCACAATATCTTAGATTTAAAACATTCCTGAATGTAAACTGCAGCGTCGCCCCCGACCCTTTCCTCCCTGTCACAACGTAAGAGTTTGAAACCAGGTATTGAGACAAGTACTGAAGGAGTGCTTGGAGTAAGCCAAGACTCACTGATGAGAATCGCATGCAGGTCCGTCCCCGAAAACATCTCTCTCACCTCATCTATCTTCGACCTGATATTCCTAGCATTCAAGTAACAGACGTTGAGACCCACCGTGTTTCCGTTCAGTATATTAACCAAAGTTGTTACCTTGTTCTCGCTAAAGGAATTATCAACCATAATCGAGCAGTATTACGCACAAGAGTCGTTCACCAGCTTCACAGTCACGGCCATAATTGATGCAGCAAGAGTACGAAACATGACAAATAAACATTACAATCAAAAGATCAGCATCTGCAAAGGTAATATAATTCAAAAACTTAAAGGAAATAATGAGGAAAAGAAATAAGTAGGCAACAAGAACTAACTTATAGCGATGACTTAAAAATAAAAAATTAAGATGTATAGCGAGCATGGATATTATTTCATCAGTAGGTTTCATGTCGTTTATCCGCATCCACATTTAATTCAATTGGTTGTTGAAGCAAGGGCGGTCAGCTGATCTGCGTTTAAGATTCTAAGGGAGGCCTCATTTCTATTTTTTTTAACATATACGAGACCATTAACCGTGTAGACAGATGATAGCTTCTTTAGTTTAAACAATTTGAGGGCCTCACGAAGCAGCTGGTGATTATGAGATGTGAGACTGATGTGTGTCCGCAATGCAGAGAAAAATGAATTCTTTTCGTTGACACAAGAGAAGCGAACAATTAATGGTCTAGTGTCGGTTCGCATAGGTTGTTCATTGGGATACCATATCCCATGGATACTTACCTACATTTTCCCGGAAAATATCAATAAGTTATTTTTCAAAAGAAAGCTATCAGTTCACGGTTATTTTTTGACAGGCTTACTCCACGTGACTCTGTTATACTTGAATCGTTTCTTCTGTTCACTATGCTATGTGCTTAGACCAACGAATATAAATCTATGTAAAGAGTCGCCATAACCGAGTGTAGAAGTTTTGAGACACTCATTGATTATATTGCGTTATCTATTGAACCCAAATCTTGCCAACAGACAAAGAACTGCGCATGAGAAAGAATCACAACACATCGGACAAGCTAAGTATGTTGGGGCGCATATTTAGAAAACTTCTCAACTGAAGTAGGAACATCCATCGTTTGTAGTGGCGCTTCTTTGATTTATATTCTTTGCTTAGACTACAGTAGCGACATACTCAACGAAAGGGTTGCAATCTGTTGTTAATTAGATAAAGCACATATTGTATTCATGGAAGCATTTTGGTTGTTGTCATGGATGTCGCCATTCTCATAACAAAGCCACATATGTATCGTGAGACAAATAACAGTTGGAACTACGAGTCAGTTGATGACCAGGTATGTTTTATTAGCGGCTCAATTAAATACATGTACAATAGACACGTACCTTTAAGAAGAAAAATATTGAGTTTTAAATCCTGCCCATGGTTCTCTGCAGAGATCGAAGGTATAATTGTTGAGCGGGAATATTTATTTCTTAGGTTTCGAAGACTGATTTCAAACTACTGAAAGTCGCAGATTATACAACGTTTCAAGAAATAAGGTGAATTTAAAGGTTCGAGCGGCTAAGCCATCCTACTACAGACGTAAAATGTACCCTTTTTACCCGAACGAAGGCCAATTCAAGGCCCATTGTTCACCCTCCAGACCCATGAGCGATCGCTCATAGGTCCCAACCGGACGCTCTTATAAATTTAAGTATTGGCTTCCAGCCCCCCTTACCGGCATCATGTAACTCTTCCAGGAGGTGTGAACCAAGAATTCTGTAACGTATTCCTGAGAGTGCCGGGCAGTGACATAGAAAGTGGGTCACTGTTTCGGACTCCTCTCCACAACCCCGGCATATAGGATCATCAACAAGTCTCATCCTGTGAAGGTGGCCCCTGAGAGAGGAATGCCCAGCGAGAATGGACACCAGAGTTCTCAGGGTTGACTTGTTGAGTTTTAGGAGCTATTCGTTTGATTTGTGTTTGGTGTACCCCACAGTTCCTTTATTGTCCTACCCGTGGGATCTTCTAACCAAGGGTGACTGTGTAGGCGGTCAGCCCAGCTTGAAATGATTGAGACAAGGTGTTTTGGTGCAATCCCCACTGTAGGGGCAGGTTCCTCTGAGGCTGCTCCAAGACGAGCAAGTTCGTCTGCCCTTTCATTCCCGCTGATGTTGCTGTGCCCCGGCACCCAATGTACTATCACCCTGTTATTCCGAGAAAGGGAATTCAGGGTGGTTTTGCACTCCATTAATAATTTGGAGGTTATAAAGGGTTTAGACATAGCTTTGAAAGCTGCTTGGCTGTCCGAGCAGATGGCTATCTCCTTATTCTCAGTGTCTGAGTTAGGGAGGTGTCTTCCCGCTTCAAGGTTAGCCTTGACTTCTGCCTGGAAAACCGTGGAGTGCTTTTCAAGGTGCATGGAGAACTCAATTTCAGGCTCCTCATAGAAAACTCCCGCTCCGGTGCCTTCATCGGACTTAGAACCATCAGTATATATTATAATTCGTTTTGTCAATGGTTGAAACATGGAATGTGATTCCGATTCTGCCCTGGATGGAATTCTATATTCAAAATTGCTTTCCGGCATGGTCTCCTGGAGGTGGTCGCTATCTCTGTCAATGACAGGTACCATAGACTACACGAACTCATAAATGGATTCATGTGGAACTCTTGTTCCCCCATGAAGCCAGCCAAGGTTAAGATGCAGCCTTAGCGCTGTAGTCGATGCCCTCTGCTTGATATGCATTTGCACCGGGTATATATTGAGGTAACCTCCAGAGCACAAGTGCTAGTTGACTTAAAAGCGCCGCTTGCGCTGAGAAGGCACAGCCTTTGATACTCCTCCAGCATCTTGCGATGGTTGGCGAAGTCCATTGCTTTCCACCACACCGCTGAACCGTAGGTTAATATGGGTCGAATGACACTAGTGTATATCCACAGAATCATCCGCGGTTTGAGTCCTCACTTCTTTCCTACTGCTCTACGGCACATTGCAAACACTCTAAGAGCTTTGTTCGCTCTGTCTTCGAGGTGTGGTATCCAGTTTAACTTTCTGTCTAGAATAGTACCTAGGTATTTCACCCTGTCCTTTAATTCCAAGTGTGTGGAGCCAATCAGGGGCAGCTTTAAACTGGCGATATTTCTTTTCATGGTGAATAGGCATAAGTCAGTTTTCAGTGGATTGATGCTCAGCCCGTAATCCGTGGCCCAGCTCATGACTAGTCGGATCGCGCCTTGCACCAACCCACAGAGTACAGGTTCATAGCTTCCGGTGACTAAAATTGTCAAGTCATCCGCGTAACATACTGCTTTGTATCCCATCCGGGTGAGTGTTAGCAGGAGATCGTCCATGATAAGTACCCATAGCAAAGGTGATAGAATACCGTTTTGAGGGGTACCCCTGTGAACTTTTTTAACTCTGCTTGCCCCGCCAAGATCAGCCAAGACTGTTCTATTATGCAACATGTGTGTAATCCCATTTTTTAGAGATCGGTTCACTCCTTGCTTTGTTAGTATTTTCATGAACCTATGTAGAAGAACATTATTAAAAGCGCCTTCTACATCGATGAAAACAGCTAGCGTAGATTGTTTAAAGAGGAAGAATGTACCCTACCATTCCCCCGAAAATGTTCTGGCGTAATCTGCGAAGCGCTGGTGTATGCGGTAGTGAGACTATAAAACCTACTCTCTGTCCCAAACGTGTTGAATAGGTACTTTGTTGGTAATCAGCAATTGGCAGATTCCGATCAATATACGCCAATGTTGGACATATCCGATTATAACAGATTTCAGTTTTCATAGTGTGGATAGGAGTAAGCTACTTAATGCTATTTTTGCCATCAAATCAAATGCTATCGGTCCTGATGGTATGTCCCCCAAATTTTTGAAGATTATCGCTCCAACTATTATTGCCCCTTGCTGCATGTATTGAATACCTGAATCTCTAAGTCTGTTTTTCCAATTTCCTGGAAGACTACTAATGTAGTTCCCATTCCAAAAAGAGGGACGTGTATCCGTCCTGAGGATTATAGGCCTATCAGCCTATTTGTTTTCTTTCCAAAGTGCAAGTTCAACGGTTCATATAATGGAATAACCTTATAAGCGAATGGCAGTCTGGTTTTCGTCCTGGGCTTAGTTGTGAAAGTGCCGTCTTGATGGTTATATCTGACATTCGCTCGATAACCAAGAAATCGCTATTTTGACTCTCCTTGATTTTTCAAAGGAATTTGACAGCGTCTCACATAACCAATTACCGAGTACATTTCAGAAGCATTTTCATTTTTCATATGGGGCGACTCTTTTAATCAAAAACTTCCTGTCCAATTGATTACAGCGTGTGTGCCTGAGTGAGGAAATTTTTTCGCATTTTCTTCCCTTAACCAGTGGAATTGCACAGGGATTCATTCTTGGTCCTGTACTCTTTATCCGATATATCAACGACTTGCCGCTTGTAACTCGTGACGTTAATATTCGTATTTATGTGGATGGCGTTAAAATTTTTTTCATATTCGACCCATAGGTTTTGATGGAAGACTGTGTGAATAGAATCAACAGCGATTTACTCGAAATTAGTAAGTGGGCATTTGCACATAATCTTAAAATAAATTCTAATAAGTCTCAGTTCATTGCCTTTTCAACTACCTGATGGACTCTTCGGATCTACCAGCTGTCACTGTGGATGGAGTTGTGATTCCGTACGTGAACAAGGTTCGTAATTTGGGCGTTACACTTAGTTCGAATATGAAATGTTGCGACCATATTCAAAATTTCTATTTCCAAAATTTACGTAACTCTTCGTCGCTTATGGCTATCGGCTAATTTTCTGTCGCCCCAATTGTGTTGCCATCTAATCAAGACTTTAGTCCTTCAACACTTTACTTATGGTTGTTTTTACGAAATTGGATTCAAGCTGGACTAGAAAATTAAATGTCGCGTTCAATGACTGCGTCAGGTTTATATTTGGATTACAAAGGTTTGACCATGTGTCTCATCTTAGGTTTGCTCTACTTGGATGTCCGCAGGAAATGTATCTGAAGCGGAGAAGCGGAGAGTTTTATTTGTTATGTACAACAAAATCTGCATATCTGGCTAACTTGGCCCGGCCTCTTAACTCTGCCAGAGGGCGTAAGTTTTTAATACCTCGATTCCTAACATCAGTCTTTGAAGGTTTTCGAATGAGCTGCCTGGTCACATTCAGCGGGCAGATTCATTTGGAACAATCAGACGGCTCCTTGTTGATTTCCTAGAGCACCTCTCGTTTTTGTCTGCGACACACATACATTGGTTATTTTATTGATTTTATTTTTCTCTTCCCTTTTTTTTAACTGAATTTTGATTTAGTTTTTCAATTTTTGATTCTGTTTTTAAATTAAACTTGAATTTGTTAATTTTCATTTTGATCTGAATTTAATTTAATTTAATTTTAATCATGATTTCGATTGTTAATTTTTCATTTTGTTTTCAATTTTAATTTGTTGATTTTAATTTTGATCTTAATTTTAAGTTTTTATTTTAATTTTGATTTCAATTTTATTTTTAATGTTAATTTTGATTCTAGTTCTAATTAATTTTTTTATTTTAATTTTGGTTTTGATGTTAATGTTTGTCTTTGAATTTTTATTTGCCCATCTGTTCAATAGATACTAATTTAAAAGATTGTCAATCTGGTAGTATCGTTTACCAGAAAATATATATTATTATTATTATTATTATATGACTTATATATAATTTTTGGTGAAAGGAGAGGTTCAGCCAAGTATACAATTTTATGGTGAGAGGACTTATAAAGGTTTCAAAAGTAACGAGACTTTTCGATTTTTGGATGTGTTTATCTGGATCAGCATGTAATCTCAGAACTAATGTACATTAAGAACAAGAACACACTTAAGCTTTCAATTGAATTCTTAACTTTTTTTTCAGTAAAAAGTGCTATGAAGGTACTTTTATGATGACAATTTTAGAACCTTCCAGGTGTTAGAATTAGTTTGATCCTAAGTTGTATGAATTTAACTCTTGTCGCTGACTAGATAGTCAGGAACTTGTTGTCGGTATCTTCATAGAACTCGTTCTTGAAGTAAACCGTTACATTAAATGAAATTCTGTAAAAATACGTATTTTGTTTTTTATATATAATAATAGATGAAGGTAGTTAAGAGCTCAGTGCAGTGTTTTCGATGTAATATCACCTTAACTATATTCAAAAACTGCATAGTGCTCATGTTATAGGGTTTCCATAAAAATATACCTAAAACACTTAATTTTTTTGTTTTGTTTTGAAACCATTAGGAAGTGACATCTCCCAACTTATAATTTTTTTAAAAAGAAAAATTCAAACACTTGCTATGTTTCACAAAATAATTTATTCAACCAAATTTAAACTAGGCCTAACGCGTTTCGATCTACTAATTAGATTGAATAACTATATTTTAATTTTATGTGAAACATAGAAAGAGTTGAGTTTTTCTTTTTGAAAATGAGGTTTCACCTAGTGCCAACCAAAAAATCTGTTGATTACATTACAATTTTTTGCATGTCTCAATCCTCCTCCCTCCCCCGCTCTTCCACCTTTGCACCTTTCCTTGATCATCCTTAATTAAAACATCCTGTAAAACACTGACGTCTCCAATTAAGGCCTATGTGACGCAGACAGTACCCAGTGTGTTCGGATATATTTTATAATGTTATAAAGTAATGAAGGAAGAAGCTCTTCTGTGCTATGTGTACTATGTAAAAGAGGACCCTGAAAGCTATTGTCTCCTTCCTTTGGAAGGAGTGCCCTGCAGTCAATCAAATTGAATGGATCGAGGATTATTTAATTTTTGCGTGAAATATTCTCTGTTATCTTCAAAATTCACTCGGGTCTCTCTGTTGAATATCACTTGAAATTCCACATGAACTTTATTAAAAGTCATGTGACCAGATTTTGTCTATATTTTTAATTTTTCACGCTCAATATCAATATATATCTAACATAGTAGGGGTTAAAGGTTTATTCCCTAATTTTTTTTAGGAAAATGCGTTATAATTGAGTTTCATGAACTTTCACATTTTCCATTTTCTTAACTTTTTTGGGCAATAGAAATTGATAGAAGTTTCCAAGCTTTACTATCTTGTATGAATTGAACTAAAGTTTCACGTCCGCGGGAAAAATAAATAAAATTTTGAATTTACAATTTATTTGTGCGCTTTCATCGTTACTGGTTAATGCCAGCTGAAAGCAAAACGTGGCTTAGTAGGCTAGGTACAAGTTATGAAATACAAGACGGAAAATCATCTGTCTCGTTAGTTCAGTGATAAGAGCAGTCGCCCGGTAAGCGGAAGGTCCCGGTTTCAAACCCCGGATGAGGCGGTTGTTTTTTGAGCCCATTCCCTTTAACTCGAACACGAATTTGTCTGTCTGTATATTTCTTTTTTACTACTTTTCGTCATCACAGCGCGCTGAAATTTGGCAGACAGGTTCATGTTGCGTGACAATTGAATCTATCAAAATTTGAACCGGAAATTTCCACGGAAAACCTGGAAAATCGGGAAAAATCATTTGAAAATTTGGTACAAATTTGATTAGTGATAAATCCGTTTCAGGAAAAATGTAGAGTTTTCCGACTTTTCCGAAAAAAATTTCCGGAATTTTCCGACTTTTCCGGAAAATTTTCCGGTAAAAAAGTTTTCTAAATTATGCAGGTTCAAGTTCCCTATCAACTGGCATCATTACTTTCTCTCCGACAACGGTGAAAACTTGCAAAAAAAATCGAGAAAATTTCATGTAAAACGCTTTTCCGGAGTTTTTCCGACCAAGGAAGCGTTTGAGAGTTTTGCAACCAAAGACAAAGTTGTAGAGCGTAATGAGTTGTATAAAGTTGCTTTTGTGGAAAACTCCATGGAAAACCCGGAAAAGCGGGAAAATCATCGGAAAAATTTTCATCGATATGATTAGTGATAAATCTGTTTCAGGAAAAATGCAGAATTTTCCAATTTAGTTAACGTGAAAAAGACAGAAAATAAAATAAGTAAAAAACGAGTTTTCAAACAAAACTGAGGCCAAGCCGCATGAAAAAGTAGAAAATAAACTTTTCTTCACACACAGAGGTGGACTCAAATTTTTTGATTGGGACATTTCTCTTCAATATTCTTTCTATTCATGAATCAAATCACTTATTACCTCTGATTGATCATACTGAAATATATCGGTGATTGTCAGCGAATAAAATCTGAGTCCACCTCTGTGTGTGAAGAAAAGTTTATTTTCTACTCTTTCATGCGGCTTGCCCTCAGTTTTGTTTGAAAACTCGTTTTTTACTTATTTTATTTCCTCTTGTATTTATGATTTGATTTAGAATCGTTAAAAATAAAAGTTCTTAAAAATATATAAAGTTTTTAGTTAGTACACCATTTGCCAATCAATCTGTCAATTTTAATCTAAAAATAACAGTTTTGAGGAGTTGTTGTTTTCATTTTGTCTTCATTCTCTTCAATGCCTTCAATTTATCTTAATAATTTTTAAAATGTCGAATGGAGCTGATGATTTAACTATTTAATTTTCTCTTAAGATTTTTTACAAGATGTCAGCAAGGCAAATCCCAGTAGCGCCCTCAGAATTTGACATTGGGTGGGGGACCATAGGTATCTTTGCGGCATGGACCATAAAGCCGCCACGGTTTTCTTCATCTTCAATAAATTAATCATAATTACATAAACATTGAAAACCATTTATTTATTTATAACCCACGCAATTCATGGCGCTTTTACAACATTTTAAAAAGAAACCTAAGACCATAAAAATTTATAATTTGCACATATGTATAAAATAACCTATCTACCGGGATACTGTACATTTTCTTTACTTAAACATTTTAATTCAATAAATAATTTATTGTATTTAAAACAATTCTGATGTGGGAAACAATATTTTGCGAGGCCATTTTTGCAAAAATTTGCAATTTTTCTTAAATACGAAATCAGAAAAAAAAACAAAAAATCGAAATCTATTTTGGTCAGTGATAGCTGCTGGGTTGTTATTTATTTTATTTATTTGTACCCATACTACTAAATTTCTCGAAGTGCTTATCCTACTAAATTTTCTTTTTATAACATAATACAAAAGATAGTCATCGTGATGTGTAAAGAGTTAAGAAATATACAATTAGTTCCGGAGAAAGTTTTTATGCTTTTATGCCTTTTTCGAAGTTATGAAACACTAGAAGCTTTTATATTTTACGACCGTTCAGTGCAACAAACATTTGGAATGGAATGGAATGGAAAAAACGCAATAATTGGAACATTCTAACGGAACTTTGACTTAAAAAATAAGAAAGTGAGATGTACTAAACGAAACTACACTAAATGCGGCACATACCCACTTTTCGCCGATATCCCTCCATATCATACTCAAGTTCCCCACAAATGGGAGAAATTATGAGATTTTAAATAGCTTTTATTCACTCACTAGCACTTGACTAAATGACTTTGTGCGTAAGGGCGACAAAAATGTGAAAATTCAGGATTAGTTTTAGAGTAGTAAATGCAGATGGATTTACATGCTTTTGTTTTTATATTTATAATGAGTGATTGGGGAGCTTGTCAACGAGGTAAATTCTCTTTACGTTTTTGGGGGCTTTGGGGTGGAGGTGGTAACCACTTCCATGGGTGTTGATTAAGTTGCGCCTTGTCTGATATCAAATTAAAGCTCTTACTGAGTGCTATTAAATGGCATATTATTTTCTTCTGAAAGAAATTTTATAACATACTTTGTTCACCCGAATATTGCTAAAATGTGTTATTTTCAAATTTTTGTACAGAGTACAAATCTAGCTTGGTGACGCATTTTTCTCTGAAACGCTTACATAAAACGTTAACATTTTAAATATTTAATGGGAACATAGAAATTTTCTATGTGTAACCGTTATATGGGGTTTGAAGTGAAATAAACTTTCATACATAAATTGTACTAAAAAGTAAAAAATACTTTTTTATTTTTCTGTGATATACACAAGAAAAGTTTCATTGCAGATTAAATATTAAAATTGAATGTTACCTATTTAGATAAATAAAAATGATTTGTGTTCGTTGATAATCGCATCACTTGAGAACGGCTGGACCAATTTGGCTAACTTTTTTTTGTAATGTTCATAATAGTCCGAATAAGGTTTTTAGGGAAAGAAAAATTAAAATCGCCAACCCCTTCTTGGTGTTGCCATACAAAAATTTCGTTTTTAACTATATAAGTATGTATTTGGGCACTGCCTGAGAGCGCATCGACGTAGAGAGCTAAAATGTGGTACATGACGTCCGTTCGCTCTCTACCCCTCCCCCACCGGTCCGCTCCTATAAAAACAGCCGAAAAAAAAATTATTTTATGCAAATTCATGTTTATTTTTAAGAACCAGAAAATACGCACAACAACAAACCTTAGATATCTTTAATCCTCTAATGTCCTTTCACGCTTAATTTTGTTGTGTTAAGGAAAAAATTCCCGTACTACTTTTTCATACTTCTTAAATATTTCCCCCACCATACCAATATAGGCTTCTATAGTCTATAAGAAAAAATTACAGATAACGTCAATAAAATGCTCACACTCAATATACTCTTTAACGCCTGCCTATTATGTTTCTAATCGAGTCTTATCTCTACATTTTCATACCCTAGATGAATTCGTAGCGTGTAATAAGCTTATCATTCCTTAAAAAGTCCATAAAATTGCTATGTAGCTCTGCAAAAAGTATTTCCATTTCCAAACCGACTGACCTAATCAAGAAGCAATTCTAAAACCACCCTGTCAAGTATTTTAATGCTTCGTTAATTCCAAAACGGGTCTCCCAAATCCTATTTACTCGACTAACAACAGAAAAACTTTCGGTGAGATTCCTTGGGAAAACAGTAAAATTGTATGGCGCGGATGGCATAAATACAAATACACGAATCCATTGCGGCAACGGCATTAGTTGGCTTAACTTCAGCCCAGAAGGTAAATTTTGGCTTTCGAGTTGTAGGAAAACTTTGTGGGGGTAGTATTTTCGTGCATTTGATGTGGTATAGAAATACACAAACAAAATAGCGCGGGTGTGTAAAAACATTTATGGACTTATATGTACCATTGTCAGATCAATGGGTGGGTGACTGTGAGGAAGTTAGACTCCTTCCAGATATAGTACAGCTTCCGAAAAGAAGTTAAACATCACGCCGGATAGAACTATAGCGGTTCTGTCAAATTCTGAAGAAAGAAGTTCGTTTTTGAATTGTGTGGTGTGGAGATAAATGAAGTTCTTTCACAGGCGAGTGATTGAGGTGTTTGCTAAACAGTTATACGTGAATTGGAGCTTGTAGTGCAAAATCGCATTCTTAGGTTGAGAGAAACTTCTATTGTGGATTAAATTATCTACCATGTGACAGTCTTCTGATGTGGATGAATCATGACAATCTGGTTTTTATTCTGTTTGTATATTCAGAGAATTATTTTGTCGTTTCAGTTTATTTCAGGATGTTTGGTGTTATTTGTCGAGAAAGGATTTATTAAAGGTTCGATAACATCTTAAACTAAATTGAATGTGAAAAAAGTTAACACGATACAGAACGTCTAGATCTTAAGAGTTGACAATGTAGGATACGATTATTATAAGAACTGCTTATGAAATTCCCGAGGCATAAAATCCCCAGTCACAATACAAAATCTTTAATTAACCTCCAAAATTCTTTCTCAGCCACAAATAGTACAGACATGAAAATTCTGAAGAAAATTTTTTGAGTAAATTTATATAAAACATAATTTTATAAAAAAATTTCAGTAAGGCTTTTAGCAGCTAAGGAAGCCATTGGGGTCAATAAATTTTATGAGACATTTTCTGTCACCAATATATAGTGGCGCTTTGTTAGCTTCAGATTTTTTGTATAATTTAGAGAGATATTTTACTTTCAACACATGCAATGCACTACAATCTTGGCTAGGGCTTAAAATATTGCTTGGAGAATAGTGAGCTCTGCTCCGAGTAGGAGTGCAAAAATCTTAGAAAAACGTATTTTTTCACAGTTGAAAAAATACTTTGGAAGCGGAGCTTTAGATTAGGTTAGGTTAGAGTGCCAGTCACCGTAAGAAGGTGCACGATCATGCCCACACTTAGACCATTTATGGTCCAATGTGACTCCACTATATTGGAACTGTGCCTAGACAAAAGATATTTAAGAGCGAGGGGGTGCAATGAAAGCAGCCATAAGAGTTAATGAATCTTAGCAGGTCCCCCAACTCCTTGTCTGCTAATTACCCTAGTTCGCAAAAAAATAGCTACAAAGCGCATTCCTCTTACGCTTAGTAAGGTTAGGCCATTCGCATAGCAGGTGCTTAACGCTTTCATCCTCTTCCTCGTCCAAAATGCTTCTGTAGAAGTCATTATATGGAGCTTACATGCGCTCTGCATGTTTACCCAAGAGACAGTGTCCCGTAATAGCTACAGTAAGATTACGCACATCATTACGTCTCCTACTCAGCAGAGATTCAGTTTTCACAGAAGAAATCTCGGGCCTAAGCTGTCTTGAAATCACGCATGATGTAAGTTGTCCCCAACTCCGATTTGCCAGCTTGCCGGGCAGTACAACCTCTTTACTGATTTAAGGAGCCGAGCTAAGGGTTAGCCTGCTAGACATATATTCTGGCCAGGGTATCCGCGGATTCATTTCCAGGTATGTGACCAGGTACCTATTAGAGAATAACTCTGTGGTTAGCAAATGGTACGATTGCTGTAGTTGAGGGAATGCTGAGCATACCCCGGCTCCCACTCCCACATCCATTTTCGAACCGTCCGTGAAAACACATATATCAGAGTTATTTACCATCCCACTCCTCTATACTAGGAATGCTAGCCGAGAACGCTTTTTGAAAGTCTAGTCTTGGAGAATGTAATCCGTAGCTTCCCGTATGCAGTCTTCAGGACAGATCTTCGGTATTCTCCTGTGACCAATGTGTGCTGTTTTCCAGCAACCCAACTCCCTAGGACTTAGTGCAGTCTTTGCAGCTATATATTTCCCATGGATGTCGAGGGGCAGGAGTCGGAGCATAGTCTCCATTTCTGCCGTATATGTTTTTTGAAAAGCTCCTGTAATGCCTAAACAGGCAGCTCTCTCTAGGTTCGTCGCTTTCTAAAGACCATTCCACCGCATGTAAGGATAGCTTTTACAATAGGCAGTGTATATCCTGTGCACAATACGCGGGTGCAATTCTCATCACTTGCCAAGAGCTCTCTGGCAGGCATACTATGGCCGCCCTGTTGATGAGCTCAATCACATTTATCCTCCAATTTAATTTGGAATCTAATATCATTCCTAGGTGTTTGGCTTCAGTTTTAAAATCAAGAGTAAGGTTACCCAGTTTTGGGGTTGTGAAAGTCGGAAAAACTTTCCTCTGTGTAAAAAGGACTAGTTTGGTCTGACAGGGTTAAATCCTGAATCACAGCTTATAGCCCAGTTAAAAGCTTCTTCAATACTCTTTGAATTAGTTTACTGATCGTCGGTAGAAGTTTTCTCTAGACCTGAATGACTAAGTCATCAGCATATGCTACCGCTTTTATTCCCTACCTTTGTAAAGAGATGAGTATACCATTAACCACCAATAACCACAGTCGAGGTGAAAGGACTCCTCCTTGTGGAGTACCTCTAGACATCTTCCTGCTAATCTTGTTGTTACCAAGTTCTGCGTTTTTTA
This sequence comes from Dioctria linearis, assembly GCA_963930735.1. Classification (NCBI taxonomy): domain Eukaryota; kingdom Metazoa; phylum Arthropoda; class Insecta; order Diptera; family Asilidae; genus Dioctria; species Dioctria linearis. The sequence goes on from OZ005744.1 coordinate 181,061,239, forward strand.
AATGGTTACTGAGCATTGAGTTAATAAACCTACATATATAGAATTAACTCCTAGGCCAGTCAGGGCATCTTAAATAGCCTATAATCCAACATTATTAAAGGCTTCCTCGATATCAAGAAATGCACCTATATTGTACTATTTTTGCTCGTTATGTAGCGCAGTTTCAACCGACTTGCCTTACAAGTATGTGTACTGTGATCTAGAAACTTCACTTCCCCTAGGCATAGGGCTGCCATCTGTAAAATCATTAAACTGGGACAACAAGTTCGAAAGCCTCGGACATTTTAGCTTGAAACCCGGACATTGTTGCCAAATAATTTTGTGTTTTATTTACTGATGAAATAGGTTGAAATTGTTATGCATAGTGTTTTTTTTATTTATTTATTATAAAATTTGTCAGTTTACAAAAAAGCGTAAAATAAAACGATGTGAATGAACTAAATTAGATCTCTCTTACATTTAGGAACATAAATAAATCATCTAAAAATTATAAATGCAATTTTACATTTACATTTAGTGTGCCATATTGCTTTCAAAGTAGCTTTCAAAATAGCTTCATTTCTCGGGAAAGGTGAAGCTACATGGCGAGAGACTTTAACTTCAAGAGACCACTTTCTCGATCTCTGGACACCGAGAGACCCATGCATACACTTTGAAGATGCAAAAAAATCTCTAAAGATACCAAATTACTAGATAGTTGTTTGTTCTCCAGCTCCGGTCTCCCGTCGTGTATTTCAAATCAATCGGGTTTCCATGCTTGGTCTCTAGTCTTCGAAGTTTGGTAATTTTTCGTCTCTAGATTTCAGGAGACTATTGTGTGTTCTGATGTTAAGTTAACTGTGGAGTGAGTTTGGCAAGGTTTTTTGTTAATTTTTATTTAATTTATCATAGGATAATTCCATCGAAAATCGAACCAAAATTTATACTTTCCCAACGTTATTCTTTTGCTGAAAGTTAAGTTTTTTTGTCGTGGGATGAATACTGCCTGAATTATACTAAATTTAAACTAACTTTGAAACCCTTAAAATTGTCCAATTCTTGTGTGTGTATTTACTACACATACCTGAAAGTTATATTAAGGAAATGATAACTTTGAATCCAAATACCTATCACAGAGGCACGGTCTTTAAATTATTTCAGAGAAAGTTATATAAAGAATGCCTTTTATAAGAAAAACAAGTAAAAAAGCTACAATTGGTATATAAGACCAATTCTTATGATGCTGTAGATGAATACCCGTACGTAATTTCGTATGGTCACCTATCCGCACAAGTTTGATTTTTGAAGTGGTTTTTCGCATATTTCTAGAACGGTTCGTTGGAAAGTATAAATGAATATGACCAATTCAATTCATATTCTGAAGAACTTTTCAGTGCAATTAAAACGTCTAGGACTGATCGTTTTCACAGTATACATACAAATCTTAAGTTTGGCAACACCAAGAATCCGTTGCCCAATTTAGTCCATTTTTGAAATTATATTTACTATTTTCATGAAAACACTGTGTACAAAATTTCAGTTCTCTACGTTGACGCGCTCTCAGGCAGTGTGTAAATATACAGTAAAAAACGAAATTTGTGTATGGCAACCCTAGGAAAGTGTTATCCGATTTGTCCCATTTTCGAACTTAAATTTCCTTTTTTTTTAAAGCCCGTGTGCAAATTTTGAGCTCTTTAAATATACGCGTTCCGAAGCTTTCGTGCGGACGGACTCGCGGACGGCCGGACAAACGATCAGACGGAAGTCTCAAGTTCGGATAGTAAGAAATTTTTTCGTCAATAGGGGGCTGGTTATTTTTGAAAAAAAAAATTACACTTTGTTGCATACATTTTTTTAAAGCTTTTTCACTTTATTTCTAACAATGTACATAAAACAAGCACAGGTACAAAAGGCAAGTTTCACAAGCAATTGTCATACTGCTAGCTTCGTTACTGAGCTAGGACTGGCCGGGACCAGAAGCGAGAACTTGAGTGAGCGTCGAGTCGGTCTAACTGTCGGCATTATCAAATACACCGTACATACACAAAAAATTAAATTTTTATTTAATTGGTTTCCAAAATTTTAATCGATGGACAGTAAAGAAAACCCCGCCCGGACTTTCCCCGGACGCCATCCAAACTAGGACAAATCCGGGGAAACCCGAACGGATGGCAGCCCCACCTAAGCAGGCTGTCCATGGAGACCTCCAAAAACATCTCAAAATTCTTCAGAAGAAACGATGCAAGGCTGATGGATTTAAAGTCCTGAGTGCCTGCTACGACCTGCCTTAGGAATGAAGATCACTATTTTTTGCTCCACTAAAATGTTGCAGATACGGAGCAAAAATCTGAGTCGCGAAATTTCAGTTTTTCAATAAATCTTTAGAGCTTTATCTTTAAATCTTTGGAATTTATCTAAAAAATATACCCATGTATCGCATATATCTTCTTGCACCAACTGATGTTCATTTAATGTCAACAAGGTCTCCTTAATTGTACATAAGAATTTAATTCCACATCTCCTTTAATTATAATGAAGGTCACGGTCATTAAAACATGCAATGCCCTGCAATCCTAGCAATCATTCTTTATCTATTCAATCCAACCACCTGATTAATTCTTACAAATTACATGCAACATGTTCGTCCGCCAGAATCCTCAAAACAAAAACAGATTCCCTCTCCCTGCATAATATGAATAAAGCTACAAAATTAGACCAGTCCGAGACTGACAAAGTTCTAGTAGGAGCGAAAGTGTTTTGTGAAAACGCTATGTTTTCTTCAGCGTACCATAGCATAAGCAAACCCTTGAATGCACATGAGTCCGATAAGTTAAATGTGTTTAACTTTTTACGTTGGCCTTGGTTGTTGCAAAGAAGCTGCCAAAATTACAGCATCTCTGCGGTTTCACGGTTTTACAGCAAGTTTGAGACGAAAGCGGATCCATCCATATTACTCGATTGTATGTAGTTTTCTGGACGGCGGCGAGCCGAATCGGTTGGATGTGGTATTGGGTGGTATAGACGCATGAAATATTTCAGCGAGTCTGCCGTGTGACTGTGTCACAGTAGCTTTGGGTCAAAAGCAAATCCATCCAAGCACTTTCCACTTCTGGCTGAGTCGGAAGTTAGATGTTATGTTAAATGTATGATAGTGGGACGGAAAACGTTAAGTTTTATCCAGCGTCCCATATATGTACATTTTTTGTTTGTAGGAGAAAATTGGACTTTTCATACAAAATATTTTCGCTTGCATTTAGTGTTGCTAGAGGAGGTACAATTTTCGAAAATTTTACATTACTTTTTTTTCTGAGAATATTTTATTGTAACTGATTTGTCTTTTCTGTATTGTCAAAGGAACCAGTGTCCAGAAAGAATTTTCAGGGCGGTATAATTTTAGACCTAAAATGCAAGTTCTTCTCTTTATATCTTTCCTTGATTGTATAATAGTCATTCCTTGTTAGTCTGTATTTTGTATAAATTAGGAGGATGGAAGGAGTAGAAGTCATCTCCACATTGTGCTTCGCATTTTAGCAATTATCATCACTCAGTCTCCATAAGCTTCTCAAGCTTAACAGAACGTATGGTATTATAATAACCCACACTACCACGTCCCGTCCTCATCGTTCCTCATGGTAATGTCAAGTGTGGGAAACTTTAGAAGTTTTGTCACAACATGCAGTTTTAGTATTACTAAAGAGCGCATACAAATTCTTAAGTTTAGCCTGGAAGTAGATTAATAAAAATGAAGTTCGCAAACTACATAGAAATAATTCTCTCTTGCTTGATATTTTGAGTTTGGCGATTTTATGCTTGAGGATTTTGAGCGAGGGGATTTTATGTCTTGGAAATTTTGTGGCTTGGGAATATTGTGTTTGTGGATTTTGTGTATTATAGAGATTTGGTAGATAATCCATAAAGTCTCATAGATTTATATATATCGCTTGCTCTTATCAATTGCTATCACTATATTATATTTAAGAGAGTTTTGCTATGAAATAAATTTATATCAAATGTAGTCAATTTGAAAATTGACCGAGTTTTACTGCCAAACCCGCAGCTCGAGAATTGAGTGGCAAAAAATGAATTTATTTCATAGCAGAGCTCTCTATGAAATGGTAGTCCCGCGTATGGCTAATCTTGCTAGGCATTCAAGTAAATACTTTGTATTTCGCCTTGTATATAATTCATACTTAAAAATTATTTTAAATGCATATATGAGGTCAGCTTGGCTGTTATTTTAGCGTATACGGCAGGCAGGAATCAAGCCGTACTGATGAGTATTCGGTTTCTGCTGATACGAAACGCCCTATTTTGCAAAAGAAATGCCTTTTTTAGAGATTTTTTGTTTGTGACTGGTTTTTTTCCATATTAAAATTTTTTTATTCCAGTAAGTATTTGTCTTTCTAATTAGTTTACTAACTGGACCAAAAACCTTCTGGATTCATTTGCATCATAAGATTGATGAACGATGTAAATATTAAAAGTAACGGTGCCATCAATGCATTTCTCTTTAAGGAACATGGGGTTTTGTATGAAAGCTTTTAACTAATTCTTTGTAGTTTTGGGTGTTCTTGTCTGATTTGTTAGCAGAGGGTCCAGTTTACATCCCACCTAGTAAAGTTGAAGTTATCAAATTATCCAAATTTTTGGTCAACCAAATTCCATTTATTGAATTTGATTTTTATGTTGATCTTTGTTTAATTCTTGGACACCTTAGAAATATTAAGGATAAGGCGAAAAAAACTATTAACAAAAGTTTGGGCTCCCAATTGGCGTCTTATGATTTCGGTAATCTTCCACATTATTTTAATTGAGATCTCACTAGACTTTCGGAATATCCGAAATAGTTCAGAACTCACAATATAGCTCAGATAGCTCCTTAACTTGTTTATAAGGAAAGTAATTTTCTCTTCTATATTATCAAATTTCGTAATCATGCTGATGGGAAGATCGTAAGATTCCCACTTCCCGCCCACTCTCCAGTTTTTTATGTAATTGAGGGCAGTGCGGTTTGAGTTTGTCTGCTGAATTTATTTTGTTTTAGCTAGATTAAGTTTTTCTACTTTCTGCTGCAAGAATTTCTAATATAGTGCCTTGGTGGGCTAGAAAGATCTGGCATATAATTAATAAATCAATCTTCAGTGTGATGCTTCGCTAGGTTTGTTGTGATTTTTGAGTATATTTGTATGGTCATAGCCTGTCATATTTGGATTAATTGTAGGCTATTAGGTGGTTTAATTATTGGACACTTTCGACTAACGAAAAATGAAAAATTTGCGTAGGTATTTTTTACACTTGTAGACTTCGCCTTTCTCTTTTTACTATACCCATAATAGAGGTAGATTAGGTTAGGTTAGAGTGGTGTCTACCGAGCGAACTCGTATGATGAGTTTCACTTAGACCATTTGTGATCCATTGTGAGATCACTTTATTGATACCCAACCTGGGGAAGAAACCTCAGATTCAGGAGGTGCACCGAACCAGCCACAAGAGTTAATGAACCTTATCATATCCTGCAACACCTAGTCTACTGGCTCCACCAATTCGACGAAGAAGTATCTACCGACCGCATTACTCCTACGCTTGGCAAGGCTAGGACATTCATTCAGCAGGTGCTAAACACTCTTAACTTCTTCTTAGTGTATACAGCTTCTGCAGAAGTCATTGTATGGAGCTTGCATTCACTCTGCATGTTTACCAAAGAGCCAATATCCCATAATAACTGCGATAAGATTACGCTCATGGCTCCTCCTCAGCAGAGATGCAGTCCTCCTAGGACAAACCTCGGGCCACAGCTGGCTTGAAGTCGTACATGTGGTGAAACTGCCTCATCTGCGATTTGTAAGCACACATGTTTCTACGACTAGAATCCTCTTCACTGATTCTAGGGGCCGATATATGGGTTCCTCCGCTAAGTAAATAGTCATGGCGGAGCCTTTTCACTGTGACCAGGCACTCAACGGAGTTCACAGCGACATCACAAGATGTGATCTAGTGGTGTTCATTTAGGGCCCTGATTGCAGCTTGGCTGTCAGTCTGCGAAGACACACATATTAGAGTCTTTTACCACGCGTTTATATCATCCCATGCCTCTCTACTAGAAATGCTAGTTGAGAATGTTTTCTCAATTTCTTGTCTAGGGATGGTATAATCCCTGGCCCCCATATATAGTCCTCAGGACAGAACTTCAGTATTCTGCTGTGACCACGGTCGAAGGTCTGCTCTTGTTCAGCAGCCTGAATTTCTAAGGTAGTGCACTTTTTGCTATACATTTTCCATGAATGCCAAGTGGTAGGAGCCGGAGTATGATCTCTATCACTACCGTTGGCATTGTACGAAGTGAAAAGAATAAAGATCAAAAGAGTAAACCTAGACAGGCAGCTCTCTGTATTTTTGTAAGACTCTGTAGGGGTGTTGCTATCTCTAGAGAATTTAACACACCAAGATTCCACAGGTGAGGATAGGCCTCACAATATCAGTGTATATCCAGTGCAGTATACGCATGTGTATAGCCCATCTTGTACCGAAAGTTTTCTTGCAAGTATACAGTAAAATGGCCGCCTTTATGACGCGTTCATTCACATATATATCCTTCCTAGGTATTTGGCTTCAATTTTAAATTCAAGAGTAATGTTACTCAATTTTTGGTGAGCGACAGTCGGAACAACTCTCCTCCATGGAAAGAGGACTAGTTCGGTCTTTGCGCCGTTTAGCCCCAGGCTATAACTCTTAGCCCAGTTGAGAAGCTTTTACAATGCTCTTTGGGTTAGTTCGCTAATCATCACTAGGGACCAGGATGATCAAATTGATAAGAAAAGTAAGGGCGTCCGGACCTTGGATACTAACGAAATAAAGCGGAAGGAGATATTGAACTAACTAATAATGGCCAACTGGATTAATCTGTATATGATAGCAATATATCGTCAATCTTGAACCGATACAGACGATTTTTTTTATACGCATTGTGTTTTGTATAAAAAATCCCACTGTTGCTGCAAATCTTGAAGTTCTAATTCGCAAAGGCAAAATTTAAAATAATGCCGTTGACCACTGCAGAATGACGCGGAACGCCATCTATTGGTCAGGAAAAAAGGTATTACGAAAAGCATATTTCCTTTCTTTATGTATTTGGATAATGGTGTATATGCTCAAAGTATGATTTGTTGTTTGACGAATATATGTAGTTTAAAATTGTCTCGATTGTGAAAAAAAGGATAGTAACAATTTTCACCGAAAGGTTTTAAATATGTTTTTTTCTCTGACTACTTTTGGTATCATTTTTTACTTTTCTCTTCAGAACTATTCTGCCGTTTTTTGACTAGCTTTTTCTAAGGCGACTCGGTATTGGGATATTATTTCCATATACTTGTCGGCCGGCCGAGAAGTTAAGCACATCCATTGCACGTTTTAAAGTTTTCATGGTGGAGGTAATGTCCGAAAAATTTAAATGTAGGCTCGCCAAAATAAGCATCGGCGCCGTGGGAAATTTACTTAAGATGCCTTTTGGATAAATCCTCCCTCGCCACTTTTCTTTGAAAAACAGCAGAAACAAAAACAACGAAACGACTCACCTTGATTAAAACATTGTTAATACAAAGTTATCGTTCCATTCTACTTTGAACACAAATTTTAAACAATAATTTTATATAAAGTTTTGTTTCCATCATCAGAATTGGTTCGTCGTACATTGTGTCCTTGCAAAACAAATGAAAACTCTACATATATATCCATGGGATTACTCTGACCAATTCGAAGTTTGTCAATTGTTAATTAAAACAATCAACTGACACAGTTTTTGGTAAAAGTTTATTTCGTCAGTATATGTAGTATATCCGGTGAATTTATATTCGAAGTTTCAAGTTAATTGGTACAGTTTTCGTCGTTAGTCATTGTATGTAGTGTTGTTGGATGGGAATTTATTATGGAAGAGGGATCAAATGTTAATTAAAATTAATTTTTCATAAAATCGTCTCTTTTATTGTGTTTAATTAAATGAAAAACAAATTATTAAATGTCAAAACAATTTTTCAACATTTTTATGATCTTTTGTGCGAATGTGTTTGTTTTTTCTTTCTTAAAAAACGACAGAATAATTGTTGGTGTGTACGAAGAGGTACATACTGCCGCACGTTTGTTATAGGTATATATAGTTAAATTAAAACTTCCCCCACAGCCAAACCAAGGCGACATTTTTATAGCTTTAAAGTAATTTTATTTCCACATAAATTTCACTGAAATTGTTAAAGTTATAAAATTTTACTTTTAGGTATGAGAATGAAGATGATGATGATGATGATGAGTACTTCTCTGAAAATAGGGAGATAAAAGCGGAAAATGAGCAGAATGAAGACTCAAGAAATCCAGTCAGCTCAATTCTTGGAAATGCTAAGAATATTTGGGATATTTTTATTGCATTGAATACAGCATGGAGTAGAATTGCAGAACAAAAGTCTACAGAGCTACAGAATACGCAAAAAGGATATTTACAAGATGAACAGCGTTTAAGAAGAAATTCATATAATATAAGTACTACAACAGTTCGTTCTTATACCAACTATTCGCTACAAGGATACACACAAAAAAGTACACCCTTTTCTGTGCAGAATTTGAGAAAAGAAACAGCCATCGCTGAAGGTCGATATATTAAGGGTGATCCCCTAAAAGGATACTATGACTTCGTAATTACGGAGGGTTCCTATAAATTCTGGGCAGCGTTTCAGGTAATTTTTTTTAATACTTTATTCCACCTATAGTATATATGTATGTACGTCCCTTCCAATATTCTCCATGTATTCCACCAATTTTCCAATTTTCTTTTTCCATCAGGATATATACATATGTACCTACCTCTCGGTCTATAGCTGCAATTCTCAGCACATTTCGTCGATTACTATCATCTGATAACTGATAGAAAATTCCATGAAATATTGAATAGTTAAATGGTCTGATTCACATCATTCACACCATTGCTCCGAAGGATCCAATTGCAGATGTGCCAGGTGTCAGCTTTACACCCCTTGCATCGTGCTGTTGCATTTGGCATTACGAAACTGGAGACAAATTTCAATTTCGTATTTGGTGTATGAACATACATTCGTAGGTATATATATGATGGATAGGGTTCATTGCTATTTGCTTTTTTATGGATACCGAGCCAAGAGTACATAGGTTTTGGGGTATAGCCTTGGTGGAATGTTGAGCAAAAGGATGAAATTTACATAGAGTACTTCTCACATTCAGTCTATCAATCTCGTACCTACTTTCTATGTATTAAAGTCCTCTTTGTAGGTTGAGAGGTATTTGAATTTTTAGGGAAGTTTTTGCAGTTCCACAAATTTACCATATCTATACTTCAGTAGTTTTGTAACACAACTGAGAACGTGGGTAATTGCTAACCCTCCTCCTACTTAAGTGTCAACTATAGTCACACTGAGTTTAGAAATGGCTGTGCTGCTGGTGGAGTGATTAACTACACTTGAGAACACAGATTGTTTCATCAAGCTGCCAGTCTATAAAAATTTGACATCTAAGTTCAGAAAATGCTGAAAAAAAATTTAATAATTAACATAAAAAATAGAGTCCCTCATAGTTGTCAATGTAAAAAGGAATATGGCAAATACTGAACATATATTTAGAAAAAATCAACATTAATAACCGCTTGTTGAACATAAAGCACACAGATCTTCAAACGTGACCTAACTGACTGCACCTGAGTCTGTTCTGAAGCCATCTTTTGTTTATTTCTGCCCCGAATATTTCATATCCGAGACTCTGCATAAGATAGCTTGAATTAAATATCCTACTGGTGCTGCCATCTGTTGCCTATTTAGAGAAGCGTCCTCTGTTTGTGAAAATCTATGACAATTTTTTGGTTGATGCCTCTGTTTACTATGAAAGCCTTGCAAATGTTCAACACCCCCCCCCCCCCCCGCCCCCTCTATCTAATTAATATTTCCGCGCTTCGATAGGCTACTGGATATGGTTTGGAAAGAGAGGTAAGCAAATTTTTGATATACATTCTGTCAAATAAGTTCAAGGACTGATCAAATAAAACACAAAATATCAATTACTCATCCAAATTTATTGAATATCCTTAAAAATTGGGTCCATTTGAATTGACACACTTCTTCCAACGAACAATCCAATCATCCATACACTTTTTGAAGTCATTTTTCGGGATTGCTTTGAGTTCCTTCAGCGAATTCGCCTTTATGTCTTCAACCGAGTTAAAACGAGTTCATCGAAGAGGCAATTTTGGCTTCGGGAACAGGATAAATTCACACGGAGCCAAATCTGGTGAATACGGTGGTTGTTCGATGATATTCGTGGCGTTTTTGTTTAAAAATTCGGCCACATTGATGGCTTTGTAAGACGGTGCGATATCATTGTGCAACATCCATGAATTTTTCTTTCATATATCCGATCGTTTTTTACAAATACTCTCTCTTAAACGGCTTACAACACCCAAGTAATATTGTTTATTTGCTGTTTGAACCTCCGGAAGGAATTCCGTGTGAACAATTCCTCGAATATCGAAAAAAAAAAACAGTGAGAAGAACGTTGATTTTGGACCGAATTTGTCTCGGTTTTTTGGGTGTCGGCTCGTTTGGCAAGCGTCTTTCCGGTGATTGATGGCTGGTTTGCATATCATATTCATAGACCCAAGTCTCGTCACCCGTAATGACTTGTCCGATGAATGTGAGGTCCTAGTTCACTCGTTCTAGAATGTCGACGACGCTTGAAGAAAATTGCGGTCTTTCGGAACGAGCCGGGCTGCGACGCGTCTCATTCCGAAAACATCAACCACAATACCGATTCATCCAGAAAGAGGCAAATCGTTAACGGCTTTACGACCCTTTTTGAACGGTTTGTACCATTCAAATGCTCTTGTTCTGGATATAACACACTCGCCAAAGGCTTTCTCCAACATTCTTAACACTTCAGAACATGGAATTTCGTTCGCAACACAAAATTTCAAACAAACTCGTCGGTCGATATTTTTTATCTTGTTCCCTAGAACATAAAAATCAATTTCGACATAGTTCTTCTTTTTTCAAATTCAAATATTAATTATAAATGCGCTACACAAGTAAGACAAGATCTTATAATTATGTGCAGGAGAACAATAGAAAGATTTAGAAATAAAAATGGAAACTTAAACTATAAAAAACAAGATATCCAAAAACATAATATGTATTAATATTAATAAGCCTCTCAAGAAAATTCATTCAACCAAACAATTATGTAGTTAGCAAGTTCGTTCATACGGATACGGCATATAGCATCCTCTAGCAATCCTCCTAGAGCCCTAGAGATGTAAATCTGAATATCATCAGTATACATGTGGTAGTCACAATTTTTCAGAATCATTGGAAGATCATTAATAAAAATACTGAATAATAAGGGCCCCAAGATGGAACCCTGAGGAATTCCACTTCGAAAAGGTAGGAAGCCAGAAGCAGAATTAGAACAGACCACACTCTCTTGACTCCCGTTGAGGTATAATAACAATATTTGGTCAACCATGTCAAAGGTTTTGGAATAGTCAAGTAGGACGAGCATTGTAAATTTATTAATTTCAATTGATTTTTCTGTTATATTAAGCAATGCTCAAGTACAGCTCCGCTTAGATCAAAGCCCGATTGAAGATTGGAGAGGATATTCTCTCTATCTAAAAAAACTGGTGATTTTTGTGTGAAGAATTTTTTCAAAGGCTTTAAAGACAAAAGGCAAAATGGAAATAGGAAGATAATCCTTTTAACAACGAGACCTCTTGGAGATGGAAATTATTTTAGAATACTTCCAGATAAGAGGAATCATTGATCTTAAAATGATGGTGTTAAAAAATTGGTGAGATTTGGGAGTATTACAGGCAGAAGAACTTTTATAAATTCGGGATGGAATAGATATCAGCCTACGGTTTACACATAAAGCTGAACTTCTAGTTCGCCCAAACCCCCAAGATTTCTATGATTTTGCCAGAGTTTTTTGGATAGAAGAGTGGTGTTTAATTTAGAATTACAATAATGACACTTTAGGCGAGATATCTCACTATTAACTGCATTACCCAAGAAACATTTTTTTTTATATAGTAGTAACGGTGAGGTTTCCATTACTAAATTATATAACTTGAGTTATATAGACTAGTACTCGAAACCTATTTGTAACCACTATAAAGCCCTTATAGAGCTTAAATGGAGGATTATATAAAGGTTACCGTGACTAGATTTACGTAACGTTATATAACTAAAAGTTTTATAAAATAAGTAAAAAAATATTCTGGTTACCTTAATATAACCCTTATATAACCTATCGTGCTCTCGATTAATTTACTTTGGTCATAGCAGTGGTTGCAGTAATGTTTCGGTTACCTTTATAAATTTTGTTATGTAATATGGTGATGGTAACGTTTCCACTACGCTTGGAATTTTCTCAGACTGATTACTTTTCGTGATTGAAATGTTAGGAAAATTACTTTTCGTTACCTTTATAAAACAATAAATGCAAATATTTACGACATAGAATTTCGATTTTTTTAGTATTGCATTGTTATAATGTAAGGCTTTAATATTTTTACATTTTAGAATTACAATTTTTCGGCATGTACGTGGTAAATTCAGCTGCAATTAAAATTTTACTGTGAATATCATCATTGATACTTCTAAAAAATACAGACCCCTCCAAAAATAAGCAATATTTAATAATTTTAATTAAATATGACAAAATTTAAGATTTTCACTTATGTGACATTAATTCAGAAAAATTACATAACATGCTTTAGAAATGTTATGTACCTAAAAAGATGTATTTTCTTCATATAAAAATAAAACGGAAGCCATATATCTGCAATTTAAAAAATTGGCTTATCCGACATTTTCTTTTTTATCTGCAATGGACAAATGAAAAAATAGCGGCTTGTACTTAAATGAACAAACTACCATTATAAAACTTCAAGTAGTTTTACATAAACTGAATGACCCTTATAAAACTTCTAGAAATATTATATAAACTAAAGGAACTACCATGCTTCGAAAATGGTCCTTATATACCCTTTAGTCATATTATGTAACCTTTGGTAATGTTATACATATATCTTAATTATAGTCACAATAAACAGTCGTTGGTGTTCTTATATACCTTTTGGTTATATTATGTTATATAAATAAAAACAGTTTTATAATGGCTCCATTCGACACTAAAAGTAATTTGTTTTTATAACGATCACCCTAATTACTAAAGGGCCACCAAAAAATTTTACGATATTTTATAGTGGGTATATGTATTACCGAAAGTTCCCAATTTTTATTAAAGCCACCTAAATTACTGAACGTTGTCGAGTTATATAAGGGTCACCACGGATACCACAATAAACACTTATTACCAATAAGTTATATAACGTGGTGACGAAAACAGTTATAAAACTTTCTTATATACCTTCTAGTAATGGTTACTCTAAGTTATATAGACCGGTGATGGAAACATTTTCATCACCAACTTATAAAACCTTAAGTAACTTACTTCCACGATAACCATTAGTAACCTTAAAAAACTCTAATATAACTACGTCACCAATTGGTAATATTATAAAACTCTTATATAACCACTGAAATTCTTATATAACCGAGTAACCATTATATACCCGTTATAAAACTACCCATCACCTTCACTCACCAAAAATTTAAAAAATTGTTACTTGGGTACCTGAGGACCGAAAATGGTCCTAGCAGTATTTCAGTGGAACATATTTATTAGAAAGGTATTGAATAAGCTTACATAATATGCTCAAGTTGTTCATCAACTAATATTAGTGAATAGATCAATGTCCAATCAATCATATGCGCCTCCTCAAGAAGTTCACCAAAGTTAATATTATTAAAATCTCTGTAAGAAAAATTTTAATCAGTTTCAGATTTAGAACAAAGATTGTAAATGTCCAAAATTAAGTTATGCTTGGAGAATGCTGAAACCGGACATCTGATTAAAAAAAAAGCACTTGATTAGGGACAGCAGCAATAAAAAAATCCAATAAGGTTGCAGAAGTTGAAGTGAAATATGTAGGCTTTGAATTATGACCACTCAGGCTGTATGTATCTCTAAATGATGACGTAGTACCATTAAGGCTTGACACATTCACATTAAAATCACCTGTTATAATTATATCTTGATAAATATGACTCAGCTCGGATAGGTCTGCCTCCAAAGGAAAAAATTCCGTAATATTGGGGGGCCTATAAACGACAATAACGGGACATTATGCTGCATTAACTAAAATTTCAATAACAATATAGGTACACTATAGGAAGATGATCTGAACGATTTTTTAATGTAAATAGCAGTCCTTCCTCCCATGCGACTGACAATAGAGTATATTTTTGTTTAAAACTAAAAGCTCATCAGCAACGTGGGATCTCAATCAAGTCCCGGAAATGCAGATAATATCTAGAGGAGAAATGCTAAAAAGATCACGGAACTCATCATCAATCTTGGGATATAGACTTTGAGCATTGAGATGCCAAAATTTAAACCGCCTGCACTGATCATACATAATATCCGGCCGAACTCGTGAGCTGTTCAATTCACAAGAAGCCGCAGTATTGACATTATCCATTATCCAAATAAAAAAGGATCAAGATATGAAAAGGAGCAACAACAATAACACAGAGTGCACATATAGCTTTTAGGAAAAATAATACAATATAGTAATAAATCAGAAAAATTAACAGAAATTGAAAATTACGAAATATGGGGTAGAAAAGCGTTTAACTAAATTGTGACCAAATGCATGATGTTGATCTAGCATGAGCATGTTGAGTTTATTTCAAATATGGGTTTAGTTTGTCCAACACATCCTCAGAAAAATGTTTTTGAAATTTGGACAAATCTATAAAAACGCTTCATACGATCCCACCTAAATGTGATTTTGTGAATCTCGCAAGTTTCATATTATTCAGAAATTGACTCTAAAAGTTATCATCATGAGCCCAGACATTTTCGGGATATTTACGAATTTCTATTGAATCTAGAATTTTGTTTAGTCAACTCGTCCTACTTTCACAGATAATTACTTTCTAACTTTCATGAAATTTTTAAGAAATTAAGAATTTATTATACGCAAATGCAAGATTGGTGAAAGGTTTGTGGTCAAAGTATGGTAAAAAAACAATGGCGCGGACGACACTAAATAACAAGGCAGCTGGTTAGTTTCAGACTCATTTAATGACTAACTCATACGGTACAGAATATCACTCGAACAGTGACCAAAATTTGAAGGCATTGGATGCAACCGTTAGGCGATAAGCAATGCAGCTAATATGCAAATAGAATATCTGTGTACAACCAGATTAAATTCTGATTTTTTGCTTTACGTCCTTCCTGAACTATAATCGCCCCGATTATATCCATTGCCGTTAACATTTAAGATTTCAACTATTATAACTCGAATATACAATAAGTATAAAATTGTTTTCATTTATGCTAATGGGATATTCTAATACATAATCCGCTTAACAATATGCTAAAGCAACACATCCGAACGTGATATCAAAAAATAGTAAAATCTTTACAATCTTTTACCTAGAAATCAAATATAAATGATATGTCGACATTTATCATTAAGATCACTTATCTAACACCAAGCGCAAATAGCTACTTACACATAATATGATTTTCCGACTATTACTGAAAAATTTACTTTCAAAGAACTAACAACGAAAATATAATAAATTACAGTACATGTTTTTCACTTATTATTCATATACATTATCTGCTTTGTTTTCACAACATTGCCGAAATCATACGATCACAATTTCAGCACCTTCTACGATACTAGAGTATATTACTAAGATTTCGCTAAGTTATTCTAACCTATTGTTGCTTCCGTTCAAACCCAAAATTTCAAACAATATATGGCTTCATGTTAGCCGGGCTACAGACTCCTTAATATGGCAATCTTGTTAGTTGAAGTCCATCCACGTCTTTAATTACATATCTGTCATTTTCTAGGACATGTGAAATTTCATAAGGACTACGGTACTTAGGAAGTAGTTTTTTATTAATGCCAGAGCTTGTTACTACATTCTTTATCATGACTAAATCACTTGGCAAATATGTACTTCCGAGGGTCTTATGCCTTTGGTCGTAATATTTTTTATTATATTGTTCGATTTTAAGAATTGTGTCGGATGCCTTATTCTTTATTTCATACAGGTTACGAGTCTCTCTTTCTTCCGCCTCGCCTAAGTACTCTTTCAATGCATCACAAAACTCTCCTTTTTGCCCCACACCAAATAAAAGTTGGCTTGGAGTGATGACAGTGTTATTCAGAGCAAACTCGACCTTGATCAACTTCTTATACCAGTTTCCCGTAGTCGTGCCTTCAACTTCTTTGGACAGCATTGGTGTTAACAAACGTTTCATCGTTTCAACTTGCCCATTAGCCTGAGGTGAATGCGCAGGTACCTTGATATGAATAATATTGTTATTCGCGCAAAACTCAGAAAATTCGGTGGAAGTAAAACAGGTGCCACGATCGGAAATTACTTTAGATGGTCAGCTGTACGTACTAATATAAGACTCTAGGCAGCCAATAACTTTTTTACGGCATATAGTTTTGTAAATTTAGTAAAACCATCCACTACTACAAGGATGTACTTGTTACTATTTTTGGTGGAAGGCAAGGGTCCATAGTGATCGAGATGTACAACCACGAATGGAAGGTCACATTTTGGTATGTTGTGCAAAGTACCTTCTACTTTACCTGAACTAGGTGAAAAATAAGCACACTTCAAACAAGTGGCTATGACTTGTCTAATTCTGTCCTTCAGTCCTGGAAACCAGTAAGTTTTCTTCAGATACTCGAATAACTTATCCACCGCTAAATGGCCTAAAGATTCATGATGAACCTGAATAACTCGTTCCTTCATATTCTTCGGGACATAAAACATTAAGTTTCTATTGCTTTTCCTATATACCAATCCATTGATCAAAGCGTATTTGTTGCTTCCTTATTTTTCCAACTCACGCAGTATTTTATACTAATACAAGGGTCACGGGCCTGAGCTACAGCCGGGGCATAATCAAAAGATTCCTCGTTCACACTCAAGATCTCAGTACAACGACTCAATGCATCTACATGACTCATTCTACAGGGTTTTCCAATAAGAGGTGTTATTTTGATATTCAAAGAAAATGCCATTTTTTGAGATAAATGATCGGACCTTTATTTCATTATAAAGAGGAAGGTATGCCGTTAATAATGGAAAATAACATTAGCCAAATGACCACCACGACAATGCCTACAGGACCATATCCTTTTCATGAAATTTTCCATAACCAAATCGCAAAGTGGCTGCCCTATGTCCTCGATAGCCTCACGAATTCCATCTTTGAGGTCTTGAATCGACGCTGGGCTGTTGGCGTAGACCTTCTCTTTCACGTGGCCCCAAATGAAGAAGTCGCAAGATGTTAAGTCACAAGATCTCGGTGGCCAATTGTGATCACCTCTTCGAGAGATAACACGGTCCGGAAACTTTTCCCGTAAAAGATCAATGGTTTCGTTGCTTGTATGGCACGTAGTGCCTTCTTGTTGAAAGTAAACGTTGTCCAGATCAATACCATCCAATTCCGGCCATAAAAAATATTAATCATCTGTCGATAGCGCAATCCATTCACCGTAACTGTTGCTCCAGCCTCATTTTCGAAAAAGTAAGGTCCAATGACCCCGCGGGACCATAAACCGCACCAAACAGTCACACGTTGAGGATAGAGAGGCTTTTCAACAATAACTCTTGGGTTTTCCGAGCCCCAGATGCGACAATTTTGCTTGTTGACGAAGCCATCGAGGTGGAAATGGGCCTCATCACTCAAGATGAGTTTTCGATGAAATTCCGGATCATTTTCATGCATTTCAAGGACCCAATCAGCAAAGACTCGACGTTGTTGATGATCGGCCGGCTTGAGTTCTTGTGTTAACTGAACTTTATAAGCCTTAAGAGCCAAATCTTTATGCAAAATACGGTGTAATGCCATTTGTGGAATGCCTAATTCCAAAGAACGACGAGGAATGGACAAACCTGGGTTTTCTTCAACACTTTCGGCTACAGCAGCAATATTCTCAGCTGTTCTTGAGCGACGTGCACGGGTTTTATTCTTCACATCACTAACTTGTCCCGATAGGTCGAATTTTTCTACCAATTTCTGTATTGCGGTCCGACAAGGTGCTTCACGACGACCCAAAAATGTTCGAGTTTTACGAACCGTCTCTGCCACATTTTCACCATTTTTATAGTGAATTTTAATAATTTCAATGCGTTGCTGAATCGTGTATCGTTCCATTTTTATTAATATTAATGGCGTGGTTTTTACTTGTCAAATGTCAAAAAATGACAGCTCCAAAAGTTACATCTACCGAAATAGCGGGCTAATTAAAATAACACCTCTTATTGGAAAACCCTTTATTTGAGGAGCGATGCTCGACCTTATAGTCATATTATTGGAGCTCTAATGCCCAACGAGATATTCTGGGATTTAAGATCTGTTTGCTAAGAGTTAACGTTAGAGATTGGCAATCAGTAATGATCTTAAAAGGAATGCCTAGGAAATATACACGAAATCTTCGTAATGCGTATATAATTGGCAGGGTTTCGAGCTCATAGCTATGATACCTTGATTCCATCTTAGTCGTTCTCTTGGAAAAGTAGAAGACAGGGTGAAATTTTCTATCCGCTTGACGCTGTAACAAAATAGAACCGGAACCTATGCTGATCGCATCACAATGGAACTCTGTTTCATTAGTTGGGCTGTATATTGCTAAAATAGGGGCATTTAAAAGCATGGATTTCAAGGCATCAATGGCTTAATGCTCCTATTCACCGAATTTAAATATAGCATTGTTCCTTAAGAGGTCGTACAAAGGCTTAGCAATCACGGCGAAGCCTCTTATAATCTTTCGAACATAAGAAGACAAACCCAGAAAACTATGGACACCCTTAACGCACTTCGGGACTGAAAAGTCACGAATCGCACGGAGGTTCTCTTTATTGGGGCGTATCTCACTTGAATTAACCACATATCCTAAATAAACAATTTCCTCGTAAAGGAATTTATACTTATCGAACCTTAATTCCAATTTATTTGTTGCGATTTGTGTCATGACCCTTCCAAAATCTCCAGATGATCGTTAATTGTTTGTGTCGCTATTACATAAAAGGTCATCCATGTATACGAAAAGTCTATTATTCACTATCAAATCTCTGAAAACCCCATAAATATATCGCTGAAAATCCGCTGGCGCAGTTTTAAGCCCAAAAGGCATTTTTACGTATTCGAACTGCCCGATCGGAGTGACAAAAGATGTGTATTTAATTGACTCCGGGCACATGCTAACATGGTGAAATCCCGTTTTCAGATCAAGCGCAGAAAAAAAGGTCTTGTCGCGCAATCTATCCAAAAGGTCCTCCATGAGTGGGTAGTGGATAGTTATTGCGAACTGCAAATTTATTTAAAACTCTGTAGTCTATGCATAATCGGAGCTCATGATTCTTTTTAGCTACCAGAACAATGGGAGAGGCGTAGGGCGAATTGCTTTCACGGATAATACCTCGTTTAAGAAGGTCGTCAATTATTATTTTCAATTTTTCTTTATGGGCAAATGGAATACGGAAAGGCGTGCAAAAGAATGGCTCATCTTTTGACAATCTTATAGCCATTTTAACATTTTCGTTTAAATTTAAAATCAATTTGTCACAATAATAAGAATCCGACACAATACTAATAACCTTGCTCTTAACATCATGTGATAAATTTTCATTTATATTTAAAACTGGTATATCAGATGTTTCAACTGCGTCTATGTTAAGAATTTCATAGCTAAAATCTGTAATATTTGGGGTTTGAACGTCGGAAGTGCTTTCTCTAATATTTAAATCGTCTTTAGTACTCAACAATTTTAGATTACATTCACTAATGAAATCGCGTCCTAATAAAACAGAATACTTCATAGAAATTTTTTTTACAACATATAAATCTAAGCCAATAAGCTTATTATTAAAATTCTGTGTACAACCAGATTAAATTTTGATTTTTTTCTTTACGCCTACACTTTCTTGATTTTTTATGCCTTGATCCTGTTGGAGATCCCAAGTTAAATTTTTAATATGTTTTAGTGGATAATATAAAGTAAAAAAATAAATAACTGAATAAAATCAAAAGTACGTCTTCCAGAATATTCAAGTATAAAGGATAAAATCATTTTCATTGATGTCCTTTTCCGCATATATTTTTAAGATGCTATTATACTTAGATAACTTGAAATCCTATCTTTGAAATGAGCCATATACCCATATTTCACTGTTATAGCATGAATAGAAATCAATTTTTAAAGAGACCAGGACATCGTTTTTGGGATATTTTGAAAATGCTAAAACTCGCAAAATACGCAATGTATGTAATTAATTCGTATTTTTGTCATCATAAACCCTCCAAGTATGTAAAATTTCAACAAAATTGGTGATGATTATGTCACACATGTTGCCTATTTGACATGGAATGACCCATATAGCATGCAAAATTTGATGACTATTTTAAGGTGACTTCATTAGTTTTTGAAAAGGCTGTAACTATAAATAAATGGAAGTACTCAACAAAACGAAGCAAATGCCATAATTAGTTTAAATTCCCCCTGGAAATTATTATAGCGATTTTTGTAACTAAACCCCTCAATTGTTTCATAAATTCGTGATATATAGACTCGTCTAATTTATACCTATATATGTATGCATGAAGGTCAATCGAGCTCTGGAAAATTGCTTAAAAATTTACAAAATGCAAAATTACATTCAAACTAAATATTTTCTTATTTCATCATTTTTATTCCAGAGCAGTAAAACTCGAATGAACCTGAATTAAATTTCCAACAACATTCTATTCCCAAAATCCCAAATGTATTCTTCCTGCTTGATGAAACAAAATTTTTTTATTTTACCTAAAAAACAAAAAAAAACATAAAGTACCTAAAAATCGATTTTTACAGCTGGCCACTGCAATTTTAATCATTTATTCAACATTTGCCGCCATTTATTATTCAAAAGTGAATCCACTTGTCGGAGATTATGACTACGTGGATTACCTGGGTGGTGCCCGTTCAATATCAGACGACGATGTCGACTTTGTTGATACACCGTACAATGGCATTGGTCCTCCATTGGTAGATGATACTAGCCGAAATGCACCTCCTGGATGGATATCATCATCAATATTGCATAAAGATTGGATACCAAAAGTGGGACATACTATGAAATTCATACTCGAAGCAATTGATAAAATCCCACAGAAAAGTTAATTTCAGTTTCAATGAAACAAGACAGACGCGCGCAAGCAGGTAAAAACAGGTTTTAAGAAATTTAAAAGACACAAAATTTGATGTGACGCGATTGTGAAGCTATGTAAGTATAGTTAGATGATAGTCAGAGGACCAGAGGAAGTCTTTCCGAAGGATATTTTACTATGTATATACAGATGGACTATAATTATA
The DNA here is from genome assembly GCA_963930735.1 of Dioctria linearis. Lineage (NCBI taxonomy): Eukaryota > Metazoa > Arthropoda > Insecta > Diptera > Asilidae > Dioctria > Dioctria linearis. The sequence goes on from OZ005744.1 coordinate 181,082,747, forward strand.
TATACACTGTCTGCTGGTATGTTGGACGTGATGATGGTACACATTGGAAACATCCTTTGAAAAGTGTCTCGTCCTCGTTAAAAGTTCAAAAGAGAAAATATTTTATTTTTCTTTCTTTGTAATTAAATTGTTTTTTGTTTTGTTTTTTTCGTTTTTGTTTTTTTTTTATATTTATTTGTAATTGTAGGAATCCATTAATTTTAATTAAAACAAGTCGACTAGGAGTAAAATTTCGTTTCAATTAACTTTGGCATGTTTCATTCCTGTGAGATTAAAAGAGTTGCCGAACTCAATACACCCCCACTTCGTTATGGAGTGTCTCTATATATTTGGTGGATGCATTTCAGGTCGATGTGGTTTTTATATTTCCAATGTAGGTAGTCACATATAAATTGTTTTTTCAATTTTATTTTCATTCTGCTTTAATTTGAAATGCTTACTCCACCCGAACCCTCCCACCAAAATTCCTACAATCCTCTACGCCAATGTAATTGTTTTATTTTTTATTTATAAATTTCGAGAAAGTTGGATTGTCATTGCTTGTGTTTGGTTGATCTGGACCAATTCTGAATATAACAAAAAAAAAGTCGATATTGTTATGGGGTGAACTAAATTCACCATGAAATGTTTTGTATATGTGTGTATTTGTGTATAGAATTATTTTTGTCAATTTTGCTCCTGTTTTTTTCCTTGTGTTTCAGTTAAATTTCATCCATTTGGCATGGAGACGAATGTTTTTGTTGACGAATGGTCAACGTTCTTTGTATGTGTTATAATTTCATTAATCAAATTATATGCAGATATTTATGGCTGTACCACATACATACATACTACATAAATGGGTCATGTAAATTTGGAACAATCATGTTCTTCTGCCTTTGATGATATGTAAATATTTTATAATTTGCAGTCATCATTTTGATTTGGTGCTCTGATGTCGAAAAAATTAAAGGAAAAATTTGCCATTTTTATTACATTACAATATAAAATAATTATTGATTTCGTTTATAATTTTGGACAGGTAATTAAGCACAGATCATTGGACGGTTATAATTGTCATCGTTGGCATTACTATTCTGCTGATGGGTATGAAAAATCTGGTTGGAGTGTGGGGTTCGGTTCATATTCATGTCATAAGAGTCAGAGAATGCGTATTTCAGCTTTATAACACCACTTGAACTATTTGATATAATAATTATATACCCTCACATGACGTTGAGATTATAGTCTACGGATAAAGGGGTGGGGTTATAATTAAAGATATTTTTCTTAAAAAAAAAATCAACTTGGTCCTTTAACCGGTAGAAAGGGGCAGCCTTAGAATGTTTTTTTTTTAGGTTATATGACATTTTCCGATTGCGTTCGCGCAATAATTGATAATTTGGTTAGAATAAAAAACATTTTTCTTTGATAAATAGGCTGGTAAAAATTTCTTACAAATTAATTATCATATTATTATTAGTTTATTAAATTAAATCTTAATTCCTGGCTAATATGATTTTGATGGCGGAAAGGGGAATGCTCAATTAAGCCCGACACCAAAAGACATGAGATATCTATTAAACGATGCATTGTGATACTTTGAACACATTTTATTAAGGGGGGTATAACCGTTTTGACGTTTGTCCAGCTGAAAACGCGCGAGCTTCGTTCTCTCCTTGTTATCATGGAAAGTATTCTATCAATTGAAGCGATTTTGTTTTGTTTTGATCAGTAGATTCTAAGCTTTAATTAAATAGCAGACTTGATTTTTGAGGTCATGATAAGGTTAGAAAAACGTACGAAAATTTCATGTTCCGTTTCTCCGTAACTAGTGCTTGGATTTTCAAATTTTTGGTTTCCAGCTGTTCCCAGAAGATTAAAGAAAAATTTGAGTTGATTACTTTTTCGATATTTGATTTTGTTGAATCGTAGCGTCAGAAAAGCCAAAGTAAAAAAAGTAGCCCTTTTTTCCGTAAAAACGTTTTTTTTCTCGAAATTTGGTAAATATTTTTAAACATGTGATGAACTCAAACTATTCACAAATGTTAGCTGCATCACCTGAAAAAAAACGTCGCGATATCTATTACGTTTTCCAAACAAAGGTACATTTTATATAAAAAAATCGTGACTTTTCAGGAGAACAGATTTTCTGACAAATACGTGTTTACCGCCTATTTGGTATCGTTTCATATTGATATGTTCGTTTCTTTCGTCATGCAATTTTATTTCTACCTAACTCACAATGAATAATAATAACCTGGTAATATGTATAAAAAGGCTGAAAGGTAAATATAACATGAAAATGACATGTGTTTGTAATTAGGCTCATCGGGTACTGAATTCAACCTGGAGTGTTCGTTTTCAAAAATTTATTTGAGCCACTTGTAGTATTGTGATTTGCTTAAAATTGGTACCAAAATGTCCAGAATTACCTCTACTTTAATACATTTTTTTTTTGTTATCAAAACGATTATACCCATCTTAACAATGTTTATTTTAATTAAGCGGGGAAGGCTTGATGGGAGTTGGTGGGGTGGGGGTGGGCGGTTGGTAGTAACAATTTGATCTTGTACGTTTTGGAAAATGTAGTACAGAATCGAGTTTTTTAGCTCCTGAGAAGATGTTTGAGTACCCACACTCCTATACTAGGAGACTTAAATAGCCATCCCCATATTCATTTTATAGATTTTCCTCCTTTTTATTCGAGCAGATGTACTAGATTTTGCGCACCTCTGATCGACTTTAACTCGGTAGCGTTATGTCCGATCGGAAAACGGGATTTACTGTTCGTTTCAGCTCATTACCAACTACAATATATAGAAGAATTTTTTTTTGCATACTTTTAGGGTGGGAGTAGGAACCCCTGGCGGGACGGATGGTTTCAATACGGCATATCAAATTAAAGCTCTTGCCGAGTACTATAGGGTGGTTTACTTTTTTCCCTATTCAGAAAACTTTCTCGAAACGTTTTTGTCGCCGAAAAACCAATTTTCATGCACCTGGGTCACATACACCACATTTACTACATTTTGCATATATTTTTGCAGTTCTTTCTTCCATGGCCAATAGTTCCCTGTTGTGAACATTTTTTTCGTAAACAGTCATTTTCCAGAACGTACCAATTCCAAAAAATCACAAGAAATAGAGAAAAGCATTCCCCCCTTAATTTAAATAAACATTGTTATTAAAATATGTTCAGAGTATTATAATCAATCGTTTAAGACATCTCCTATGTCTGCTCATGTCGGACCTAAGGTTGTATGAAAAGTGGGCAATCCCGTTTCTAGATTCTATGAAAGTTTTAATATGTTTCAATTTACTTGTAACGGCTTGTGCAGATTAGGAGTGTTCGGACACTTAGTGGTGCGCCAGAGTCGTTTACCATGACCGACGTATCGTAAACCGTTGTTATTTTGACAGATTTTGGTGCTATTTTTAGATGTATTCTTTTTATTTTTTTTCAAATTTTGTTGACATTTTGAAGTCAAAACTTTTCTTAAAAGTCACATCTGATATGTATAACGCTCTTGAAAATGATCATTTAGCAGGACTGATCCTTCTCGATTTCAGTAAGGCCTTTGATTCGGTGGGTCACGTCAAGATGATCTGCAAACTTGGCACTAAATATGGCTTCCACTCCACGCCTGTTGGATTTATTTCCGCTCTCCTTTCGAATCTTGCACAAGTAGTAAAAGTATAGAATTTTATCTCTGCTCCGTTATCTCTTTTCGCTGGTGTTCCCCAAGGTTCGGTTTTGGGCCCTATTCAATTCTCCCTCTACATCAGTTATCTTTCTTCTGTTGCGAATAGCGCTTCTGTGCGCTTGTATGCCGATGACATTCAGCTGTACCTTAGCATATATATAGGCCTGGTCGGGGACTGTATTTCTAGAATCGGTGATGATCTACAGCACGTACACGAATGGGTTATGAATAATTAATTTGCAATTAATCGAAACAAGGCTTACTGTCTGCCGGTATATAGAAGCGTTTTCCCAATATCTGATTTGCCATCATCAGTTCGATTTATAACTGCACGCTTGAATATGTTAAGTCAGTTAAGATTTTAGGATTTCAACGCAATTCTAAATTTAGTTGTCGCAACCACATTAGCGCTTTGATGGAGAAAATCTATGACACAATTCGTTAACTATCTATTTCCTTCAGTTATCCGTTCCATTTTAATAATGGGAGCCGTATTTTTAGCAGAGTAGACCTCAAAGAAGAGAGCCTTTAATGACATATGTTCTATTCAATGATTTCTTCGGAGGGCTTATGAATCTGCTCTTACGTACGGCCCTACGTAGGGTCAGGGGTTTTCCAATTACTAGTCAGCCATTTGACTTCAGAGCATAGAGATGTGGGTACTCAAACTTCTTCCCAGGCTCTGGGCTATTCGATTCTGGACTAGATTTTTCAAAATGTATTAGGTCAAACTTTGATTACTCGAGGGTGGGAGGGGGGGGGGGGTATTAAAAAGTGTTTTTCTTGAGTAAATTAATATTATTAATCTTATTATTATGTGAAATATATATAAGTGTAAGTTTGTAAAAATAATTTTTTTATTTTCAAAATCCAAAATCCATTCTTTTCTGCTGGGGCGCTACTATATAACTTGAATCGAGTATAGTCGAAACTACTTCTAACAGCTGAATTACAAAAAAAAAAAAAAAATAAGAAATTTAACATGAAATTTAGTTATAAGAAGCGTTTCGACTTTACTACATTTAAGTTACATAGTACCACTGCTGAATCTGCAAAAATTGATTGGTCGTCAATATTTTCTTCGGTGAATATTCATTGACGTTTTCAACGATGATTATTCATGGTAGTTTTCAGGGATGATTATTCATCGACGCTTTCATCGGCATTTACTCTTGTAGCAAGACATCACATTCTGCCTAGGACATCGCCATTGTGGTAAATTCATCGAAATTTTCGTGCAGAAATAGGTCGATGATGAATGCCAAACGTGCAATATGGCTTCGGTACGGTGTTGCATCCATTTCCTGCTGGGTATTATCGTTTATAAATTGAAGAAGATTTAAGAAAATTCGACCAACTGTAACATTTTATGAATCCATTAGAAATGCGGTTTTTCAAATTTACTGCTAACTCATATCAATGAATACAGAATAGATTTTCAATTCTCATCTAAATTTATAAAAATTGCACAGTCCAAAGACTATTGCTATACTATTGATTGGGACGCACATTATTCAGCCTCTGGACGAGGATATAGGTATTTGCTCCTTTGAAAGAAGCTGTGACGTTCTTGATAAAATCAAATAAAAATCCAGACGTAAAGCATCTATTACAAAAAACAGAGATTGTAGTATTCCATTGCTCTCATTATATAGGACTTCATTCATTCAATCTTCAAGTTATTTTACGGAAACAGCTTTCAGAGAAACTAAATGAATCTGCGCGTATTGATTAAATTTTTAAAGGACATAAGAAAATGCAATAAAGGTAGCATCTGTCACTGAAGAGGATAGAAAATCACTCCTACTGCAGAGAAAAAAATAAGCTTTGGAGAAACAGAGAGTGTAATCTCAAATCAAGAGTCGTCTTCTAAGGTCACAGCCCTTGAAACCCTTGTGAGGAGTCTGAGTGATTTTTTAACAAATCTTTTGATAAGTTTTGATTTTTATAACTTACGTGAATATGCTTTTAGACCTGCAGGGATAACAATGCGATGCGCTTAATTATAATTAGCACTAGGAATTGGATTTGGCAGCTGGGATCAAGTGACTATTGGAGTGCATATTGGCTTCTATTTAAATCCCGTGGTTGTCTGTCAACTGATGGATGGGTAGAGTAGTGATGATGTCGCCTCGGGTCTACTGGCATAATCTTGACTTACTTCCCTTGGTTTGGTCTAGTGGAATCTTTCAGAATCGCTTGCTGATCTGATAATCTGCAGATTTACTGGGCTGATTGGTCTGGTGTCTGGTCTGGTGTCTAGTCTGGAGTCTCATCAGATCATCTGGCAAAAGACTTACTTGCCTGATGTTTTGGTGTCTGGTGAATCACTTACTTGTCTAGTAAATCTTGGCTGGTGTGCTTCTAGAGATCAACTGGTGACATCTTTTATAATGGCCGTCACAGTAGTTCCAGGCCCAGTGAGTTAAAATGGAAGTGTCGTACTTGAGTTATAGCATCAGCTTGAATGAGAATTGTGCCGTATGTACTTGGGAATCGGGATAGATTTTGCCTTGCACCGGATATGGCACTGTCATCGGAAAGGGCTTAGAGTAATGCGTATCAGTACATTTCCTCATATATTTCACACTTAGAACCTATACTAAGTGTATACATATAAGGGGTCTAGCTTAGTCTTCTCTTGAGCATCTACGGCAGGCAGAAACTTAGCCGTACTGATGAGTATAGAGTTTCGACCGATACGAAACATCTTTTGTGCTTATATTCCTTTTGTTGCATATTTCAGGCAGTAATTAAAAAAAAATGTCATTAAATAGTAATGATAGTAATTGATAGTTGGTCAGATCGAACATACAGGATAAAATACAGTCGTTTCTAATAATTCTTCAGGACCTGTTGGTGACCCATTTCTTACTTTGTATTAGTAGAATAACTACTTTTCTCCGGGATGGGACTATACCAAAAATTCGCTCTATAACAGCTTAAGCGGCAGTTGTTTGTCGTAAGTTGTTATTTAAAAAAAATTCTTCCCTTTTTCTTGAATCATTTAAAACTTAATTTTTTTCACGGAATAAACATCCTGTTAATCTTATAATAGAAGTTATGTAAAAACAAAGCGACTCAGTTTTGCCAACAATTTTCTTCCACAAAGTATTACAAACCAATTGCGTGTCATGCCCGACTGTGATCCTTACTCAAAATCTCAGGATGCAATTCTGTACCACTCAGTAACGAAAATCTTTGCATTCAAGTGCGTGTAATTATTCTAAATATTAAAGGCGGTACCTATTCTAAAGAAAATGACATTAGTCAATTACTTTTGGGTTGTGAGTTCTAGTCAATCGTAGATAGACGGTGAAGTGATACTGCCCCCCTAAGTCAATACGATCAATTGTTTATGAGCTGTCACCAAGGCGGTAAGAAACAGCACTATCAGATCAGAATTGTCTTTACGACCTTTTTGGTATTAGATCCTGTGAAACGAACAGGACTATTTTTTTGTAATTTCTTTTCTAGTATTTGTTTGTCATTTATACTGTCGGCGGGTTTCTCCGACTTGGTTTTTCAATCTCGTCTATACTGGTCGTCTCCTTCAATATCTTCTTGACTGCACAGTGAAATTTCGCGATGCGAACTGTGAGAAATATCTTCGTTGAAACAGATATAAAAGCAGATGTATTTCTCCATCTGCCAGATCCCACGATATATTTGTAAATGATTATGTTGCTAATTTTCCATAATCCTGGAAGTTTATATTTTGCAAGTTTATACAGATTTTGCATACACTTCCAAATTTATAGCGGCCTCAGTTGGCTCGAGTGAATATTAAAAAATCATTAAACACCCAAATCTCCATTATGAAAAAAAAACCAGTGTCCTTCAATTCTTACAACTTTGACCTCGAAAATATTACATCCTTTCCCTCAAAAACAAAAAAATGACTCCTGCAACAAGTTAAAAGCTTTTTACCATTAAGCTAAAGACGAAAGTTTTATTCTATCGGGAAGCGACCCAAATCCACATAGTATACGGATTCCATTAAGTAATCAACCTAATCCCGGGGATTTAATGCAACGAATCCATCAAGATATAGCATAGAAAGCAGACAAGTTAAGAGGAGAAAACGCTTGGAGAAAACATCTTGAGCTTGAAAAGAGAGTGAAATGCATTTGACAAAGTGGACCCTCCACCACAGTAGCGCCGGCAATCGTTGGAAAGTTTTTCTTTGAATTTCTGTTAAAAATTCTCGCTAAATTTCAATCGAAATGTGAAGTTTCTGGGTCTCCATGAAATCCATCTGCATAGTTCCTTTTATTGTATGTCTCGACGAGTACGTACTGTGTACTGTAGCTATCTTGTTGAAAAATGAAAGAAATTATTGTTGCTCAACATTTTCCATTTGATTCTTGGTTGGAGAAGAGGAAACGATACATCTCTGTTTGTACACTGTGAAAGGTTTGAAGAATCACTTGAGATTGTGTTGACAGAAAACTTTTTACTGAACAAGAGCTCACAACACTTTTAGTGCTTTTATCTGGGATAGGATACAAAAGGCCGAAGATAGACATTTATCTGTCGGTGGAATCAAGAATATATTTGATCTCTGAGGAATATGGAACTATAGAGAACGATGAATGAAGAAATTCCACCATTGCACGTTTTGTAAATATCTTTTAGAAAATATTCCTGAAACTTGAACTGTTTATCATATGACAATAGATTTTTAGAATAACTTTGATTTGAATCGCGCTCTATTATTGTTTTTCAACGCTTTTTTTTTCTACTTGGTTTTGTCAAAAAAGTTACTCCGGCGAAGTATTATTCGATGTTATGGAGTTTGTCGAATGACAACGAACTGTTCTGTGGTGACTTTTTTCATGGCATAAGTCTTTTATAGGGTTCCGTACCTTAAAAAAAATGGAATCCTTTTAAGATCACTCTTGCATCCGTCTTTCCATTAGTTCGTCTGTCTGTCACAAATGTTTTACTCGAAAACGACGTACCTAACATAAAAATTTTGGAAATTTGTCAAAATGTTAAGTCTTTATGACGAGCAAATACAAGTATTTCGAGAGCTAAATATGGTGAAATATTTTTAATTGAACTAAGTTCGACCGCTTAATAAAAATTTTGTTTTGTATCGTTGGGGCATGATATGAAAGGGTTATTTTCAAGCAGAGCTGGGCAAGTACCAAAGAAAAAGTACTGAAGTCCAAGTACAAGTACCGGAGAACTGAGTACTTCAGCGTAAGTACAAGTACCGCATGTATGAAAAGGACTTGTAACTAAGTATGTACTAAGACTATAAAAAGTAGTGAGTACTTTATAAAGTACTTTTTTAGAATCTTTGTACGTTGGCAGTACTATGATGCAGTTTACAGAGCTTAGTTAATAGATATTAATAAATAAATACCTTCTAAAAACTACAATATAGTAACCAGTAGTTATATTAATGTCAACGTACAAAGATTCTAAAAAAGTACTTTAGTTTTCAAAAGGTATTTATTTATTAATAGCCACTGGCGATGCGCACGCAGAGTAAAACTTTCACGGCTCATTGCTGCGCTCATTAGAACTGTTGGAGAATCAAGCATCCGTTGTCGATTCCAATAATGCATAAAAATTCTAAGGGATAAATTTCCAGTAAATTTTGAAGAAAAAACTAAAACCTTCCCTACAACAGGTCGAGGCATCGTTGATTTTATATTGGAGCGAGGCTTTGCTGGGTTACCCTTGGTTGCATCATCAAATCGAGGCATCGTCGATTTTTTTCGAGCGAGGCGTTATTTGTTTTTGTTCTACTTCCTCAGTTATGTTTGTATGTTATTAGTTAGCTCTGCCTTGATACGAGGGTACGACACATGCTTTGACAGATCTTTACGTGCTTTAAAACTCCAAATAAAAGAAGCTGCGCAAGAGATTGTGTTTGCTTTTTTACAAGGAGCTAGATATCTTTAATATGTTGTACTTAATAGACTGAGAAATACTAAAGTAATAATTTTGGTACTTAAGTACAAAACTAAGTCTGAAGTACAAGTAAATAGAAGCAAGTGCTAAGTGCTTAAGTATTAAGTAATAAGTCTTAAGTAAAGAAAGTGGGCTTTAAGTAGTACTTCAGTTTTTTTTTTACTTACATAAGTACTGCCCAATTCTGCTTTCAGGATTAAAAAAAAATCTGAATTTTTAGTGAATTAATTTTAAAGATAAAGTCCAATCTGGGTCAAATAAATACCGTTTCCTTTGATCCTCTAGATTTCTAAAGCTATAAATTTGATATTATCAGGATTAGTAAGTATGGAATCATATAGATAACAGGAAAACTGCCACTTTTTTCGTCAGCCTCATAGTTGCTGGAAACGTATTTTTTACTGATATTCCAGTAAAATGTGGCACAATTTATTAATTTTTCACTTATCAATGGAAAAATTAGGGTTAGCCTGTCGTCTAAGTCAGCCATTTGCAATTTTTTTCGTTGTGACCTTTAGCGCCACCTTTGTTCGAGTGCGGAAAACCATCTCTCAGTGATAGCGAACTTTTCGTGAAATTGCTGATTTGGAGCACGAACGCAAATTATGTGCTGTGCACTCAGTGGTTGAAATTTCAAAACAGGTTTTGTTTTTTTAGCAGCAGTGAATATGGCCAGAAAGTTAGGAGAAAATATGCAATCATCAGGGTAAGTATTGTGAATTCGTTGGATGACTCATACTTGAAAATAAACTAAGAGAAAAATTCAATCTTATAACATGTTTGGTTGTGGTGATGCAGCATGGCGCTTGTCGTCAAAGTTGGCTACTTTGTGTAGTCAGGGTTGGCCCACTCTGATTGTGTGCTTGGAAGACGCCCTAAAAATGTCCAGCATCAATCCCAACGAAGCCGCCAATAAAACACCAGCTAAAGGAAGATGCCGGCCAAAAAAACTCAGAAAAAGCCGTCTTAGGATACTCTTGCATTGTCCTAAGAGGGAAGTGTATTTCAAGCTCGTCAATATTGCTAATTTTGCTAAAAAACAGTAAATGCTACAAATTCAGGGTTTTGTTTCGTTCAATTAATTTTTCCAGCTCCTTTTCAATCATTTCAGCAGACAACCTAGACAACACTGGCCAACCTTGACAGCATTTCACTTTTTTTTTAAAGGCCTATATTTTTTTCATTTTTCACCCAATCAATCTGTAATGTTCAGCACTCTCGTTTTTCACTTTGATCAATTAAACAATTTTAAAATTTTAAAAGTTAAGAAAGAACATAAAACAGGCAACATATAAATAACCTCAGAACGTAAGGTAAGAAAAATTGAGTTTTTTTTGATATTCTTTTTGTTTTTTTTATAAAATTTCTGTGATTATTCGTAATGCATTATGGCAGAAAAAAAATGAAAAATTACCCTGTGTTACAAAAATAAGATAAAATATATACGAGACATTGTGTATGTTCTAGGTCTAGTGGAACTAAAACTAGTGACGTACAAGAAATTTCTCATACACTGCCATTTTTTATTCGATTTCAAACCATACCTATAGGGAAGTACTCCTTATTTCGAAGTTTGCCATGTTTTGCTCTACAATATTTTATTTCTGTTTATTCTATTACTAGAGAATTCGATTTCGCGTCTAATGAGTTAACTAAAACCGTTGGAAATTTGACTGAGTTATTGAATTTTTTCTCAATAAGGATCTACATTTCCGTATAATTTTACAGAGAAAGTTGAAGAAGCACTGGGTTTTAACTGTCAAAACTGTTAAAACGTGAAAAATTCAACAAATAATAAGTGCTAAAATAACAACAACTGTATTAAATACAACAATAACTACAACAACACTTGCAACAATAACAACATATTCAAAAGCCGTTGTCAGCTACACCAATTTAGAATTAAGTTACACATGCGCGTATGATACAATAATTTTGATGCCGAGTACACCTTCCACCTTTTCTTCTTCTTCATATAATGAACCTTATAGCCGAAGAACGACATGAACGAAGATATTCACAAAATACCGAAAAAAGGTAATTTTTACGCCGTTTTTTGGCTGTCACAAGTTATGCGGGCAACGGAATTCCGGCGACTTTTCACACATATTTTTGAGAGCTGAAAGGTAAGTATATGCCAATTTCAGCTTGGTTGGAATTTTTCCAAAGTGAAGTCCTAAAGTTCCTGGATTATAATGTAACTTCGAAAACTTTACGAAAGGCAAGTATTATTTTTGTTAATACCGAGTAATTTTCATAGTGCAGAATAAAGGGCAAAATATTAAAAATTTTGAAAATTCTAATAAACCCCCGCTATAAGTTTCACCAATTGCAAAATCTGTATAAAAATATTGGGAACACAAATCGGAAGCCAAAAGAGTGGTCGATTCGTGAGAGCCAGGCTTTGGTAAGTGTAGTGAATGATTTAGAAGAGGTCAGATTTTGAAGGTGCTATAACACCCTTTTGGATGTTAAATAAAAAAAGGAGATACGGAAAATAAAAAGAAGAAAAAGTTAAAGAACATGCGAATATTCAAGAAAAGTGGAGTGGAGATAGATAATACCAGAAAATTACAAGAGAAGACAAAAATTCATTCCACGGAGGATCTGGATAAAAAGGACTGAAGAAGACAACGTGGCACGAAATCCTCCTCAAATAAATAAGTTAATTATACTGCGTTTTCTTTTTTTGTTTTGTTATAGTAATTAAATAGATCCCAGGGTAAAAAACTTAATAAGCGCGTTTTTATAATCAATATAAAAGCTTTTTTTTAATAATGCTGCTTTATTTTTAATTTTTCTTTAATTTTCCTTAATTTTCCTTTTTCAGTTCGTGGACTCTAAAACCATGTGACGGCCAAAGGTGTTTTAGTCCCATAACTTCTCCATCTCTAGCAGTGCTAGCGATTGCGCACAAAAAGTAGGCCATAACAATCCATTATCTTACCCTGCAGTACTTTAAACACAAAAAAAAAATGCCAATCTTATATATGTGCAGACGTCTTCTAATAAATTGAATTGAATTGAAAATAAAAAGTTTTAAGTGAAGCTTCAAAAGTGGACTCATGACGTCAACATTTTCGTAGGGTTGCCATACAAAAATATTTTGATCTTTTTCGTAATAGTTCGAAAACTGTCAGTTCCAGATGTTTTTGTTTTTTTTTTATATACCAATTTAAAATTATTTTGGAACGTCAAAATCAATGAAATTGGCTCTGAAATTTTTACTGTCCTTCGTAGATTTACATTTAGATTCGTGACGGGATCTCCAGGTGTTTGCTCGCAGCGGGAAATGGAAGGGCTGAAAGATGAATGTTCATATCCTTTTAACGTGAGCATGTTCTTATGTTATATTTTCAGACAGTTAAAGTGTTAGAGTAAAATAAAGTCATAAGTGAATTCAAGGCCAAAAAATAAGCCTGTTGGAATATGTTAAACAAATATCCCGGGATGGCGGTTCTGTCATAGTTGAAATTAGTTTCGTTAATCGCGTAAGATCTGGACTTGAACAATACTACAATTTTAATTAATCGAACATTTCAATTGACAACTAAAAATTTAAAATTCTGTTGTGCTTTCATATGCGTGAAAAAATGAAAAAATGAAAAATTGAAAAAATTGAAAAAATTGATGAAAAAATGAAAAAATGTAAAAATTGATGAAAAAATGAAAAAATTGAAAAAATGAAAAATTGAAAAATGAAAAAAATTATGAAAAAATGAAAAAATGTAAAAATTGACGAAACTATGAAAAAATTAAAAAGCGCTTCCTTCATATAGTTTAAACGTGAGCATGTCCGCAGAGAAACGCTCTTGTAGCGCTTGTTGGGAAGCTTGACTACTAAACCTTTAATTAATCGAACGCTTCAATTCAAACCAAAAATTAAAATTCTGTTGAGCTTTCATATGCATGAAAAAATGAAAAAAATCGATAAAATGAAAAAATGAAAATTTTGAAAAAATTTTAGAAAAAATTATGAATAAATTAAAAAGAAAATGTAAAAATTATGAAAAAATGTAAAAATTAGAAAAAAATTAAAAAATTGAAAAAGTGAAAAATTGAAAAAAATATGAAAATTGATGAAAATATGACAAAATGAAAAAATGAAAAATCGCTTCCTTCATATAATTTAAACGTGGGCATGTCCGCAGAGGGAAGCGCTCAGTTGCAGATTCTTGGGAAACGCTCTTGTAGCGCTTGTAGGGAAGCTTGACTACTAAAATTTTAATTAATCGAACACTTTAATTGACAACTAAAAAATTAAAATTCTGTTGAGCTTTAATATGCATATGAGTCATATTTCCACAACAAACACAGATAGGTTATGAACAACAGAGAAGTGTTCTGCTTCCGCAAAGATTCCTTCGGCTATGGTAAAAGTGCGCTTCGGAAGATATATTTTCTGGGCATGGTGCGGAAGCGCTTCCCTTTACAAGCGCTTGACATATTTACCTCTGGGCTGTTATAGATCATACCATAAAAAACATAATATAAAATCTATATTAAATTAACTATGAACAATGTTTGCATTTTTCAATTATATTTTTGCCAAATTAACAAAATAATTCAATTTATATTTTCGTTTATACAGGGTCTTTCAAATTGAGTTTTCAAAAGTACGCGCCTGTGTAACACACTTCAAACATTGAACGCACTCATATTATATGTCATTTTGACAGCTGAAGGTTTGCCATTTATAAAAATGGAGTCGTATACATTACAACAACGTATGGAGATTATTGAATTATTTTATATAAATGGTCGTTCTGTAAAAAAATGTATTTCGCAAATTGCACGATGTTTATGGTCGACACAATCGTCCAACTGAGCAACAAATTGGTAATAATGTGCGGAAATTTCAAGAAAGTGGTGCAATACAAGATCGAGAAAGACGTCAGTATGCTTGTGCCGGTTTTTCAGAAGAAAATATTGGTGCTGTGAGTGATAATGTTTCAGCTGACCCCAATACGTCAATTGCCCGACGTTCACAACAATTGGGACTTTCTGAGTCAACTGTATGGCGTATTATGCACAAATATTTAGCGTTAAAGGCCAACAAAGTTCAATGACACAAGAATTGATGCCCAAGATCATTCCATGCGTCGGGACGTTGCGACGATTTTGGAAAAAAAAAATCATCTTTTCAGATGAAACACATTTCGAGATCGGTGGCTACGTTAATAAACAAAACTGCCGTATTTGGGGAGAGGAACAGCCTCGTGTGATCCAATAGAGGCGAACGCATCCACAAAGAGTCACTGTTTGGTGTGCATTGTTGTCTGGTGGTGTGATTGGAACGTACTTTTTCGAAAATGATGCTGGAAGAGCCATAACTGTTATCTTTACCAGATATCCGACATCATCACAACTTTTTTATGGCCAAAACTGAAAAATATTGATACTGAAGACATGTGGTTTCAGCAAGGTGGGGCTACGTGTCATACAGGCAGAGAATCTTTGCAATTACTGCATACCAAGTTTCCAGACTGTGTTTTTTCCAGATTCGGTGACGTCAATTGGCCTTCAAGATCCTGTGATTTGACACCGATAGACTTCTTTCTCTGGGGCCATGTATAAAAACAGGTCTACAAGGATAATCCTCGAAACGTTGAAGCATTGAAAGCAGAAATTATTCGAGTTATTGGTGAGATAGAGCCGCAACAATGCCAGAATGTGATTGAAAATTTTGATAAAAGAATCAGGTACTCTAGAGACACAAGAGGTGGTCACATGGGAGATATCATTTTTAGAATATATATGGCAAACATTGTATTTCAAAAATAAATAAAAACTTTTTCAGTTTCAATTCAAACTTCTATGTCTTTTAATTATTTACTTTTGAAAACTCAATTTGAAAGACCCAGTATTTGACAAAAATATTTTTCGTTCCCGTGAGAACAAAGGTATAATATTAAATTCACCTTTTCTTGCGCGGTAGACGCGAATTCTATCAATTTTATAAATGTAAAAAGCTCACAAATGAGTAATTGTAAAATGGGAAAACACATTCACAGTTAGTCTGAAGTCTACAATCTGAAGTGAAACGTCGATTTTTAAAGTCTCTCTTGTATATAAGTCGCAAATGTAATTTCTCTACCTTTTCCTAAATTGATTTCAATAAAGAATTAATTAGTAGTTTAATGTTGGTGTTGTTATTTATATATTTTTTTTATTAATAATAAAATTAGACTATTAAATTGTTAGGC
Source organism: Dioctria linearis (assembly GCA_963930735.1). Classification (NCBI taxonomy): domain Eukaryota; kingdom Metazoa; phylum Arthropoda; class Insecta; order Diptera; family Asilidae; genus Dioctria; species Dioctria linearis. The sequence goes on from OZ005744.1 coordinate 181,098,567, forward strand.
TCACATTTACTGCGCTCTGAAAAATCTTATGAGTCCCCATTCGAAATTATTCCCTTTCTAGGTTAAGACTGTTAATAAAGTATAGAACCATTCTAAGAATAGGGTTTCACTCGAAAGTTTGGTGGAGGAGAGGTATGTTCGAGGTGGAGTAATCTTCGCCTGATTAATACTTCGCAATTACAGAGTAAGTGTTCTGCACAGACCTGTAAAGTATTTAAGTACTAGTGCCAGTACCACGACCTGGACTTAAGATCTTTTCAATTACAAGTACAAGTCCCCGTAATGGTCCTTAAATTTTTTGCATGTTAAAGTCCGTCCCGATACTGGTACTTAAAAGTCTTCAAGTACATGTCCAGTAACTGGTACTGATACTCATAAGTCCCATATATCCGGTAAGTACTAAAGTATTAACTTAATACAAATATCCATATCCGTATTGTGATTCGCCAGCACTTGTAAATGCTCAACGAAGGCAATAATTATCTGATGTGACATTTGAAAATCTTTTTTCGCTAAAGACAAACTCAAATACCTATTGTATAAACAACTTCCAAGATTAGAAATTAAAACAGCAAAAGCTTATATGTATAGAGATTCTGTTTCATTTCTTATCTTTTTGTAACATATTTTATGATATTTCGTAAATGGAAACGTCATTCAATTATTTTTGAGTATACGACATCGAAGATTTTAAAACAAATGGTTCATTAAAAATTACGATGTTTTACCACCGATATTATCGATGCACCATGGATGGTTTAGAGCCGATGTCTATAGCTAAATGTCAAATGATGTTAATTTATTAATTATTGTAAAATAAATAAATAGAAATCAAAAAAACGTCACTCACTAAAAATCTAATTGTCTGAACGCCACCTCCAATCCACGAGATTTTAAGTTACTGAATTGATGGATAGATTACGTTTCGTTATTAAAAAGAAGAAGCGCGGCTGACAGCTGCCACCTACCACTTTCTAGTTCTTTACCGAGCAATTTTATTGGAGTATAGTTACAACAAATTCTGCGTGCGAGTTACGTTACCTCGCCTTAATTCAGGAAACAGAGTTTTTATTACAAGTCTAGAGAGTATCGCCATAAATAAAATTCCAATACTTTCCATTCTTCCAAGTTGCATTTTCCATATTTTCCCACATTCACACACTTACCTGCAATGCAAACAGAAAAAATAAAATTAGTAAAAAGCTTAACAAAACTTAATGTAAGAACAATGATTAGGTAAACAGTTTCAATTATCAGAGAGTTATAGAATTAAAGAAACCAAGATTCAGTCTTAAGATCGCTGTGATTTTGTTCGCCGCCAGTTCGTTTGATTCGCAAGAAAAGCTTCGGTAAACTTTAAATATATATATATATAACTACAGGGTGTCCCGGAGGTCGACGTTAAGCCGGAATCGGGTGATAGACCAAATAATAATAGTTAAAAAAAAAAAATAAAAAAAATTTAAGTCATGTATTATTTAAATTAACCCGTTTTGGTCCGCTCGAAAACTGGCGGAGGGATTTTCGAAAAATTTTATGAACATGTTAGCATACATGCAAGAAGTAGAAAATTTCAATACTTTACAAGTATTGGTTTCTGAGAAAACATATGTTGCAAAACGCAACATTTTTCAAAACGTAAGGTATAATAGATTTCAATAAAAAATCCACACAATTATTCAATGTCATGATAAGAGAGAAACATAAACTCAAAATATTACAATATTAAAAAAATACTCATAAAAAAATGCCTCATGTGAATTTTTTTTTATGGTATTCCGGAGAACATTTCAAATGCAACGGAACATCAATACCATTTTTGGAGCATGTAGAGCATTTAAAATACGTTGTACTTTTGCAATGCCTATATCGTTTTCTTCCATTTTGCTCTATTTTTACGATGTCATGCCGTTCTTGCAAAAATAAACGGGGAGTTTTCAATATAGCAATAGTGCCCAGTAAAAGGCCTATCTTCTTCTATTGAGGTTGTTAGTAAAGCTACAGTTATTTGCCGCCGAAAGTCTATCAATGGCATAGGTTTCTCGCTGGTAACCTTATGCATTAGATGCATTAGATACTGCCAAATCTATACAATTGGCGAATAAAGGCCACCACCACTTTTTATCCCGGATTTCAATCCAGTATTGTGATAGAAATCTGTCAAACAAATCAACACCTCCCATGAATTTATTATACGACGATATGATCTTTGGACACAGTATGTAGATATACCCCTTTTTCTCATTTTCTGTGAGGAATATCTTTTTACGCGTGAAACAGGATTATGGTCCTCAAAATTTGAAAGTGCAGAAACGACTGCATTATCATTCCAACGAATAGCATATACTTTATTGGATAAATAAAATTTTGTTTCCAAATGGCCTCTATCTTTTTTCTTAAAATTTTTTGTTGATATTATAGGGCATCTTGCCATACGGTTTTCACGCACTGTTCTCGTGGCACAAATTTTTTTCGAATTCAAACTAATTATCAGTTTATGCGACGTGAAGAAGTTGTCGAAATATACAACATGATTTCGGGGATTTTCCACAATTTTTAAAAGGTCAAGGACGACACTATGTCCAAGGCCGTCACTTTTGGTATAGCTATCATTTCTCCCAGAATATGGTAAAAATTTAAAAAACATATCCACTTGATGAGCACAAGCACCAGAGTTTATACCCGAATGTAATAGGCTCAGCTCTTATAAACATCTTGCAGCTGTGACGACCGTGATATGGCCACATTAATTCCGCCTATTGATAGGCCATGTGAAAAAATATCAAATTTTGAGCAATTTTCTGACATATGATTTAAAAATGTCCGAACTTTATAGAATTTATCCATTTTTATCTATGATTTTATTGTTAGCAAGATGACGAAAAGATTTAATCTTTTTATAAGTATTTCGCGGCATTGCACTTCTTATTATTGGAAAAATTCGTGTCATGTGATATATTCCAATACATATTTTCTTGAGGGACGGAATTATATCCAGAAAATAATAGTATACCTAGAAATCGCTTGAGATGACCAAGATTCAGTATAAAATTCGAATTCATTTGAGCAGCATAAGTATTTGTTTGTGTTAAGATCAAATTGCATATCTCCTCATCAAAGAACTCGTAGAACAAATCAATAGGTGCCTAGGTTAGGTTAGGTTAGGTAAGAGGGGTGCCGCTGGACAACCAACCAGCCTCGCTTAGACCTCCAACGGGTCCATTGTGCCCCTAGACCTCATGAGATAACCCTTCAAGCCGTGGATTTATCCTGCTTTCCTTGGGAAACTCAGGATATATCCAAGACCTTTAATCTAGATCTATCCTGCCTCACTCAGAAAACTCAGGATGTCTCTGAACTTTATACTTTGAAGCTCCCCCAGACTTGAAAAGAAGTGGCTACCTAGTAGCCTACTTCTTTTATTCATCAGAGCGGGGCATTCGCAAAGCACATGCTTGACGGATTCAATTTCCTCCGAGTCTCTACAACTCCTGCAGAAATCGTTCGCCGCTATTCCCAGTCTTCTAGCATGGTCCCCTATGGCCCAGTGACCCGTCATGACTCCTACTAGATTCCTGGTATTTGCTCTGCTGCTATTAAGCAGTTCCCTTGTCCTTTTCCTGTCATATGCAGGCCACAATTGCCTCGCAATACGACAGGTATCCCTGCTGATCCATCGGAGGCCTGCCTTTAGATAGACGTCCCTGATGATTTCCTCTTTTAAGGCTCCTATTGGGATCCTCACGTATGCTAAAGCTGCGGACATATCCAACTCGGAGTCCTTTTTGGCCAACTCATCAGCCATCTCGTTGCCTGAGATATCCTTATGGCCAGGTACCCAGCTTAGGGTCACCTTGTGCCTTACAATCAATTCCTCAAGCCTGGTTTTGCATAACTCCACCAATTTTGATTTTACCAGCCCAGCATGCAGCGTCCTGATGGCTGCCTGGCTATCAGTATATATGCAGATGTGCCGTGCGGGCTCTCTGCACATGGATACCAATATTGCCGCCTGATAAATCGCTGTGAGCTCTGCCTGAAAAACACTGCATTTGTCAGGCAGTCTATAAGACTCGTGCCACTGGAGATCTCTAGAGTACACTCCAGCCCCTGTACCCGCACTCGTCTTGGAACCATCCGTAAATATAGAAATATCGGATGTAACGACCACCGCATTCCCCTCCCAGTCTACTCCTGGTGGGTATCGTTGCATTGATACCTCCACCAAAAGCCAGGATGGGTACTTGATAGTCTGTTTCTACCCTGCAGTCACTATAATCTACCTTCTGGAGTATATTGGAGTGCCCAAACCCCTCTTCGTCCAATAGCCCCCCGCTCTCAGCCTGACAGCACTTGTTGCCGCCACACCCTTACAATAAAGGTCCAGCGGCAATAGGTCAGGCATGACCTCCAGTGCCGCCGTGGGCGTGGTGCACAGACACCCATTTATACCCATACAGGTGGCTCTCTGGATTTTTGACAGCACATCAAGGTTACAATTCCTCGTCAGTGCCGTCCACCAGACCGTAGAGCCGTAGCAGAGGATGGGCCGAACTATGGCTGTGTACATCCAGTGTACCACCATGGGTTTTAATCCCCAGTTTCCGCCAAATATTTTCTTGCACGTGTAGAAGGCCATACTGGCCTTCTTCACGCGTTCTTGTAGATTAGCCTTCCAGCTCAGTTTGGAATCGAGGACGACACCCAAATACTTCGCTTCACTGGAGAGAGTAAGCTCCTCTCCTCCCAGCATTGGAAGTTTGAAATCTTGCACCCGTCTCCTTCTTGTAAAAAGGATTAGCTTCGTCTTCGAGGGGCTCACTCTCAAACCACTATTATTGGCCCAGCTATCCAGCTTAAGCAGCGCGCACTCGAGCCTTTCGCTAAGAGTCGAGAGAAATTTGCCAGTTACCAGGATGCATATGTCATCCGCGTAGGCAACTACCTTAAAACCCTCTCTCTCTAACTTGATGAGGATTTCATCCACTACCAGTAGCCACAGGAGTGGTGATAGTACCCCCCCCCCCCCCTGCGGTGTACCTCTATAAATAGGTGCCTAATAACCTACTTTGCTTAAAAGTATATCCACTGCATCCAACTCGTTATTTGTTGGAGTATTGGCAAATTCCGTTGAGCAGTTTTCACATGTCGTGAAAACAGGGTTTAATGGCTCATTCTTATTCACATTGTTACTGGATTGCAAACGCCGTTTTAAAATTGACAAAGGTTCGTTATCACTATCACTATCATCGTGGCCCATAATTTCTACGGTTCCAGCAACATCCTTTGGAAGATCGCTTTCCAAGATATTGAGCTCATTTGCGTCAATGTTTTCACAGTCGCTTAGCCCTCCAAACTCAGGTGGCAAAATAACGATATCTGTCTCTTCTTCATAGTTACTCCACGTATCAATATCAGATTGAAGTTGATCTAAGGTCAAGTAGTGCTTTTCCAAACTGTATAAAATGATTGCGGGTTATTCCATGGTTGCGAAAACGCAACATCCAGATAAAATGTTCTAAAAAAAACAGTTTTCGTAGATATGACTCACTTACGTGTTAATTATAATATACAACTTTGGAAAGAAATTTAAAATTTTTGCGTAATAGTTAGGCGAAAAACTAAATTTTTATATACTTCTAATGAGTTTTACAAAATACAAGAAAAAAGTGTTTGTCAGGCTTTGATGGGGATTCCCCGAATAAGGACATAATGGTGCTAAAAAGATATGAAGTTAGCTGAATTTTGTTCGAAATATTTACTAGTTGTCAAAAGATTGCACTAGCATCATTATAGTTTCATTATGTTATAAAAAAAAAGATGTTCGAAAATGGTGCTACGAAAACACAACGGCGGACTAAAACGGGTTAAAGGCATTTCTTTTTTCTCGAGAAAATGTATATCCTGTGATGGTTTTTTAGCTCGTGTTGCTGCAAATATTTACATTTTTTTTTTTTTAAAGTGAACGCATTCTCGAGTTATTGTGAGGACGAACAGACGGATATGCAAAAATCAAAATAACTTTTAATAATATGGTGGTGCCCAACCCATTTTTCTCTGCTAGCGTTATTTCTGTGCCTTCTAAACTTAGTATATACCCTATGATTTCATCCAGATTATAAAAATGACGCTTTCAAACCAAAGGGGCGACTTTGTAGAATCTTAAGCCAATTAATATAATGTTTTCCCACTCTTTAAAACTAACTTTCGTACTCTTACGCTCGAAACTTTCTTTTACGTACTGTGTAATACCATAGATGACACATGAACTAGATGTCGCATGGCCTACTAGAGCAGAATATACAGATTGTGAAATGGGTATTGTATTCTGGAATGGACCATAACCTGTTTTAGAGCGTGCCGAAAGCAAATGTCTTAAAATAGCAGTTTTGGATACATTTGATCGACATCCTCAGCCCTTCCGATACGAAAAAATATGAATCATTCGACGTATACATCATTTCAAATGTTATGGTCCATTCCGGAATGGACCACCCAGCCGTATAAATTTTGTATACTTTTTTGGTTCTGCATGCGACATCTAGTTCTTGTGCTATGTATCTATGGTTATACCTACTATCCCTTGGTAATTAAAAATAATACTAATACCAGTAATACTTACTTTACAACATTCATATTTACCTATTATACCTACATGATATATTTTTTTGTCATACTATATATGTAGCACTGACAATTACCATGTTGTTGCTCAACGAAAAATCTATCAATCAGAAGTTCTTAAACTGAAGTCTTCATACAAATATAAACCACTTTTAATGACTAACTGAGCACGTAGTGCTAAATTATTATTAGCTTTATGAATTTTACTTATTACTTATATACAACATATAGAACATACTTCCAACTTTCCTTGTGAAGTTAATAAATATTTTAGCTAACCATAATCGAAAGTAATCCCAGTCGACTTGAATAATACCTAAATATTTACGTACGTCATATTCCCGCTAGCCGCCATACTTTACATAGATACCAAGTCTAGAGCAAGATAAACATTTTCCGTGAATAGAAAATTACGAGCGGAAGTGACATTTCTGGTGATTTCATATGCATATAGTCCCAACAAGAAACCCTCAACACCTGAGGGAAGAAAATGAATGTCATCGTGACTTATCGTAAGCCCAGCAGCAGGGAAACTAGGCAGGTATATACCTTTGTATAGGTAGATAGGTATTTTAGGTAGGTACCTACTACTACTATGTATGAATTATTCTCATCAAATATTTATTACAAATTACACATTTACGAGGGGATAAATGCATTAGAGGTAAAAATTTAATGTGATTTTCGGTAGGTTATACATAGTATGATTTCCTCCAGCCCTGAGAATTTCAGCTTTAACAAGCCCTGCATTTTCCTCCTACATAATTACATGTATTTTGGGGTAATTCTGTTTGTTTGTTCCTAACTAACCCAATGTAATGCACATAAATATTGAATTTATGGTGATTCATCTGGGAAAGGAATTTTAGTTGCATAGTTACCAACTATGATCCATTGGGGATGTGCAACGAAAGATGATATCACAAAACCGGACGGAGGCTAATCAAAAGATTGACAGAATTCGGAAAAGATGATAACCAAGAAAAGGTAAGAAAATGCGAAGAGTAAATATTTTATGGTTTCTCTTTGAGGATTAGAATTTAAAATAATCGCAACCATTGTGGTGGCCTTTAAATGGTTTACTTTGAGTAAATACATTTCTGTATGTGTACACACAGCAAACAACAAAACTGAAAATAAATAACAAGAATAATTTCCACCACAAAAAAAAAAAAAAATCAGACACTGAATGACTTGAGAATTTCAGGTAATTGCATGATTTTGAGACTTGAGTTCAGCAACACTACCTGAATCATTGTCATTGTCGCACAAGAAATACATACCCAAGCCCATGACAAAGAGGAAACCTTGGATAAGCGAGATGGTAATGCAGTTCAGCGAGATGAGAGACCAGTTTTGCATTTTAATGGCACGCAGATAAGTAAGCCCGGCTTAAGCTAACCCGAACTTAAAAGAAGAGCTCCCAGCTGATGAGCTCGATTTATTAAACAGAAACCTACTCTTTCCATAAACTATTTCTCTTTGGGAGCGCTTGTGCTTGGGTTGGGGGCTATCTCATCTTGTTTCATCATTTCGCGTAGTCCACATCGTAAGTAAGTAACATTGCCATCGTCATCATGGTTTGCCGTGCCGCTTCAAGCAGCTCTGCTCATGTTAATACAGTGTAAAGACTTCACCGCAAGAAGACAACTGTAAACGATTTATCATCAACTCTCGGTCTTCAAACAAAACGAAGAACTTTTTTTCCACTGCCCTTGGACTTGGACCAACCGAAAAGTTTTCGTCTTCAGTGCTTTGCCGTTTCATCGTGTCTTTACTACGAGAGTTTTTTTCCTGCTTAAATCTCCTCGTTCACAGTTCAAAACTTCAAGTAGAACGGGCGGGGGCTACTTACTATGTACTCGCTGAAGGGATTTTTTTTACGGGAATAACTAGATAAATACTTTTAACTGAGGAAGTGGTGCAACAAAACGATTATGTAAAAAAAAAAAAGTTAAAGCCAAAAATCCGGGGAAAATAAGATGCTGAAAAGTTGTGATATGCAATCAAGTGCGGCTTCTATTAAACCACCCATGCCTAAAGAGGTGTAAGGTTTTGTGCAGAAACAATAATTCTTCTTCTCAAGTGCATCCTATAAAAGTGTGGTAAAAGGTGATGAATAGTTGTGCTCAGTAAAGAAAGGATAAAGTCGAATGATTAAAAGAAAAGTATAAAAAACAAAGTGACATCAAATTGGATAGTGTGGATTAAGGAAGGTAAGCAAAGACATTTTGTGTAACAACTTGAAAGTATTATGGGAATTTTCCCAGTAGGACAGATTACTTGACTTCGTTTCGTATTAAAGTTCTAAAGTTCAATTGGCCTTTCTACCGCCATCCACTAGAAAGTTTTCTTTTACCAACTTCTTGATGGTTTAACCTGAGGGAATTCTTAAGATGTGGTGAACAATTTTTGTCTGTTTTTTTGTTTTTGTGAGGAGTTTAAGTTTAAACGAAATTGTGTTATTAGAAAATTTTTGCCCATTGTTTTTTTTTTTTTTTTTGTATATTGCACACAGATATATGTTCAAATTCAAAGTACATATAGTGAAGTAGGAAATTTCTTCGGTTGTCTTATAATACTCATCCCAGTCTTACACATTCCCAGATTCGCAGTTATAGATATATGTAGATATAGATAGGTGTGATGAATCATCTGGGAACTTTCCAATTTCTTAATCATTTCTGTGTCCCAGATATTCAGCTTCACCGGTTCCTTTATTTCAAATATAAAATCTTTCGCTTTTATCATTATGACCTTAATGGTTTTTTCACTTATCACTTTTGTATGGAGTGCAATTATAACAGATTTTAATTTAGATACAACAATCTACAAAATAAAAGAGAACAGCTTTATATCACATTGAAGTCTTTGATAGTGCTTCAGATTGTAAAAATATTCATGCACAAATATAGCCAATAGTTGTTGAATGAAGGTTTAGGAGTTCCTGAAAGATATGAATTTTCTCTCTTTATCACCATAGCAATGAATCACCTGTACTAAAAGTGACCAATGATCTACGATTAGCACTTTATTAAGATCACATTACCTTTTTAGATTTTTATAAGGAATTCGGCATAAGTTGCCTTCAAATGTTGGCATTTTTTCTTCTGTAGTTCAATTAATCTGGAATTACCAAACTGATATTTTATCTGGTCTTCTACCACTCTCTTGCGAGCTTCGTCAGGGTTCAGTACTTGGCTCTCTTCTGTTTAATATCTTTGTTAATGACCTACAGGATTTTATAAAGGATGCGAAATTCCATATGTATACTGACGATGCCCAGATATACCTAGATCGTCCGACTGGGGTTAACAGAGGATTGCTTTGCTCGGTTAAATAACGACCTCAAAAAAATTTACACAAATTGTTCGTAAACAATCTGCCAAAGCTGAATCCGTCCAAACCACAATATACACTGCGGAGCAATTGATTAGGTATGCGATTGTAAATGTCAAATATGGGGATTACGAACACGCGAGGGCCACTTTGGTCCTATATTTTTATATTTCCAAGGATTTAAGGTAATTATAGCCACTTTCACAAGAACACGGAGTTTTAAGTAAAAAAAAAAAAGCCAGGATTTATGAAAAATTCTTCATATAAAAGGGATGCAGTTTACACTTATTTGTTCGCAAAAATTATTATATTTATCTATTTTATTACCCAGTAGGAATTCGTTTCCCTCCTTACCTGGTAATTGATGGTGTCGCCCCTGAAAATAATCCGATTTGTAAGTGTTTACCAAAGTAAGGTTTGGTAAGTGAATTGGTAATAGCTCACATGTTCCAGGTTCAATTGTTCTAGAAAAAACATTGAAAAATGTAACAAATTACAAAAGTTATTTTTAGTAAGTGAATGGGTAATAGCTGACGTATTCAGATTTAAGCCTTTTCGTAGAAGGCCATGTCGAGTCATATTTGCATTAATTACAAAAATATTTGGTTCAGTAATTAGGACCTGACATGAGTGTATATATGAATTCTACCGAGAACTAAATCTATTTTTTTATTTCAAAACCAGGACTATGTAATTTTTCTTCCTCTCCTTTTATTTAAGCTGATCATAAATAATGTAAAGATTGGTCTTAATTTACAATTGTTACAAAGTGTTCGTGTATTCAACCAATATGATCAAAGACTTCAAAGCTTCAATTATATACAAGGTTTTTAATATTATTATACATTAATTTCACAGGGTGATAGGTCTCCGTGAGAGGGGCAAAACATTGTATGGGACGGGAGTGATTTTGTGTAATTTTGGGTAGTTTTTCCCCTCACACCCTGTAATTTTCCCTGTAAAATTATTGTATGTATAATAATACCAAAAATCTTGTATAATTGAAGCTTTGAAGTCTCCAATTATGTAAGAGCTTACTGGTAAATAAATGGTGGATTCAAGCATTACTTGCAATGAATAAAATAAGATATTACTTGTAATGAACAAAGTAAGAGGTTTCCGGAAACTGCTGCAAATAGGCATTACTTGTAGTGATTAAAATAAGATATTACTTGTAATGAGCAAATTAGCACGTTACCGGTATGGAGACGAGTAAGCACTTACCCTGCTACGACATCAAATTGTAAAAGTAATTAATTCGGTAATTTGGATAGTAAGGGGTAGACCTTACAAATTGTCATTACAGAATCGATTCGGTAAACGTTACATTTCCTACTGGGTATATAGTACTATACTTATATAATTATCTTAATCTACGAGCCTGTAAGTGTTATTATAACTATTTTTAATCAGGTGTTGGGTCTCCGTTATTGCAAATTACTTGCAAGAGCCTGATAAGGATTAAGTGGTGGTATATCATTCCAGGCAGTCAAGACACCTTCCATCAATGATTCAACGTGTTCGTATTGTTTGCCGTTTTCATACACTTTACACGTGAGCTTCCCACAAATTTTCGATAACGTTCAGATCTGGAAAAAGGCAAGATATTTCAAGACTGCGATGTCTTCGGCCCGAAATCACTCGGTTGCTTGACGAGCAGTGTGGACTGGTGCATAGTCCTATTGAAAAATCCATGATATCGATCGAAGAACTTCATCTATGTCAGCGGCTGCTCATTGTAGTAAGTTTATGTACTTCATACTATCTTGTTTTCCAGTTACTATTTGAAGTTCTATGCGTCCGTTATAAGCGATTCCTCCTCACAAAATAAGTGATCCTTGTCTAACGAGAACCGTTTTTCATTAGTAAACACTAAACTTTTCCATTGCTCTTTCCAAGTAATGTGATGTGTTGAAAATTCTAACCGGGAACTTCGGTGGAATGTACGGTTTTTTTCAGTCGTAAACGTCTTAAGTTCGTACTGGACTTTATAATTCGTTGAACAATCCATAAGCTGGTTGAGATTTCTGCTTGTAATCTAATTTGCCGTGCTGATTGTGAAGAGTTTGAGGCAATTCCCAAGATTTTCCACCATACCATTCTCGTTCTTCGAGCAATTCCTCTCAAAGAATATCCTTCTTCTGCTAAAATCCGTATCCTAAAGATTTCTTTTTCTGTGAACTTTTGGTCGCGTCCTATTTTATTTTTACGAGTTGCTTGCTATCTCAATTTCAACGGCTACTTAACTAATACCTTTTATTTTCTGTCTGAATTAAGCGATAATACGAAATCGACCAATGTACCTATTCAAATGCAACCCTTTTGTCCGTATGTCCGTCTGTATGTCCGTCCGTCCGATAACTCGAGAATACGTTCACTTAGGAAGCTGAATATTGCATACTGGCTTTTTAAAAAAAAAATAATAAATTTAAGTTCGAAAATGTGACAAATCGGGTAACTCCTTCGTAGGGTTGCCATACAAACATTTCGTTTTTCACTATATATTTGAGTACTGCTTGAGAGCGCGTCAACGTAGAGAGCTTAAATTTTGTACACGGTGTTTTCATAGTAATAGTAAATAATGCTTCAAAAATGGACTAAATCGCGCAACCTCTTCTTGGTGCTGCCAGATTTTTTACATACAATCTAAAAACGATCAGTCCTAGACGTTTTTATTGTACTAAAAATTTCTTCAGAATATGAAATCCTATGAAATTGGTTATAATCATTTTTACTGTCCTGTTTTGAATTCTAATATGAAGTGTTGTGATTAGGTACACTAAATTCCAGTTGTCTAAAATATACTCCACACTAAGGAGGCTATGGTTTTCAACAAGCATGCTGCCGTCGCAATCACATGACTGAAGTTAGTTAAAACTCTTCTACTTCCTTTTTTTACTTATGGCTCTCTAATTTTTCTCGCGAATGGACAGTGTAAGCGGAAAATGAACGTTGCCTTTAACGATTGCCTAAGCTTTATTTTTGGATTAAGGCAGTATGATCATATCTCCCCAATTAGATCTCTACTCCTGGGCTGCTCACTAGAGTGTGTTATCTGAAACGCACAAATTAACATACTTCCGCAGGAAAATTTAATTTTTGTGTCAATAATAAGGAAAAATTTTCTGAACTTGGGATGTATGATGTTTCCAATAATTTTGTACGGGGAGACGAAATTATGCCCTTTTCCTTTTAAATTTTTCTCACCCCAGAAATTCCCACAATATGGGAGAATTTCCACGATCTCCCAAGAGTGCCTTCACTCCACTCTCTCCAAACCAGAGTTGAGAAAAAAAAAATAAATAAAAATGTTCCGTGGGTACTACGAGCCGAGCAGTGTTGCGAAGATTCGGATTGCCAAACTTATTTGCTTTACATTTACTTCGTGCTCTTCATTCATCATTAAAAGCTGTTAAAAAATTGTTGGAAGTACCAAAATATGCTCACGAAAGCTCATTAAAAGGAAAACCGATGAGTATCTGATAGAAACGGTTATGTAAATCAGAGCGAAAGAGGAAAAAGTTTCCCAAATAAGTACCCGGAAATATCCGATTACTTTGAGTAAAAGCCCGAGTCCACAATGTTGGGAGTTTGAAGGAATTTCAAAATGAATTGAATAATGTGATCTTATAGTACGCTTTCACTAGGCCTCAAATTACGTAATTTCGAGCAAAAATTTCGAAATTACGAGAACCTGTTTTCACTATGTTTTTCAAAATTTCGTTGACAGTTCATTGCTATTTTCCTTGTTCTTAAACCAAAACACGAGTAGTCATCATAGCTATGAACCAGTTATCATAGCTATCACATACTTCGATCTTTTAGGAGAGAACTAAAGGAGACGACATCCCATAGTAAAGTATATGTATGGCAGCCTATTCAAAAATTTTCGCCATCTTGATTTTGGCAGGGTGTTTGACTGTCACTTTTTTGTAAACAAAGAGCCGCGAAGTGTGTTTGGCGCAGAGACGTAGTTTCAAAAGGGATAATTTACTTTTTATAGGAAATGGTTAATGGCTAAGTGGATTGAGTGATAGCAATATAAAAAGGAGTTATATATGCTCAACGATTTAGATACAACAAGCCGTGTTGAGGAAAATACTTTTGTGGTAAATTCGGTAAATTCCACTAACATGCATATATAAGTAAATTCGCAAATAATTTAAATATATCGTCAGTGAGAGCATACTTTCTCAAATCAAAACTGGTGCCGCATGAAATAGGAGATCAGTCAGTCCATTTATATACATGTCGGTGGGTTGTGCGGAAGATTGTGCGGAGTTTCTAAGAAATGTGTTTGAATTTTCGCGCCATTAATTTGATATGATATTTAAGGCATCAACAATTATTCACGCCGCCTCTGGCTCCTCGACAAAACAAGAAGAAGAACGATAGTTGCTACGCTTTTTTCATCACATGTCGCCTCCTTTAGTTCCCTCCTCGAAGACTTCGATATATAAACTGATGACAGATTGGAAAAATTGAAGCCAGCATAAAATATGTTTTTTATGTTGCGAGCGATTTGTGCTGCCACAAAGCAAGAAAAATATCTCCAGAAGGGAAATTGTTATACAAAAAAGAAAACTTTTCATTTCCAATGCCGGTGTGTTTGTTTACAGTGAATTGTCATTGTTAGTTGACGGAATGCTTAGGGTTATTTATATGATGTCAGCCATACAAAGGCAACGACAATAAATATCATCAGAAAATAAATCGGGCACTAGGAAAATTCTTAAAAATTCCAAAAATTATAACATTATAAATTTAAAAATTAATTTTGAATTCATTCAATACATAATAAAGTTTCAACCACTAAATTATGTGCCCGCTTTGAAAATATCGTAGTTTACTACATCTATGACGAAAAAATCTAAACGTAGGAATAAACACCCAAAATGGTTTGTAAACGGTCTTTTAAGATTGAAAAATGCTAAGATAAAGGCCACAAGCAATATAGGGCTACTGGCAGCAGCGCTGATGGAGCGTCGTTTCATGACTTAGAAAGGAATACGAGGTCCTGCAGAGGTATCTGTATGGTCAATAGGTGTGTTCAATTGAAAGCAGCATTACCTCTAATAGTAAGGCCTTTTGGTCCTTCATTAAATCCAAGCGTACGACTTCTTCTTTTCCTAAGGATTTAAATTACGGTTCTAATAAGTCGTTCGATTTGCACACCAGTTGCAATCTTTTTGCCTATTACTTCAAATCTGTTTATAGTAACGAATCTTTTAGTGAATTGGATCATGAGTACCCCGGTAACACTGATACATCCCCTTTGGATGTTGATCATTTATCGATTAATGCTGATGATGTCTTGAAGGGTCTCAATGATCTCGATTCCACCACAAGACCAGATTCTGATGGGTTATGTCATTCGCTACTAAAAAATTGCGCTGTTTTTTGGCCGATCCTTTATGCAAAATTTTCAACTTATCCTTAAATTCCAGTACTTTTCTTGATGAATGCAAAATTTCATTAATCACTTCTATATTTAAGGCAGGTTCTAAAAGTACTATAGAGAATTACAGACCAGTCTCTGTTATGAAAGTCGTACCTAAATTACTAGATTATATAGTTACATAACTCTAAGCTTAGCTCTGTAGTTAAGGAATATATAGTACCTGAGCAACAACGCTTTTTTTACGGGGAGGTCATGAGTAACTAATCTTACATTATTTTCGAACTATACTATAAGTGCTTTTGAAGATCGTGTTCAAGTGGATACTATTTATACAGATTTCTCGAAGGCATTTGATAAGATCAGCATTCCTCTTCTCATTCATAAATTGAAAAATAGAGGCTTCCACTACTCTTCTCCAAGCTGGATTGTGGCCTATTTATATAACCGCAAACAATATGTAAGGAATGGCAATATTATATCTGATGTAATAACGGTCACCTCGGGAGTTCCTCAGGGTAGTCACTTAGGTCCACTATTGTTTCTGCTTTTCATTAATGATATAGCTAGCAACTTGCTTTTGCCAAATGCCTAATATTTGCGGATGATTCAAAACTATTCGTTAGAATAAATTCTCTAAGCGATTGCTTACTACTGCAGAATGATCTCAATATACTTTCCGATTGGTGCTCTAAATATAAGTTATATCTTAACATATCAAAATGTAAAATTATTACTTTTCATTGCATCTCTTGTCCGTTCTTGTTTGATTATAAAATTAATCATGCTATAGTTTCTCGAACAAATGATATCAAGGACTTAGGTGTTATTTTTGACACTAAATTGGAGTTTACCCCTCACATTACTACTATTATCATTAAATCAAGACGTTGTTTAGGTTTCCTTAAGCGGAACTCCAAAGACTTTCATAACATTCAGACCTTCAAGACATTATACTTTTCGATCGTGAGATCCATTCTTGAATATGCATTCATTGTTTGTTGTCCATATTTTGACGTACATATTGATCGTATTGAATCCATTCAAAAGGCATTTACTAGATTTGTTCTACGGAAAATAAATTACCAAAATGACAAATTACTATCATATACTGTGAGATGTAAACTGCTTGGTTTGTCTAGTCTGACACTTCGTCGCGAAGTTTCCTGTGCTTTATTTGTCAAAGATATACTTTCGTTTAGAATAAAATCGTTCGAATTGGTATTATTAATTAATATATATGTATGCTCCTGAAAGACCGATACGTTCAAGGGATTTGTTGTATACTCCTCAGCATAAAACCATTTATGGCTATCTACTTGTGTATTTAATTACAATTCTTTCTCATCACTTGTAGATATTTGTATGCCTAGAGAAAAATTTAAAAATATAATTTTTGAAAATGCTTTGTCTTTACAAAATTATTAGTTCTTCTATGATAATTTATTTTATTTGATAAAGGTAGATTATTAAGGCAATAATGAACAATCTTTGTTTACGTAAAATGCTATGCAAGTCTGTAAGATTATTATATTCGGTAGACTGATTCAAATAAATAAATAAATAAATAAATAAAACGAACACATCGATGCGATTATATTACATGAAGAAAAATGCTTAAGTTTTTCTTCCTCATAGCCTATCCTTTTTGCTATATAATCTATGTTCTGGCTATAGCGACTAAATTTATAATAAAGTGAAACAATGGGTTTTGTATTCTGACAGGGTATTAACTATTTTGCTTCTTTACTTACCTATTCTAGTATACTCATTCATTTTTTATGATGCGAAAATTTGCGCTCCTCAAGAAAAATTAAGAATCTTACAGTACCTCTGCTTACCTTCGTTTTTCTGACTACCTACCACTGCCACTACCTACCACTCAGAAAAATGTTTTTTTTTCGCTTATTCAGAAAGTGGAAAAACGTAAATAGTTAAAATATTTTCTGAATATTTAGCAACAACATAATTGAGAACTACGTAGAGAATTAACTTTAAAATAAAACTGAAAATTTCCCTTCATCTTAGCTAATCATGGTAGCCCTATTTATGTAATATTCCGCAACATGAGAGAAAATTTGTGATGTTTTGCCCCTCTGATGGGGGCATATGCTGGCTTCAATAATTTTGTATGGGAAAGGCCTGCAGCTTGCAGTCCATATTATTGAAGTCTATGTAGATATAAACCATTGTCGGCCATTTTGAAACGAATAAAATGCTAATGTTAAAATGAGCTGAAAAATGTATGGGAAATTGCATAACTTTCAACTGATTTCGAAGATTTCTTCGAAATTACATAATTTCGGCCTACAAACTTGTACGCCTAGCCTAAGGAAGTTAACCAAATATTTCAAATTAAAAGTTTCCCAGCGTATTTGCAGCTTCTCAAAGCCAACGATGATGTGAACATCCTTTAAGGCTGAAACACAATTGGAGCGTTTCAAGCAGCTTTATCGCCAGCTATCTGCTAAACTCGACTAGAAAAGCCGAATTGAACACAATTGATGTTATTGACATTTGCAACTTTAATTTGTTTATGATGAGAACTTTTATTCATAAGTGGCATTAAAGAAAGATAGAAATGCATCCGATTTTCCAAAACTACGATAATCTCATGCTTTTTTGGATAATTTTTCCTTTAGATGGGTAAACCGGTATGCTATATTTTTTAATGTCCCACAGAAACACTTTTCCTTTACCAACTCGATGAGTTTTTCCTCCATTGATATTTTTTTGTCTATCTGTGTTTCCTTTTCAACTGTTTCAAACGATATGTCAACAAAAGCCATCCACATATATATTTAATGTTCGCACAGTTGGCAACGTTAAAAATTCTCTCAAGTTGGCAGCCATTGGACTTGAAATTTGCAATTCGATCAAATCTCAAGCCAGCTTGAATCTGGCAAAAAATCTAAAGCTCCAATTGTGTTCTTCTACATTGATTTACATAGTCAACAAATCTCAAGCTGGCTGAAACGCTCCAATTGTGTTTCACGCTTTAGATGGAATTGAAATAAACCGAATTTTAATTGATTGAATCTAACAGGTTATTAATCCAGTGTTGTTATTTCATGTGGTTTAAAGTTTCATCACTACATACGAAAATATAAAATTTGTAGACTTTCGTTGGCCCCTAGAAACTGTGAGCCCCCGGAATGGTGGGGCCTGCGGGGTCGTTAGTTACGCCAGTGCAGGCCTTGTATTAATTCCAATATCTTAGAGAACTCTTACTTTGTCCAAGCTTCTAGATTAAGGAACTCTCTTTTTGCACACATTCAGCGTGCGGGTCATTTAGGAGGTTAATAGAGGTACACATTAGCTATAAAGTATTAAGTTTAATTAATAGTAGATTTCCTTTGTTAGTTGTGTAATTGTCTTTACTTGCTCTTATATTATTTCTTCAATATCTTATTTGATTTTGTAATCTTAGTTACTTTTGCATTTTTCCTTTTTTTTCTTTTTGTATTTTATTTCATCCTTTTTGGTAGTCCTAGTTTACTTAATTAATTCCTTTATTTATGTGAATTCATGATACCTATTTCTTGTGTACTCTCCTTGTTTGACATAGAATAAATTTAATTGAATTGAATTGAACTATGAATTTTGAAGAATTTTAAATACAAAATTTGTTACTTATAGCACAAATTTAACCAACCTCTTAGAAAACTGCACGCGCATCCACAGCAAAAGTTTAAACAAATAACTAAA
Source organism: Dioctria linearis (assembly GCA_963930735.1). Lineage (NCBI taxonomy): Eukaryota > Metazoa > Arthropoda > Insecta > Diptera > Asilidae > Dioctria > Dioctria linearis. The sequence continues at coordinate 181,117,636 of OZ005744.1, forward strand.
ATTTTCATACTGCGCTTGCAACCTCATCTTTAGATGTTTACACATTGCAACTTCCGAGACAGCTTCACACGAAAAAGTTGCATGCAATCAAGATGCAGGTGCTGCTTTTTGGGTTTTAGAGGTGTTTATGCATTGCAACCCTCGAGAAGCGCAGCTTTTTGTTACGATATGTAATCGTACTTTAAATTGCCTTTACTGACTACATCAGATTTATTTTTTCTTTAAGCAGGTTCGATTATGTGTTGCCCTATAAATTACAGGTTCGCTCTATACTTTCTATTTAATTTTCTTCGCACGAACACCCAAAAATATTTGCTTCATAATATTTAATTTTGTCAATCAGCCAGGAATTGATATTTGGTCATGCCACGGTTTCGCAGAGCCATCTTTGAGGATTCTTAATATGTTCAGATTTTTCGTTTATGGAACAACTTTCCCGGTAATATCCAAAACGCCGGTTAACTTGGCATATTCAATGGGGTTTTAAAGTGCAATTTTTATATCTAGGCTACTGCCCAGTGACCTAAGCTCCCTGAACGCTGACAATAATTTTGATGTTTTGTTCTTTGATTCTTTTCTTATTTCTTAACATTTTTTTTTATTATTATTATTTTTGACTTGTTTTTAATTACTGTCTTTCTTTTCTGTGCATTTGTTCTATTGTTGTTTTATTTTATTATATTTTTTCCAGTATTTCGTAGCTTGTCTATAATGATAGTTTAACATTTAAGTTTTCATCTTTTGTTTTTGTTGTTCAACTTTAAGTTAGTACTTTTTACTTTTTTATTATTTTTAATTTATTTTGTATTATTTTTTATCATTCTTTTATTACTAAGTTATACTTTTATTTATGGTTTTTGTTTTTGATTTCCATAATTCTTTAGAATATTCTAAACTTTTTCCCAAATACTAATGTACAAAAAAAGAAGGTAATATCTTTTTCGCGTATTTACAATAATCAATTCAAATTCTAATCCTAAGTTCCTATATTACGAATGACAGTTATTAGCGATAGTGAGTACTATACGTATGTGAAGGTTATGAACCTGCTGACTAAAACGATTTTTTTATATATAATATTCTATCGATAAAATGCAACCTCGTGGCTCTAGACTAGCTAATCGATAGTAAATGAATTACTTTTTCTAATATACGCTTGCTTAAAATCCAAGAAAAGATGGTGATGCCAGCATTTGTAATCGTCTAGCTATTCTCGATTAACTGGCGTACAATAAAGATCTGATCAGCGTAGTTATCTTGGTTGTCCTCAATGTTGCTTCCTTGTCCTTAAAGGCATATAGCACGTAAATGGTGACCTTACATCGGATCATTTTTTATACCCCAGCTCTTCGGTCTGCACCATAATCTTCTTGTTGATGTGGCTTCAGTTAAAATTGTTTTCCTGCCTTTGATCCTTGTACGATGTGTTCCTTGTGGGCTTCAATGTCGAACTTATGTTGGAATGTTGCAGTCATCTTGTCGAAATGAATGACTGACTAATCGTTTAATTTCCACGGCGATAATATTTTGCACCTTGCGACTGTGGTGCAGGAGGACAACAACTTTGTTTATGATGTTGCCAATGCTCGAGTAATACCCTATGATTCCGTAGCACAGTCTTGGTAGAAGAAGGGGTAGGGAATTGAGGATTATTGGGTTGGGGTAAGGAGGTGACTGTGTGCGTTGTATGCTTGAAGATTTGCAGTTCATAGCTGAGGGGGAAAATAAAGGTGAGGTGAGATGAGCTCGGGTTACAGCTCGTGTGTTACACATTGGAAGAATTCTACAAGAGATTAGGCTACAGATTTCGTTAAAGCAATAGCCACAGAAGTAGCGATAAAAGAGAGATAGGTATCCGACATTACAAAGGGGAATGCCCACCTTACACATAATATTAGGCCCGACATCACCGGACATAAGAGATGTGTTAAACGATGCATTATGATACTCTAAATATATTTTATTAACAATGTTTCTTTCAATACGGCAGGGGAGAGCTTTGGCGATCGGATATAGCTTGGGCGACATTCTTGGGTAAAAAAGTGGACTTTTATACTTCTCATGATTGCGCGGAATTAGTGAGTCGTGGAAAATGATTTCCAACAAGAAAAATGCTTACAACATAGCATTAATGACAACGGAAGAAAGAACTGCAAAAATATATGCGAAATGTAGTACGTGGGGTTTATGTGACCCTAGTGCATGCAAATGGATTTTCCGGCGGTAAAAACGTCCAGAGAAAGTTTTGTGAATCAGGGAAAAAGTACACCACCCCATAGTACTTGACGAGATTTTTAATTTGACATGCAACATGTGGTATTTCAATCACCTTCTTGTCGGTGGTTGCTACCCCCACCCCCCTAAACTATGAATTGCAAAATTTTCTTCTACGAATTAGAGCCGGTGATGAGCTGATGCGGAGTGTAAAACCCGTTTTCGGATCGGATATAACCCTACCGAGTTAGAGCCGATATAAGGTGGGAAAAATCTAGTACTTCAATTCGATTAAAAAAAAAGAAATACTAAAGAAGTGATTGTGGATGGCTATAAATAGCTATTTAAGCCTACGACTATAGGAGTCTGCGTTCTTAAACTTCTTCTCATGACCTTTGCAATTCGATTCTGTACTAGATTTTCTAAAATGTTTGTAGATCAAACTTTGTCACCCCCAGGGTTCTTCCCCCGGTTAATTGAAATAACAATTGTTAATAAAATATGTTCTGAGTATCATAGTGCATCGTTTAAGACATCTCTCATAGCTGGAGGAGTCGGCCTTAAAATGGGCATTCTCCTTTTCGTGTTCTTATTTCACTTTTTTATCAAATTACTTTTTTTGATCGGGTGAACAAAATCACAAACAGCCATTTAAGGTTTTTTTTCCTAAGAGAAAACATTTTTCAATTAATATTTAAGATAAAAATTATGCAGCGTATTACAGTCTAATGGATGTTAAAAAATTGATTGCAGTTTTAGAAATTATGTTCCAGAGATTCTGTAATTTTAATGAATTTTGTCTTTCCAAAAATATGCAGCTAGACAGATTTAATACTGCGGAATTTTTTAAAAACTAACAATAGGCATTTTATCATTATTTTCTTCATCCTCATTGTACACTGATGGAAAATTCAGTTTTTGTTTTATTTTATTCCTGGTATATTAGGATTAGTTAGCTGAATAATATTGTCTATAGTTGAAGTGATCTTTATATTTTCGGGGAAAATTTTACGGCCAGATTCAATATCGGCTGCGTATAAATATCTGCCTTATTCACTCTGTTTTAATTGCTGTGTATATTCTACATCAATGCGGCTTTGATAGTCTTTAATTAACAAAAAAGATAAGAATTAATATATCTAGTAAGTACAGTAGTGTGTGTTCTATACATTTTTCGCCCCCGGATATCTCTTTATCTTTTCAATGGCAACGTTTTTATCTGGAAGTCAGCAATAAAAGAAACCGACGTTGTCTTCATTAAACATACAGAGAAAATGTGGTTTTAAATTCCGTTAACAGTCTAGTTAAAGTTCACAGCTACCGATTCGATGGGATATCATTAATTAATTGCTTACATTCCACAAAAATGCCATTTCAGTTTTTCGACTAAAATATTTTATTAATTCTGGCTTAGATTCGAATTTTATCCTCAAATTTTTTCCTAAAAGCTCAGAATTTTCCTTCAAATTCGGACCAGTAGAGGCAATAGAAGCGGCGAATCCAAATTTTTATGTTTTGCATTTTTTTAAGTCATTGACCGGACGGCAAGAACTTAAAATTTCGAATTCTTTGTAAAATTTACTTTTTTCATTTTGCCTCCAAGGTCAATAGCCTCCAGAACTTTAACCTTCACCTTTATTGAAAGTGTTTTTTGTTTTTTACTAATGCTTGCCATTTTCATTGTTAATTTAAACAGTAACGACCGAAATTAATCTTACAAATTTCACTAAGAAAACACGTGGCTGACACAAAATGAAAAATTGTTCAAAAGAATTGAGCAAAGAACTAAACCATAAAAGAAGTCGCGCCTTGAATAACATTTTGTTTCGATTGAATTTTAAGTTGCATAAGAACAAAGGGAGAATAGCAAGATCGATGGGAAGTGGTGGTCGATAGCGGTTCAAGCTATGTTGGATTGATATGGGTACGTATTACTATCAAATGCTGTTTATAGGCATAGGAAAATACTGGTTTTTGGCAAAGATAAGATTCAAATCTTGATCCCGATGTATTGGATATGCACTACTTTAATATATTATATTCCTCCTTCTTTATTTTTCGACCGGTTAATGGCATCTCAGTCTCAAACATATATTGCGACAAATTTTTGCGAAACACCGCATGAGAGCAAGAGAAAGTGGCAACGCTGCCTTGGATAGTCCATCCTGTTATTGATATAATAAATACGTGCATTACTACTCCTTTGCTTCTTTTTGCTTGGAAAATGCTACTGTTGTGCCTGTTGTTAAGAACAATTAAGCCAAGAATCTAGAGGATTTCAGCCCAATTTGTCTATTATGCTTTTTTTTTATATTATTAAGCCAAGCTCAGCATGGCAGGAAGAAGATAGGGAAGGATTAGGAGACATGAGGAGAGTGGTGGTGGTGCTTATGTATGATTCTAAGTCAGAGAAAACATAAAAGATGGTAGACTGTTCAACATTCACACAGTTCGGGTAGGTAGTTATTTTGAAATGGTTGGGACCACAAGGGACCAATGAGAAAACACTCATAGGTCCCAACCGGACGCTCTCCGAAAGGTTAGTATTGCCCACCAACCCTCTTTGCCGGCTTCGTGCATCTCGTCCAAGAGGTGTGAGCCAAGAATTATGTGTCGCTTTGCTGGAAGTGCCGGACAGTGACAAAGAAAGTGAGTCACCGCTTCGGACTCCTCTCCGCAACAAGTCTCATCCTGTAAAGGTGATCCCTGTGAATAGAGTTCCCACTGAGAGTAGACACTACAGTTTCCAGGGATTGCTTGTTAAGCCCCATGAGCATATTCGTTTAGTTTGGGATAGGTTTACCCCCCATAGTTCCTTTGTAGTTCTTCCCTAAGAGTCGTCTAACCAAAGGTGACTGTGTAGGCAGTCAGCCCAAATTGAAATAGTTGAGACAAGTTGTTTTGGTGCAATCCCGATTATGGAGGGAGATTCCTCCGAGGCTTTACCAAGACGAGCAAACTGTCCACCCTTTCGTTCCCGCTGATGTTGCTATGCCCTGGCACACACAGAACAAATACCCTGTTATTCTGAGAGAGGGACTTCAGGGTGGTTTTACGCTCCAGTACTAGTTTGTTGGTTATAAAACGTTTCGATAAAGCTTTGACAGCTGCTTGGCTGTTTGAGCAGATGGCCATCTCCTTGTTCTCAGTGTCTGAGTTAAGGAGTTGCCTTTCGCTTCAAGAATGGCCTTGACTTCCGCCTGGAAAACCGTGGTATGGTTTTCAAGGTGGCAGAAAGTGTTTTGAAGGTTGAAAGGTTGAGCGCGATTTGCTGCACGAGTTTTGCATGCAGGAATTAATCTACAAGGGATCTGACCAGACCCGAACATGAAGACCGAGGGCCCCAAGGGGTTAACAGAGTCCGGACCTTTTTTTTTTTTAAATATTTCAATAAAACTAAAATTTTTATTTTTCATTTATTTGATTTACATCGACCTCAGAAAATTAACAAGCAGACTTAGAAATATCACAAGTAAGTACGAAATTATATGCAAAGAAAATTCGTTGCGTATTGCAAAGGTACGAATTACTTCACTATCGTCCACAGACTGTATTATGTCTGACTCGATGTACAGAACAGAGAGTGAATTGAACCTGATCTCCTCTGTGGTGAATTTGAAATAGTTCTTCATCCGTTTTAGCCCTGAAAACTACCGTTCTGCCGAGAAGTTTGATCTTGGTGTGCACAACAATATCCGGAGCACCATTCCCATATTTGGAAATATGTCCAAAAGCCTTTTCCAGGATGTACTTGTATAACTCCAGGGCCGGTAAAGTTTTCACTCCGTATACCGGACCACAAATGAGTTCGCAGGTGCAGGCACTCGTTCTTCAAAAACTCGTATACTGTGGATATCTTAAGATTCAGATCTATGTAAAGATTCATGAGAAGGTCAAACGTTTTAATCAAGTTCTCGTAAGCGGAACCACATCTTTGTACTTCTGCAATCACCCTGTCGATAAGATCATTGAAAACGGCAACTCTGAATCCGTGCCTGCGGAATTGTGTGACTTCGATCTTCTTTTCTTTTACTTTATCAAACTGGACTTTTTGCTAATGTTTCCACTTCATATCGTATGCATAGTTTTGTTCACCGCTTGTTTCTACAGGCTTCGACTAATAGTAATCAAAGGTACCGACTTTTTTAATGAGTATCTTCTAGGTACATATGTTACCAATGACTGATAAAGTTCGGCGATCATATTAAGTTCGATGTGAATAGATTGCAAATATTTTCTAATTTTATTAAATCTTTCCAAGATGTCATACATGACTAGAAACATGAAAGAAACATGATTAGAAAACATATTTCCATTTTTTTAATATCCGGTGTCGTATCTCCTCCGTGTACACCATTTCAGTACCTGGCGGGGCCTCTTGTAAAGATGGGCCTTTGGGGGTTCAAACTTAGCCTTAGCTTTGGGGCTTCGGTTAGTCGACCTCTATCCTGTTGTATATGCGAGCGTGCAGCTGATTCTGCAAAGAATTTGAATCCAGAGTTCTCTCGAGACAACTCCTGGGTTGAAAGTAGGATAGCCGGACGCTCAATCGCAAATCCCGACTGTCCCCTTGACAGACTGGATGTGGATCGGTTGTTTAAATATTCCTCGACGGCGTACCGCTAGTTGACCGAGTAACCGACTATCGGGTTTATCACGATATCGCCGTAGAGGATGAAAGCCTAGTCATCTGAGGATGAGGACACCACAAAATGTCGCTCGTGCACAGGACGTAAAAATATCCTAGGACGGCTTGCTGATCCTTTATGATAAGCTGAAAATTAAATTTATCCTTTTTTTTAAACAAAAACAATATGGACATGTAAGGCTCCAATCTCGTTATAAAATTCAAATTTATTTAAATTTTATTCTATTTCCTTTTAATAGCTTTACGTATGCATAAAATACGTCTGCTTGACTAGACTACGTAGACTTGACTAAATATTTTATTGTTTTTGTTACTAAGATAAAAATCACTGCCTACTCACAGACCCTTTTTCAATCGTCAAAGCGCACCCTGATCGGAATTTGAAACACTATGGATAAAGGTGTACCAACTTGCCGGTCGCACCCGTGTCGCCACATGCCCATAAGAAACTGCCTAGTTTGCCTAAGCAGAAGTTCGTCGTTGGATCCGACTAGATATTTCATCAGAACATTGAATGTGTATGTAGAGAAAAAGGAGCGATAAATCATCCGACATTACGGCGGTGTTCGAGCGAGTTGATATGACATTGGCTACATCGCCAATGAGATTCAAGGAAGAATTTCTTTTGGAAAATATCTAATGAAGCTAAGGCTGTACGATCAGCCTCGGTCCAGTCCAGACGTCAGAATTATAATCCATTCTAGGCTTGATATAGGACCTGTACAGGAGCGCTAGATTTGATTGGTTACAACTTTTCAGAAATACAAGATATTTCGATGCTTCTTTTGCAACTGAGAAGATGTGGCCTGTTCAGCTTACTTAGTGTTCAAGAATTTGATTATTGAATTCAGCAACGCAATATATTTCGCCATTCAACAGTGATTTTAAATTACTTGTCTGAATTTTAGTTGGCCAACTTCTTCCATTAGCTATTCCTATGTCCTCTACATAGAGCATTTCAGACATCGTAGATCTCAATCGCTGTCATGGCTTTAAATCGATGAATACTAATTTGAGATGTCTTAATTCTGTGCTCCAGTGCACACACGCTTTGAAAGGTTTGTGGCGGGCGGCTTGATGTCGCCAATTGTGCTCCTTTAACGACCTCAGGCACCCACACGCAGCTTTAAAGTTTTGCGCTAAGTTCAGCGAAAGCCACTTTGCAAATTAGAAAAGGTGTCTGGTAGTCTGCGATTTTGACTTTAAATATATAAAAATAATGAAATTTAGTCTAAGTCAGTTGATTACATATCCAGTTCAAAAAAGGATTACATTGTTTACTGTTTTGGATTATTCAGACTGTAGAGATTATAACGTTTGTAAAAAAGACAAGGGGAATCAGTTGAATATAACACGAGGTGTTTTAAATAATAAACGGACGATTCATCAGGCGTTCATTCTTTATGCACAAGATTTAGTTTCCCTCTTTTAGAAAAAGTCACATCTAGGTCGTTCTAGGCATATGCAGCCTGCATATCCGATATCCAGATGTACTCCTGCTGCAGCACGAGGTTACGAGTTCGTGTGTTCTATCTTTGACAATTCTGCGATTGAGGTTTACCCGGTGCGGTCCAAAGGGTCGGCAGGTTAATTCCGGCGAAGATATAAGCTCATCGAGGGACCTTAATAAACAGTCTTCCACTCTCAAGCTATTTCCTGAATCTTTACTTTAACATCAACTTCGACTGTCATACGACCAGTACGAAGTTGTGACAGGAATCTAATTACTGCTATCCCAAGTAATCACCCAGACACTAAGGGGGTGTGAAACTCCATGCGTGGAACACCCCCATATCGTATTTGCGACGTTATATTGTTTCATTGCCTTTCAGTATCTATTTTTGTGACCAGTGTCACAGTTGATGTACCTAGCGCCCTAAGACATATTGATACTACAGACCTCCATAAGGCTCTCGAGTTAGTTCTCGCTCTGTCCACGATTATGAACGCTGATCCAGCCTATCCAACTATTGGTGTAATCGCATGTATACACAAATAGGTTTATATTCTTTATATATAAAACGATTTTTTATTGGTCCTCTCTTCTATCCATCTGCTTAGCTTTTTTTTCGACGCACGGTTAAAAATCTTGGAATAGTTTCTAATATTTTTAAGGTTGTATATCTGACCACACCAAATTAAGATTAATTTTTAACACTTATGAAAGATTATAATATCGTTGCAATCTAGGACAATGTTAAAAAGTATGCCTGCTATTGTTTACGTCATCAATTACATTATAATTAGAACCTAATACCTCACTGACTAATATAGAATATATTTTTATTAAAACCTAATGTCTTATTACTATACGATCTATAATTAAAAAATATTAAAATGTATGACATACTTTGAATATATTTTAATATAGACATTATAATAATTTATGCAACTTTGAATTAAATTTTTTAACAATGCGGCAATAATATTTAATCCGTTATGGATTAAAACTTTTAACAATGCTATAATAAATTGTAATACCAAAAATCATATAACTTATATGATTTTTGGTAATGCCTTGTTGAATTCCTGCGTGCAAGAAAGCAAAGTAAAGCCTTACCCTTATCTGCCTTATTGGTACTTCGAGCACATGATTTTTAATTCCGTCTCTTAGGTCACAAACATATATTGAGGTATTGAATGTCATCATTACGTTTAGGATCTTTACTTCCTCAGTTTTTGAGACTGAGTACTTATTTTACGACTTAAAGAACTATATAATTGAATTCAGGGTAAAGCAGGGATTTATTTTCCAGCAGAGTTTTAATTTGCCGACAATGGGATTCGTGCCCGGAAACTCTGTTGGCCTGATTGACTGATTGCTAATCCCATTGTACTATCGTGACCTCATATAGGAAAGCAACACCTTAAAAATAAAACAAAAAATTATTTTTTTATTCTATCTTCTTATGTCAAAATGATTATTTCTTTCGGTTTTTTCCATTTTAATTGATTGTATGGTATAACACTTCATATATATAATTTCTGCGTATTTATCCCATAAGGACAAGAAATTTTTATATTTTCCTTCAAATCGTAAAAAGCTGAGCACTTGCATATAAGCCACTAATGAATGATTCTGGGCTGTTTTCATGAGATATGTCCTTGGAAAAGCGCAATGTCCCCTCAATTTTATGTCTTGGCTGCTAAAGGTGCTTCTAAACGATCTGGCAGAATAGCAGATATCTGCCAATTTTTGTGGGTAGATGCGTGTAATCGAGGGGCAGATATATAGACATATAGCTGGCGATAACGTCTGGCACATGGACCAGTGGTGAAACAATGCGCTTGATCACCGAAATCGAACAACATCCACTTTTTCACTTGTACAAAATGCACTATACACAATAAAATCAGCCGCGTACCTTTCTATAGAAGTCATTTTTGAACAATGAACTTCAAATTAGTTTATGTTGTCTTTGCCAAATAAAATCAGTATTTCACTAGATGAAAAGTAGCAGATCGTATAATCAATAAAGACATACGCATGCCAGATAACTGACCGAAAACTATCTGACAACTCTGTGCCAGACGAAATCTGCCCAAATATAATAATAATAATTTTTTATTAAGAGCACAATTGAGATAGAATTCTCATTAATTTGCGCAAACTCTGAGTTAGAAAAATTCAACTGTTATAATTTCATATAAGTATGTACTTAATCTACAATTTAAACCAATCAAACGAAAGCAATGAAAATTATTCAAATAAGCAAGCTAAGAGTTAAGATCATTGTTAATAAAAATATGATAAGATCAATAATAGTAACAATAGTATTAGAAAAATCGGACGTGAAAAGATATATAGCTATAGGATGAGAAAAAGAGTAATAATAAAACAATAGAACATCATGCATGCAACTGTATAACAGATAGCAGTAATATTTAACGGACATAAGATTATGAACTTCTTAAGTGTTGTTAGGCTCTCAATCTGAAATCCCCATGACTGGAACTCATACGAATATCCAGAGGAAGATTATTCCAGACTCTGACACCGTGAATGAAAAAGGTGCGCGAACTAAAAGAAGTCTGAAACCTTGGAAGATTAATTTGTTGGGTACGACGTGATGGGAGGAACCCTAGAAATTTTTTTAGATAATTAGCACAAGGATTGTTTATTATCATATACATCATGACACTAAGTCGGAATATTAAATAATTATCCTGTGAGCAGCCTAAAATCTGCCTAGAAAATTCAGATATATGATCATATCTCCGGAGACCAAAAATATATCGCGCGCAAGCATTATACGCCACATTAAGTTTCCTACGATTAATGCTGTCAACATTGGAATATATTTCCTACGATTAATATGGAATATGTTTCCTACGATTAATGCTGTCAACATTGGAATATATGCAGGCGCCATAAGATATAATGGGAATTAAAAGTGCTTTGACAAGGCGCTCACGGAGCTTAGAAGGTGTATACTTTGCATGACGCCATAAGTTTCTTAAGCCACCATAGACTTTGGCAACAGTTTTGTTAATGTGATAACGCCATGTCAACGTTGCATCCACAGTCATGCCCAGATTAGTTACCATTCCACTATATTCTATGCGGGTACCATTTAGATACAATGCCGGGACACTCACGGTGGTAATTGGTCTATGAAAAAGTATTATGCTTTGCGACTTTATTGGATTCAGCAACAGTTTATTATCCACAGCCCATGCACTAATTCGAGATAAATCATTATTGAATTCATCAACACTGACGGATAGATTGTCAACATTGGCTGGAAGAAATAGTTGAACGTCATCAGCATACAAAAGTATTGAAAAAGATTCCGGGACAAGTATCAAATCATTAATGTATATGGTGAATAATAACGGTCCCAAGATTGAACCCTGCGGTACACCTGAGCAAAGAGGTAATAAACCTGAAGTTCGATTATGAGCTACAGTAGCTTGTTGTCTACCTGTGAGATAGGACCACATAAAGTTTGCTGCTGAAGTACAAAATTCAAACTGACTAAGTAGTTTATAACATAAGATACGATGATCAGCCAAGTCACAGGCCTTCGAAAAGTCGAGTAAACACAGATTTGTAGGTTGTCGTAGTTCAATGTTTTGTCGCACCTTCTCAATAAGATAGAGCAGAGAAGTAATAGTACTGTGTTTAGCTCTAAAACCAGACTGTTGATCGGAGATTAGATTATTATTATCAATAAATTCCCGGATTTGACTGTATAACTAGCGTTCCATACTTTCGATAGCATGGGAAGAATACTTATGGGTCTAAAATCTTGAAGCGTAGATGCTTGACTTTTTTCTTCGTTGGGTATACTTTTGCAACCTTCCACTGAGCTGGGAATGAGGATGTGGTAATTGCTGTATTAAATATAAGCAAGATAGGCCTAAATATGTATGGGAAAATAAGCCTAAGGAAGCGAATGTCTATGTTATCAAGACCAATAGCATTAGATTTAATAGATTTAAATGCCAATACCACTACGTCAAAGGTCACATTACGAAACGCAAATCGACCATTACTGGCATCATACGATTGCTCATGAAAATCTGGTTCCAAGGAAGTATTATGTTGTGCACTATTTATAAAGTAAACATTCAACTCATCCGGATCGAAACTACAATGAGTTATAAGCCTTAGGAATAATTGCTGCCTCTTTGATATTCCTCTAAATCATCTTAGTTGGTAGGTTTGGATGAAGTTTAGCATTAAATTAGGATAACTTTGCATTACGAATTGCTGAAACAGTTTTGTTGCTTTTAACTCAGGACCTCCGTACCTTTTCCAGCAGCTGTAAGCAAAATTTCGCTCCATAATTAGTGCCCTAATGTCATCATTGAACCAAGGAGACCGAAAACAAGTTTTTAATGAATACACAGGCGCAAATTCATTATATAAATTACCTACAACCTCACTAAAGTATTCAACCTGGAAGTCAACATCAGCAGTGTAGAAGATGGGATCCCAATCTAAAGACAGCATTGCTTCATTTAATAGTACGGTATCTACTCTTGAGATTTCTGCACATGATGGTTCGCTGGAGAGGTCTGATAAAGTGAGGAAGTGCTAGGGATGCCACTACAGCATGATGATCACTAATTCCGGGTACAGCAACCTCAATTTGTCCTTTAACGAGATTAGGTACATTGACAATAATCAGATCCAATAAGCTAGAACAACTATCATGATATCGCGTAGGTTTGTTATTAATGACCTGCAGAAATATACTGCTCAATTGCATCACAAATTCATGCCTTGTCTGCCACCACTTAACATATTTATATTAAAATCCCCACATATCAAATTAATTGGGTATGCTCCTGAGAGTTGCATCAACGTATTATTGAACTCACCAATGTCATTCACTCTTGGGGGGCCTATATACACAACCCACTAAACATTTTTGCCGAGCAAGGATTATCTCCAGAAGTATGTGTTTAGGGCTAGCTAAATTATTGACAGACTGAGAAATAATTCTGCTCTGAAATTCATCACGCACGTATATAGTGACACCCCCACCTCTCGAATAACTACAGTCATTGCGAAATATCTGCTCAGTATGGTAGATATCTGCCCTCAAAAAGTGGCAGATATCTGGCATTTTGCCAGATCGTTTAGGAACACCTTAAGTATCCTGTATTATTTACTGGATTACAAAATACTGAAAATATTTGCGAAATTAATTTAGAAAATGATTTATTTTTCGGTAGGTCTAACGATTCCTCCAAATTTTTCTTCGGCTGTTTTAAAAGAAGGAAACAAGAAAGTTAATGTTTTTGTTGCCGATATATTCTCGTCCTTAGTTGGATAATTTCCACAATGTTTTCGAAGGAGATTCGCTGCTGCGTTTAGCAATCGCCTTCGGCTAATGTCTTTAAGAGACTTCTTATGGGAATATTTTGTCAAAATATCTGAACACTCAAAAGAAAGAACCTAAATATATTATTAACGAAATGAAATGCAATAAATAAGGCAATCAATTTCTAAAATATTTTGGATGTACATATGTACCTCGCTATTTATTTTTAAACTTGCAACCTGAGCATTTGATGACAAATTGTTGCAATCGTCTATTACCAACATAAAAGTAATTTAAATGTTTCTTTTTGCCAAATTACGGGAAATAATGATTAAGTTCGATCACAAAATTGTCGCGGTCCTTGATGACAAACGTCTCAGTAGGCATACTATCAAACTGTGATAAAACTAAAAGAATTTTGCAGTAAAAACACCTCACAAATCTAAAACAATAACCACTTATTTACTGCTAATAAAACAATCGTTTGATGTAATAACACCTTTTGCATTTCGATATATGCAAACGTACTTCACCACATCGTTCTTTTTCACTTTAATAAATATACTTTTTATAACATCCATGCTAATACGATTGTAGAGTCTTCCGCGGACTATAACGTAACAAATATTCCTCTTTAGCACAGTACAAGAGAGTATTGCATCAGAATAAACTTGTCGACTCATGTCGCCTCGGTTTTACCCTCGGCTTAAATTCTAAGTTTTACTGGTGCTACCTTAGTCAGGTATTTTAATATATTAGTAATATCTTTTAATCTAATTTATTTTACAAAAATAAATTACGATTTATGGAGTTAAAATGTGTCAGCTAAGTATTAACTTTTGGAGCCAGAACTTTATTCCAATGTAATAACGCTTTATTAGAGAATAATCTTCCCAATTAAATTGTATTATTTAGAGAATAATTTGCGATAATTTATGGTTTTTAACATAAATAATAATATATTTTTATCCAAGAATTGTTAGAAGAAATTTACCTAATAAATTCCATAGTTTATAAATTATCCTAAAAAGTAATACATTTTGCTCTATTCCTCTGAAAGGTTTAAAAAATACTCCAGAATTTTTAACCGTGCCTGAACTAGACTTTTTTTCGTAATTCGCCAAAAATTTTTCCAGAATTTCAATAATTCCGTGTTTGCTTACAATTAATTTTAGTTTTTCCAATTTCGTTTAACAACATTTACGACGCAGTAATCCGAAATAACGAAGGATGAAGCCAAATTTTAATTCCTTAGCTGTATTCTTTCCCGTTGATAATAGCGCTAAAATAAAGATTTTACTTGATAAGGTGGCTAGTAGGTGACCTTCAGGATTAGTTTTTCTCAATGCCATTTTAATCACAATTCATATTCCATATCCATATTCTCCTACCAGCTGACTTTGTAGTCTAATGTGATGTCTGAATTGTTAAGTGCTTCTCTCTCACTAGCTTCAAATCTTGCTGGAAGAAATTGGAAAAAAAAATCTATATTTCTCTAGATGTTTTGTCTGCACTATCTTGCTAGCATACAAAGAGAATTCTGTTAAAAAAAAACTATTGGGTGATCATTAAAACCGCTCTCAAGTCAATTCGACATAATAAAGCCTCTATTAAATCAAACGTTAATCATCTAGCCAGATCCTCAACGAAATACAAAAACACATTTTACTTTCTTTGACCTTAAAAATAATTTCGATCGATTCAGATCACAAATAATTACCAAGCCCCAGGTGAATGGACGACGACGACGTTTTAATTTTAACAAAATTTATTATTGATTGCAACTCAGTTGTGCAAATATTTGTTGTGCTTTTCGTGTGAAATTCTCTAATATATAAATTGCAGACCCGATTTTCTCAAAACTTTTACTTTTGATCGTATTGAGTTGATTGAGATACGAAAAATATTCCAGTTCTGATCGCACTATACTCAGGCCAGCCATCATAAAAGGGGGTGTTCTAAATAATCTCGCCGATCATGCATAGCTAAGTGATTTTCTAATCCGCTTTCCATAAAATTTTTGTCCGAATACGAAACGATCAACACATTAAGAAAACTTACATGCAAATATCTCCGCGATAATTTTTAGGTCATCATGATCATTTCGATACGGTCATCATACATTATATATGAGATTCAGCTAGCTTCTAGCTATTTTTTGTTGTTGCATTGATTTCTAGTCTTTTGTTTTTATTAATTTTTCTTCTTATTTTTAGTTTTTGCTCACTAGGCGGACAAGCTGTTCAAGAGGTTACCTTTGTTGTATTCGTAACGATCAGTTACAATCACTTCAGTTTCGCAATTAACCTCTTTCGAGTGTTTGTAGAACAAGTTCATTACTATAATCGTTATACCGTAGATATTTATAGTTAGCAAATTACTTGTAATTCAACTTTGTAACGGATCATTGATCTTCGTTATAGTGTGACGTACGTGTACCGATAATGTTCAGATAATACAAATAATTTCAAATTACTCTAATACTTTGCCGTTGTAGTTATACTTGAAAATTGTTGCGAAGAGTTGCCCCAATAAATAATGAATTGTTTGGAAACGAAAAACAAAAATAAGCGACAATGTCTGCTAAAAATGGGAAACAAAGCGAAATTTTAAGTTTTTATTTCATGTGCTTTAAAACAAGATGAAAGTAAAGATTTCATTTCAGAACCGGACCAAATTTATTTGTTCTGACCGAATTTGCTTCGAGTAAAATATTTATAAAAAGTTTGTGGAATTTTTGTGAATGGTGTCTATGTCGATTTTAAGATTGTCTCGTTATGGATTTTTTTTCCATTGTTCGTAGCTTTTTAGATGTCTACCATAAAATTTTGTATTATCACGACTACTTAATTCCAAGTGTAACTATTGAAGTTCATTAGTAAGTACTGTAATAGAAATGATCCTCATTTCTGTCTGCGGATGGAATTGATCTTTGATAGCTCTTGCATAGATCGTTTATTTTAGATGATCGCTTTTATATGATAATGAAGAGTTTGTCCTATACTGGAATCTTAGACGTACGAATTAGGGGTTAGTTTTATAACTAAAATCCAGATATGTGTCCAAATTGTAAATATTAAGAGTAAGAGTGCTGTTGATAGTAGGTAGTAGAATAATGAGTGGGAATCCACATAGTGAGCTCAATAGATTGTATACCGTAGTTATTGCTAACGATTTCAGACCTTATAAGGGAACTGTTGCGAGCTTAGCACAAGCATAGAAAGCGTCATCTAAATGTCAAAACAAATACCGTCTCCAATTAAAACTTTTGGAACAGTCATGCTCAAATTAGATATTGGATTACGCCGATCTTTCCTCTTTCCATTTATGTTAGCAGCTGTCAATCGCCCCATTATTGGAGCGGATTTTTTATCCAGGCTCGATTTACTCGTAAATCTCAAGGAGAGGAAATTGATTGATAACTCGTCTAGGACCTCAGTAAACGGCATAGTATTACACACAAATACTTCAACGCCAAATATATTAACTGTTAATGACCAATACGGAAAATTAGTTAAATGTTTCCCGACTTTAACAGATCCTCCAGATCATAATATTCCAGTTAAGCATTCAGTCGTACATCATATCGCCACTAAAGGTTATTTACCTTTTTCGCGCCCAAGACGCCTGGATCCGGCTAAACTCGCGATAGCATAAAATGAATCCGCCACACACACAACAGTGTGTGAATCTGCAGGCCTTCTTCGTCTTCTACCTCTTCGCCGCTGCATATGGTCCCGAAGAAGGATCCCAATGATTGGCGTCCCTGCGGGTATTATAGAAGACTGAATACAGTCACGGTACCTGACCGTTTCTCGATACCACATATACACGATTTCTCTCTACAGCTGAGAGGGTGCAAGGTTTTTACCAGGATTGATCTTGTTCGAGCCTACCACCACATCCCAGTGTCGATAGAAGATATTGAGAAGACTGCAATTACCACACCGTTTGGAATGTCTGAGTTTGTCAGGATGCCGTTCGGTCTCCGAAACGCAGATCAAACATTCCAACGATTTATGAATTAAGTCACGTTAGGTTTAAACTTCGTCTTCGTGTACATAGATCACATCTTGGTCGCTAGTAAGGATCACGAAGAGCATCAGAAACACTTGAAGGTTTTATTTGAGCGATTAACTCAGTACGGTTTGAAATTAAATATTTCTAAATGCATTTTCGGCAAAAAATTTTTAGACTTTTTGGGTCATAGGAATTACGAGAGCGGAATCAAGCCGTCAGCAGAACGCGTCAAGGTTATAGCTGCTTTCCTGGCTCCCAAGTCTATCCGCCAACTTCAGCGATTTATTGGCATGATAAATTATTATCGCCGTTTCGTTCCTAAACTTGCAGATTTATTGATTCCACTGTATAATCAGTTGACAACAGCCACTACAATATCAAAGTAGTTGAAGGAGTTTCCATGGACGGATATTTGTCAAACGGCCTTTGAAAAAATTAAAAAGACTTTAGTATCGGCAACGATACTAGTCCACCCATTGACTAACGCTCATCTTAGGCTGACGACAGATGCGTCTAACTCCGCCGTGAGAGCAGTCTTAGAGCAGAAGGCTAAGGAGAATTGGGAACCGCTTTCCTTTTTTTCGAAGAAATTATCACCAACTGAAACTAGATACTCTACTTTCGATCGGGAGCTTTTAGCTATCTACCTCAGCCTAAAGCATTTCCGTTAATTTCTTGAAGGATGGGATTTTGCAATATTTACAGACCACAAACCGCTGGTCAGGGAACTCGAGTCGAAAACAGAGCGAAGCCCTAGAAAAGAACGCCATCTTGATTTTATATCTCAATTTACGAGTGATATACGACACGTAAAAGGTAAGGATAACATGACCGCAGACCGCAGCTTTCAGAAATAGATGATCAGCGTAAATTAGACTTATGGATGCTCATAGAATCACAAACTAACGACGACGAGTTGAACTCTTTATTAAGTCCACAGAGAGCCGATATAGCTCGTTTCAGATTGGAAAAGAAACACATACCTACAGCTTCACTCCCGCTCTGGTGTGAAATTAGCACCCCCCAATTACGTCCGTTTGTGCCAAAATCATGACGTAAGAGAGTTTTCGCATCCTTGCATACTCTATCTCATCCGGGAATTCGAGGGTCGCGTAAGTTGATTTCTGATCGCTACTTTTGGCCCGGCATGCAGACTGATATTAAAGCCTGGACACAGGCCTGTATCCCTTGCCAAAAAAAACAAGATCCACAAACACACGAGATCCGCACATGGAACATTTGACTTGCCTAAAGGCAGATTCGAGAATATCCATTTGGATTTAGTTGGACCTCTTCAGGTGTCCAGCTGCCATACGTACCTTTTAACTATAATGGACAGGTTCGCTAGGTGGCCCGAGTCATATCCACTTAAGGACATTACAGCTGAGACAGTAGCCTGAGCGTTGAGTCGAAGTTGTTCTGAGAGCTAACGGGAATAATGGGCTCACAACGTATCCGAACCACAGCATATCATCCACAGGCGAATGGTATGGTGGAACGGTTCCACCGGCAGCTGAAAGTAGCATTGCGGTGTCGCACTGCAACCAAGCATTGGTTCGAAGAATTGCCAATTATTTTGTTAGGTATTCGCTGTACGTACAAAGAGGATATTAAATGCAGCCCGGCGGAATTGGTGTATGGTCAGACTCTCCGTTTACCGTCCGAGTTTATCGAGACTGACGAGAGTAGAGCTTCAACAGACCCTTATAATCTGGTGGAAAGGCTTAGGAGCAAAATAAATTGCGTTAAACCTATGCATCCACGCTCGGAAAATACAACTGCTTTCATCCCAAAGGAACTGCACGACTCTGCACAAGTTTTTGTTAGAGTTGAAGGGATCAAAAGCGGGCTGAAGGAACCCTACGAAGGCCCATACTCGGTGATCAAAAGACTGAGAAAATATTTTATTGTGAACATAAAAGGAAAAAACCAGACGATATCGATAGACAGACTGAAACCAGCAATAACTGCTGTAGATGCAGCACGCAAGGAGAGTAAGAAAGTCCATTTTGAAATTAGTTAGTTGTTAAGCCCCGTTTTCACTGGAAAGGGCGTGATGTTGCGAGCTTAACACAAGCATAGAAAGCGTCATCTAAATGTCAAAACAAATACCGTCAGTAAAGAAGTAAGAACGCACCCTTTAGCGACGGAAGAATAGGAGCACCGTGTAAGTAAGAATGTGCGGTTTGTCAGATAGAATAAGCGGCCATTGTCTCGTTCACTTGTTTTATGGGGGCTGACGGGACAAGTTCCCCATATTTTATATTAATAAAAATAGGAAGCATCAACGGGATTAAATTAGAAAATATAAGTTTGAAGTGTGAGAAATCTGTTTTAGAGTAATCGTTTTAATGGAATAAGGATTAAAAGACCCAAATAAAAGGTGTTCTGAATTAATAAAATAGAACGGCAGAGTTTTACTTGGTATTCCCCGCACGTCATTGTGACTCCTAATAGTTGTCGCAAAGAACGGAGATTTACAGTTTCCACCTTGAGAGGCAACAGGAACTATACATATTCTCTCTTTGACGTGACAAAAGGGAGGTGTATGAATTATTTTTTTTAAAAAATAAGTCCTGTGTATACCACTGGTCTTCATCAGGTGGATGGGATGGATGGATGGATGGATTGAAGAGAGGTTGGAAGCCCACAGTTCACCCTTCGACCTACCAGAAATTGCACATAGGTCCAAACTGGATGCTCTTGTGAAGTTCAGTATTGGCCCTCAGTCCTCCCTGCCGGCCTCATGCAGTTTGTTCTGTAACCCCATCTGGAGAGGGAGGGACAGTGACAAAGAAAGTGGGTCACCGTTTCAGGTTCATCTCTGCATTCTCTGCATACAGGAACATTAACCAACCTCATCCTGTGCAGGTGACCCCTGAGAAGAGAGTGCCCAGTAAGAATTGACACCAGACTTCGCAGATTTGGCGTGCTTAGGTCCAATAGTTTGTTTGTTAGGTTTGGGTTAGGTCTGTCCCACAGTTCCGTCGTAGTTCGACCCGAAGGAAGGGTCATTCAACAAAAGATGACTGTGGTTGGCGATCGGCATGAACCCAAATATTAGTGGCAGGGTGTTTTGGTGCGATCCCAATCGTAGAGCAGGATGGCTCTGATGCTGCCACAAGAAGAGCTAGTTCATCTGGATTTTCGTTTCCGCTGATATTGCTGTGACCCGGCATCCGCAGAACAAGTATAGTGTCATTTAGAGAGAGGGAATTTAGGGTGTTTCACTCCAAAACCTCTTAAGAGGTTGTAAGCGGTTTTGATAATGCCATGACAGGTGCAGGATAAGGAATATTTGAAATCATTTGATAAACATATCTAAACAGGTGCCACATTTTGCTCCATTAAAATAACAGAAAAGTTCCAGGAAACGAAAAAGTATATATGTATTTGGAGTCCTTGTGCTTATGACTCTTGTTACATCGTCTTATATATTATATATTTTAGTGTTATAGGTACATTATAATTCGCCTGTTTAATTTCTGCATTGTTTTCCCAAGTTCATCCTCTCCAAATCTATCTTCTGCCGAAAGGTAAATTTTTAAATAATTGCAGAACTGCTGATAAACTCAAATTTGGCCTTCTTTCTTGTAAGATGGGCTGCAATATCCAGACTAATTTCCACTTAAAGTTTTATAGATTGCCTGCTTATGTTTATATTTTTTTGAAATCCGCAAATAATTTGGACAATTTCCGGTGGGGTGTAGATATCCATTTTAGATCTATTCCTGTGTCGTTAAGGAGATCTTTTTTTACCAGAATGCTACGATCTCTTAGGACCACCAATTTACTCACATATTTTGTGGAGAAGGTCCTGTACTATCAGTTGTGTTTCGTTTGGGTTTTAACTACTATATGAGTTTGTTCTATATGTACGTCATATGATCGGTAATTATGATAAGTTTTTTTTTGGATCCGCTAACTTCTACCAAATCTATGACATGTCCATAAGGCCAACTTAGTTTTTTTCCAATACTCTAATCATATGAGAATTCCAAGACTTCCATATTCCCTCATGAAATAGTGTTTGTAATGAAATTAAGATATAATTAATACCTCCTGAATGAAACAATTACGGTTTTAGGGCAATTGTGAACTATATTTAGGATAATTCACATTAGATCGGAGATTTATCGATCGCACATACTTCTGATAGCGATCACCATACAACTTTTTCATCTTATGAAACGTTGGAACCATTTTTTTATGAGTCAAAGATATCGTTACTCTAGATATTTTAAAGATCATTAACAAAGTCCTAAAAATTTTGTCTTTTTATCAAAACTCAATACATCTGGTCTACATCTAATCTACCTGCGCTCATGCTTCGTTTTGTTCTCTCCTTTCATCTAAGACTTATGAAAAGATGATGTCTCGATTGAGTTGATATATAACAAAAAACTTCGATTTATAAGCTTACATTTTTTTTCATAAAAATAATAAGATTAATCAGCAAAATACTTAGTAAATCGTCTTAAACATGGTGGATATAGTGCAATAAATTTTCGAACCGCAAGAAACGTATATATAAAAACTGTAATATGAATTGGTGGAGAGAGCAGTAATGAAGGAAAAAAAATTGTTCCGATTTTCTGAATTATATTCTCCTCTGCTGTGGCAGGTAACGAAGGAATCTATTAGGAACAGAAAATATCTTAACACGTTTCTTCAGAAATTAATCATTTGCCGATCGATTTCTTGATCATTATTACCGCAAGATTTAATTCATTTTGCTACGACACCACTATACCCCTGCTGTGATCTTGTGTTCAATGATCAGTACAGCAGCCAAAATCATTTGTCCGTAACATACAACTGTACTTTGACTGTTGATGGCACATAAATCATGATCAGAGATAAACATGAATGAAATGAGGATCGATTAGAAAATTATAGAACTACTCCTACTCTTCCTTCTCTGAGTGAAATGAATTAGAAAATTAGGTGAAATTCATGAACGATCATCGCAAGAAATTAAATCGATACTTAAAGAGACATAGACTGATTATACGGTTATGCATTGCAAAATCTGGAAAGATATGTTATTAATTACCTCTTTGGCTAGAGTTCCAGTTTCAATGTTAGAAAAATGCTAGAGAAATATTTATCTTAATTAATCTAAATTTAATTTCGAGCCAAAAGATTTTGATCTCAGGTGAATTTAATTGGATGTGGGAATTACTTTGTCCCATTTAATGAAGGTAGTGATGTAATTACTTAATGATATCAACAGAAATCATTATTAACATTTATATTGAGTTGAAAGCTGCATAAGAGCAGGATCTGTTAAAGTTTTACGAAGTTTTTAGATTCAAGTTATTAAGCCTTCAGACGATCATATAGATCGGAGGTAATTTGAACATCGTTAATTGTCCTTAATTGAAGCATTTATAAATGCATGCATTTGGAGAAGTCTTATCCTCTAAAAAATTATGATGAAATTTGTCAAGGTAATGTCAAGGAAAAACAGTGATTGAACCATTAATTTCCATCTATCGTGCCCTATAAATCGAAAAATTATAATCGTAAAAAATTTATAGCGCGAAATTGCAGAGAATTTCGAAATCTAAAAACTGTTTTTTTTAATTTCTCGTAGTTTTGAGATATAAAAAAAAGTAGTTCAAACCCTTTTATTCAAGATGGCGGTGAAATGCATAAGTCGCAGACACTTGACGTGACTTGGAACTTCATGAAATATAGGCAGATTGTGTAACAGTTTGCATTTTATGACTTTTTACACGAAGTGTCTTAAATTTGTAGTCTCTTCATGAAGTGCTACTTGCCCTAATGCCGATAGTGTAATACCAGCCGATATAACCGAATACTAGGAGAGGGCGATGAACGGTGAAGGGGGAGATCGTGCACAGACTAGCGCGACACACATACAAACACAGTCGCACACGCAACTCGGTACACGAAAACCCTCAGGAATACTTCACAAGCCATGAAACAGACTCCCTCACTACCGCATGCGAGGCCCAACGGAGTCCTTACATTCTAAAATATTTGCAGTGTAAAACTGACAAAAGTTTGATTTGAATAGCTCCTCCGCCCTAAACTACTATTCATACAGAAAAATGGTGGTCCGATAATCTTAGGCTTATCTTCCGATCCGAAATAAAAATGTTATACCTTTCCTAACAAAATTATTTAAAACAAAATTATTTGAACCAAAGGACTACGATTCCTCAAGCAAAAAATCACAGCTCAGTAATCCTTGTATATTCTGCTGTGCCGCGTGCACTGATATTGTTTGAAATTGTCGTAAAATTTGTACAATTTTAATCGCTTTTATTTTCATATACTCAAAAGTATATTTACTGAATTTTCAAACTTGAACAAAAAAAAGTTAATAATTAAGAAGAAAAGTTCAGTGATATAAAGTTTGTGAATAATATTCGGTTCGTGCCCCTACGGTTATTTCTCGGGTTTACCTACGTCAATGGGCCAAGTCCAAACAAACCAAACCTAAGTATGGACAGTATGACAGTATGACAGCGAAGACATTGCGGAATGAAAGATACACAAATGCAGGGCAATTTTGGTACGCTCATGTACACGGATCGTACAAATCAGCGTAAAGGCTTGTAGCACTTCATGAAGTGACTAAAAATTTCAGACACTTTCTAAGCGCAAAGTATTACGCTATCTGCCTACATTTCATGAAGTATCTAGACTTGTCATGAAGTAGTGAGTTACGTCAAGTGTCTATGACACATATACTAAATAACCCGACAATGCGTTATTAAACTCAGGAGTCCTTGTGGATTATTTGACTTTGGATTCAATTACTTATTGCTCTGGAGTGTGTTCCTGTGAAGCTGTGGCATTTCTTTTGGACAGTGCATAGGATCAACTTGCTTGTTGCTCCAGGAATGTGAGCTTGTGACACTAAGACCTATCTCCAATGAGTCCAGGTTTATTGTTGGAGGAATGACAGCAGCTAGTGGACTTCCAGCAAATCCTATTATAAGCCTAGATGGTATTGGAAAATGTTTATATGAAAAGGAATGAAATATATTATATCCGCAATAAAATATTATAAATGACGCTCGACTGTCATATTTACTTTATTATTTATTTTACACCTTTACAGAGATAGAGATTGTCCATCTGTGTGTGGGTGTTTTTGTTTTTAGTCCTCACATCCTGTGGAAGCAGTGCTGGATCTAAGAAATTTTTGAGGGGGGGGCAAAGACGTTAGTTGCGTCATTCTCTAATAACAATCGTTTTTTAGGGGCAAATTTTATTGCAGTTCCAAGTGATATACTAGCTACCATATGTATATACATATGATAAAGGGGTTTCCAATAAGGGGTTTCCAATAAGAAGTGTTATTTTAATTAGCCGCTATTTCGGTAGATGTCACTTTTGGAGCTGTCATTTTTTGACATTTGACAAGTAGAAACTACGCCATTAATAAAAATGGAACGATAAACGATTCAACAACGCATTGAAATTATTATGATGAACTCTCATTTACTGCATAGCCTTGGAACTACAACCAGAATTATTAAAGACAATTTGAATTTGAAACGATAATGATTCTTAAATAACAGAATTTCAATTCAAGAAAAATTAAGATCTATTACAAATGTTGTTTATTTTATGAACACAAATTAAGAATTTTATTATGTTCGAGATTAGTTTTTTATTTTAGCCGCTTTTCAATATGAATTTTCCAGGCTAAAACGACTAAACTTTGAGGCGGTATAAAAAAAAACAAAAAACTCTGGGTAGGAATTCTGGCGTACAGCTGTTCAGGTTGAAAGATTTAGCCCGATTTTTTAGAAGGATTCAAAGGCCTTAACTCCGGCTAAAATAGCTAAATTTAACTACCATAAAAAAATTTTTTGTGGCAACTCTATGCTTGTGCCCTACTGACTTATATTCTGTCTGCATTCGAAGTTAGATTAGTCGATGATAGGGAACATAGGGCTGCCAGCCACGTTAGTATAATTTGTAATAATAGACAGAAAATTGATATTCTGTATAAGTATAAGATAGACAATTTCTCGTCTCTATAGACTGAAATTCACTGAAAATATTGTAATGAATTTCTATAATGCATTGTAAATGCAGAAAAAAACCCGTACTTTTCGACACAGCGACCAGGTAGGTCTCATCAGTATGGTTATCTCTGATCGCCTACCATTGAAGTTCGCGCATAGGATCAACCATTTTCGCATACAAATACTTTTTATCAAAAGCAACTGTGTAAGCACAATTCAAAGCATGATGTTAACAAAGGGCTTTTAGATTCCGGAAAAGAAGACTGAAGTGTGAAGTATGGTCTGACAAATTTTCCAATTATTGTGATTTGATTTTTCTAGTTTAGTTATTTATTTATTTATTTATTAGTCGATTAACAAGGTAGATTACAGAGCGAACTCCTATTATAAATACTACCTTAAAGTTAAACAAGCAAATGAAAAGTATTTAAAAGTAAAAGTACAAAGAAGAGAAGAAAACTAAAGATACAAAAGCATAAGAAACTAATTGTATAAAACTATACTTACAACCCTAGAACTACATAACTAAAATTCAAACAAAATAGTTACAAAATCAATCATAGTGCAATACATTAGAAAAGAAAATTAGAAATTCAAAACTACTTAGATTACAGTTAGTTAAAGTAACATCTTACAATATAGTGTGTAATTACAGGACTGTATCAGTCTTATTAATTAACTAGGAGTGGCCAGGGAAGGCACAGAGGGAAAAACCAAAGAGGAATGCATAATACACAAAATGAGACTGAAAACCCGGCTAAACAGAAACAATAGGGAAAAGCAATATGTGAAAAAGGAAAGGGGGATAAGCCGATATTCATTAATGTCCGATCTCAAGCAGGATCAACCTTTTAAATGATAGGGGACCAGTATTGAAAATGGTCTATGTTGGTAAATCTAGAGTTAGATGTCTTTTGTGCTCTGAAAATGGGCGATTTTTCTTTTATGTTGGTTCTGCAGGCAGGTAATTTGAAAAGGGGATTATGCCTCGAACTACGGGGCGGTATATGGAAATCTATGAGGGAAAGCAAAGAAGGGCAGGATATCTGATTATTAGGATTTTATATAAAAACAATGTATCTAAAAATGTTCTGCGGCTTCAAGTGTAGACAGATTGAGTATGCTTAGTCTCTCGGTGTATTCCATGGATGTGTTGTCTAATTTGAATAGTGTAATTCTGGTGAATCTTCGCTGAACAGCCTCGATTTGCGATTTATATGAGGAATAGAATGGATTCCATACTTGACACGCATTATTCAAGAATACTTCGTACTAAGGAGTTAAAAAGAAAAGTGTATAATAACGCACACTTAAAGGACTGACAAGTACGGAAAATTAAACCCATTAATCGAAAAGCTTTGGACGTAATGAAGTTGATGTGCGATGCGAAGAGAAGCTTACGATCAAATATGACTCCCAGATCCTTTAACTCATCAACACGAGACAGAGACGTACTATAAATTCTGTAGTCAAAGGAGATAAAATCTCTTCTACGATAAAAAGATATACACTTACATTTACTAACGATAATTTCAATGCAGTTCTCTTGACACCATGTTTCTAAATGAAAATATCCTTTGAAGAAGGGACGCAGTCGGTAATGTTGTTAATAACCCTACAAAATTTTGGCATCATCTGCAAATAATAGGCAGGCAGATGAGAAGAAGGAAGGTAAGTCATTAATGTAAATGAGAAATATTAATGGTCCAAGTATGGTGCCCTGAGGCACACCGGAAATCTATTGGAATAATGCGGACTGCTGACCGTTTAAAGACTACGATATTTTCTCTCTTGGTTAAATAGGAAGAGAACCAAGATTTTATCAAATGCCTTGCTAAAGTCCGTATGAATAGAGTCTAGCTGCTTGTTGTCGTCAAGAGCCGAGGCAATTGAGTCCGTAAACAGAGCTAGATTTGAAACTGTGGATCGACCAGGTTGAAATCCATGTTGGTGTTCCGAAATGTATCGTTTGGTTAGTTGGTTGTATATCGCTTTTTCAAATACAAATTCAAGTGCATTGGAAATAGAGATAGGACGATAGTTAGTAATCAGTTTTTCAGGTTCTGCAAGACTGGGTGCACATTTATTGAGGACAATGTTAGGAATGCCATCAGGGCCTGCATTTTTATTACAATCCATATCGTTTTAGAATTAAAATAACATACTCCGGAGATGTGGGGTCTAGTTTGATATTAATCGAGTGGTTCTGTTGAGAGCTAGAAGAGATATTAGGCTCCCTATTGTCGTAAACAGATTTGAAATAGATTGAAAACATTTCACTTATAGATTTGGGAGATGTAGAAGTGTTACCATTATATGTTAATTCTTTTGGGTTAATATTAGATCGCTTTAAATTTTTACAAAACGCCAGAAAGACCTGAGATTACCTTTAAGGGAGTTTTCTGTGCTTTCAACATATTTCTGGTAACATTCTTTTAAGAGTGACTTTGACATTTTTCTAAGATAAGAGAATGTCTTATAAATTTCTGGATGTGGATTGATTTTATGCAGGCGTCTGTATCTGTCCTTTTCTTGGAGCACTCTTATGAGCTGATGGGTATACCATTTTGGAAAGCGATTATGTTTGTTAACTGTAGCTACATAGAGATTAATACCTTGGTATAAAGTATCATAGAATCTTTCCAAGGATAGGTTAAGATCAGGTGAGAGAGAATAGGACAGCAGATCGCTGTTGCTTAGAAAGTAATTGAGGCTATCAATTATCACCACCTTGTGGTAGTTTCTTACCTTCGTAAACAGATTCTCGGGCAGTCTTTCAGTTGTGTCAATATTAATCTTATGTCGAGAGGTAGGTGGTGGGGATCAATCTTGGAGAATGGCACATAGATGAAGATATTTCGATATTGTAGGAAGCAATATTAGTCCATACCAGATCTAAGAGTCTACTATGTATTAGAATTAAATTGATTATTGTATTGCTTCAAGCAACATAGTTGCATATTATTAAGGAGAGACTGAGAAGCAAGACTGTATTCCTCGGACCGGGTGCATATAATTGTCCGTCTCATCAAGAGTCCATCGAATGTATGGGACGTTAAAATCACCTAAGAAAAGGACTCTAGAGTTTAAAGGTAGCTTCAAAATTTTATCACTTATGCTAGAAAATAAAGAGTTATATGCATCGTATGAGTTCAGAAGGTCCGTGGAATGTCCCACCCCCTTTAAAACTAGCACCCGGGACAAGTTGCACCCCACGTGCCGCCCCCCCCCTATTCCCCATAGATCCGACCCTGCCAGGAAGTATTTTATTTTAGAATGTTAAAGTTCATTTAATTACTTCATTACATTCAACTAAAAACTGTTTAGAACGCTTTATTCTTTGGTGTGCATTTTCGGCCTACCTCCAATAGATTTAAAATATTCAATCAGGAGTACTGTCGTTTAAATGAATTTATTTATGCTCATTAGTAATTCTGTTTTGGTTTTATTATTTTCATTTATTCATCAAGGTTAGTTTTCCAATCCTTTAATTTTTTTGAAATATTATTTCATTAGACCGGAAAATATTGCTTGAATTTATTGAAGATCTGCCATATAATGAAGCTGCTCATTCGCGATTTTATGAGAAGGCTTTCAACACTTTATACTGTGTTAATACTACGTTTTATTATTATATTTTTGTCCATGGTTAGATTCATGGATTAAGAAAACCTTAAAAAGTTTTTGCGATTTCAATAAATTTTTTTCTCAATTTCATAATGGCTATACAAATTCCTGGACGGTATATTTTTTGACATATGGATCGATAATTCGAAACCATAGAGGGATTGGGTGCTATAATTGCATAAATTTTGGAAGAACTTAGAACTTTTTCATTGCCAGGTAACGAGTTAAGTGACTTGAAAAGTAACTCTTAGAAAGAGGGGACTATATCGGGGTAGATATCGAGGACATTTCTTAAGTTCCTGATGCTATAGTTAAAGCTATGCCAAGTATTTCACAAGGTAATTTAAGTAACAGGCCTGGTAGGCTTTTCGAAGAATGTGGTTCAAGACCAATAAACGTAAAGTTAAAGTCCTAGTAGAATCATCAAGCCAAAAAAAATTTCTCTATTGCCACCGAAATTAAATTAGAGAAGGCAGGGAAAAGAGATTTTGCTTTCAATTGTCAAGGAGCTCTCTGTTGTGGTTTCCAGGATCAGCTAATGGAGTGCTATTATGTAAATTAGACGAAGTCATAGAAGCGGATAAAAAGAACTCGTTTAATGCGTTATGAATCAAAGTTGCTATTGTTTAAATTGGCCTTGTCTACCACATACATCACCTTTTTCAAGACTTCTCCATCAAATTTTTAGTCAAAGATTTGTATCAAAATTTATTACATAATATCGACGTTTGCCCCACGGATAGCAGCAGTGATTACTGTATTA
This sequence comes from Dioctria linearis, assembly GCA_963930735.1. Lineage (NCBI taxonomy): Eukaryota > Metazoa > Arthropoda > Insecta > Diptera > Asilidae > Dioctria > Dioctria linearis. Next base: position 181,147,699 of record OZ005744.1, read on the forward strand.
CGGGCAGCTTTATACAAAGAATGCTAGTTTTGTTTGACTTTCAATATTTAATCAATCAATATTTATCAGGTGATAAACTTGACTTTTGGGCTCCTGCTAAATTTATGAGAAAAACCTAATAATATTCATTGAAATAAATTTTTATTTTTTAAAGTTTTGGATACAAATATTTTGTATAATTTTTTGAAGTTGAATTATATAAATAAAAAATAAATAAAATAAAAATTATATTTTTTCAAATAACTCAATTAATTCAATATTTTTTTACTTCATTTGCTGGAAGGGGGTGGGTGCAGGGGCGGATCCAGGATTCTTGTGAGGAGGGGCGCAACTCGGTTATTGCCAAATCACTAATGAGTCTGAATGCTCTTAAAGCTAAAACTGTGCGACCAGCTCCGTCTCAGATATGTGAATTGTAAGTCATCTAGGTCTGATGTACGACCTTGATGAAATATTTCTTATATATTTTCAGAAAACCAAGTAATTTCGATGCTTCTTTGGCAACAGAGAAGATGTGATCAGTCCAGCTTAATTTGCAGGAAATATTAATGCCAAGAATGCATTAAGATGGTGTATCGTAGATCAATGATCAGTGCTCCATCAAAATAAATGGGAAAAGTTATGATTTTGTTTTAAAGAAATGAGACAGCTTTAGAACTTAGATGCCTTGGCTCCGACACGATTTGCTTTACCTTAAGCAATGATATTATCAAGGCTCGTGTTATGAATCATTAAATCATGCAAAACTCGATAGACAGATATGGCATTCCTTCTGAGAGTCCCTAAGAGTGTTAAAGCAATAAGCGAAAATTCAGGGTACTGTGATAGGCAAAACTATGGATAGGCTTAAAAGTAAGATCATTAATGAAATTAAGAAGAGGGATGGAGAGATATCAGAGCCCTGGGGACATCAGCATTTATAGACTGATGTTCTGGTTGAAACGCTATCTAGTAGAACCGGTATTAGGCGATCAGATAAAAAAACTTTCAACCTATAATAGAAGAAGAGCGAGAGACCAGTTGCTTTAAGTGTAACTATAAGGGTTGGATGCCAGGACTCTATCAAAGACCTTTGAAATATCCAAGGTAACGATTTTGGACCAATCACAATTGTGAAGCCTACGGTTCCAACGTTCCGTAAGAAAAGCCAACAAGTCTCCAGAAGCCATCATTGATGCGTTGTTTGGATTTTAGACACTTCATTAATTTAGAGTTAATAAAAGATTCAAAAAACCTTTGAAAGAATCGAAGTGATTGTCGATATTGTAGGAAGATGCAAAATAGGTGTCTGTGAAGTGAATAGAAAACGAGAATTTGAAGGCGAATCTACCAACCAAAATATTAGCTTTATCCAGGAATAAAACAACCATTTCACCATTCTTATGTAGTGAAGCTATAGCAGAATTGGTGAAGTTGTCCCTGATGGTTTTGACCAGTGACCAGAAGCCCTTGCTATCCTTGATTTCAGGATTCTTAGTCTAACATTTCTGTTAAACAGAAATTTTTTTCTCCGGATAATGGACTTGGACGTATTCTGTTCAGATCGTGTCGATTTCTTTCAATTCTGGACATGAATGCAATCGCTCGCTTTTATTATTTGGTTCAACTTATCGTTAAACCAAGAGCGACTTTGTTGTTGCTGAGGACCTTGCTGTAGGAATAAGGAATGTATTCACGCATACCAAGACTAAAGTGCATTCATCAATATCCTTCGAAAGACAAACAGACTGACCAATAAAATTTTTCTAAGATCGATTGAGAATTTCCCAATCAGCATTTAGATTTTCTTTTTATTTAACGTGTGAGCTAAGTATTCTAGTAAAACTATTGCATTTTACGATATATAAAAAAAAATATATTCCAAAATAAATCGCTTGCTTTACAATTTAAATTACACCAATATACAATTGTTTGTCATTGTCTAGTTTCGCTGAATTTCTCCAAATAAGAACATTAATTGTTATGTTCCTGCTTCAAACACTCCGAGAAAGACCACGCTTCATGTCCATAGGTATGTACATGAATTTTACAGGTATTAGAGCTTCCTGTTTGCTCTATAGGATTTAACAGTCACGAGTCAAGTGGAGCGAGGGGTTAGTTGCTAGGGGCTAAGGGCTGCGTTCCTATCAAATTGAATGCTTCCAAAAATTTTTATTTTTATTAACAAAAAAAAACAGTAGAATAGATTTTGTTAGGAAAGCTTCCGAAGAATCTATTGGAATTTTTTTTAGTGGCCTTCAGGGAGGGGCG